>AP028440.1:8267134-8665159 GCA_036509395.1 Antheraea yamamai
TATAATAAAACTGTAGCAAGGTCAAATCTGTACATTAAATATTTTTTGAAAATTTTGATCAGGGTAGGCTTTGTTATCGATATAGAAGCCAAAAATAATCTTTTTACAATTTTTGTCTGTCTGTCTGTCTGTCTGTCTGTCTGTCTGTCTGTCTGTCTGTCTTTCTGTCCCTGTGAACGCGTATCACGCTGAAAGTACTGAACCGATTTTAACGAAACTTGACACAATAATAACTAATATTCCAAGGTTACATTTAGGATACTTTTTGACCCATAAAACACAAGGGATTCTCCAGGATAACGAAAGACAAAAAATTGTAGTTAATGTAACTAGACTTTTTTGCGACACCTTAGTACAAGAGCCAGCAATGTTGGAAGAACGTGAATTTTAGAAAAGCTGGTTCTTTAAAATGAAGATATATTATGCCCTTCCAAACAGAATTCAGAATACCTGGTAGACAGTTAACGTTGTGTTTTTTAATGCGCATCACACCTTTACAGGTTAAAATTTTGGGTTATAAATAATTTAAGGAACATTTTTTTTCAGTAACTTTTAAACGCTATTAAAAACATGAATTTATCACTGGCAGACAATATTGTTATTGACAATAATGTGCCCGATGATATTCTTTATAAATAAAATAATTCATTTCAAACCATTTTATTTTTTCCATTGCAAAGAACATATTTCATTTTATTAACCATTATGATATTGAGATTTCACCGTAAACACCGTAAACGAAAAACAACGATAAACGTAGACATGACTCGAGACTGACGTCATCTTGAATACATGCGTCTATAACAGGCGCTTCCACAATTATCGCTATCTTTATCATACATAAAATGGGGTGGTAAACATATCAATGCAGTTGCAGTATCTAGCTCTAAGTTTCTAAACGTTTTCAAAGCATTAGCCGGTTTTAATTGGGGTGTTCATCCATAACATTTAGTTCGTTTATACTTCAATATTACACGCAGTCGAATTGACTATGCCAGCTTTCTTTATGGTAGTAGTGCTCAGGTTAACCTCTATAAACTTGAAAAAGTCCAAAACCAGGCCATGAGAATTATCGGGGGTTTCATTAAAAGTACTCCAATCCATGTTATGGAAAGCGAATTGAGCATATGTCTGTTACATCTTAGGAGACAATATTAAGCTGGCAAAATTCTATTTAAATTTAAGTCATTCGAAAAGAACGAACTAACTAATGTATCAGAAGAACTGTCCACCTCTTTTCAATGACTCTATTGGCGTAAAAGAAAAAGACCACTATTTTTTTCAATATAAAAATACTCCAAGTCAAACAAGTATAAAACATGAAATGTTCACTTTACACACCTGGGTCGATAACATTGATTTGCACAATATAATTAAAATAAATGTAGATGGTATTTGGAAGCCGAAGCGTCAATATGATGTTGTTAAAATAAAAGATATTTGTCTTCAATATATAAATAAACATTATCAAAATTTTGTTAAAATATACACTGACGGACCTAAAGCTGGTAATTATTTAGGAGCCGCATTTTTTGAGTCAAATTCCAAAACTTTTATGAAATTTCAAATTGATGAAAATATTTCAATTATGCACACTGAATTAGTAGCAATTGCAGAGGCCTTATCATTTGCACAATCAACTGAGTCTATTAAGATTGTTATTTTATCCGATTCAAAAAGTGTTCTTCAACATGTAGCGCGATGTACCTCGACTTTTCGAGGAATACCGATAGCGTACAAACACTATTTTGAAGCAATTACTAGATTTCAAAGCAAAGAACAAAATAATTGTTTTACAATGGATCTCTTCTCATATAGGTATAACTGGGAATGAAAGAGCTGATCTTTTAGCTAGAGAAGGATCCTCCGAAGGTGCTCCTATTAATATTTTACCAACTTACTTGGATGTATGCTCAGTATTTAAAAATAGCTGTTACTCGCATTGGAAGGAATACTTTGACGAGCGCTCTAAAACAAAACGAATATGGTACAGAACGATTCAGCCACGCTCCTTAAGGTCACCATGGATTGATGACAGTACGATTTGCCATCGGGAAGCAATCACAGGAATAAGATTACGCTCAGAACACATCCCCTGTAAAAAGTTCGCCTACCTGATGCGTAAAGTACTATCACCACTCTGCCAGAGTTGTGAACTCATCGATGATGTACACCACATCCTGGCAGAATGTGTTCGAAACGAAGATATTAGATCTCGGCTTAATGCTTCTGGTTCGTTCCACACTGGTTTGTACAATTCGTTATTGTCTGACCTCACTTCGAAAGATGCTAAAGAATTGTACAAAATTAATATAAGCTATTGTTAAGTTTATTGTCATTCTTATTGTTATATAGTTGTATGTCACTTAGGCGATATAGCCGAGAAGGCGACTAAGCCTTCATTAAAAAAAAAATAATAATAATATTAAAATTACAGCTATCTTAACATGGTTTGGACATACTTTATTTTATTTACAAAAAAAATAGCATCGGGCACATTATTGTTAATAACAAAAATGTCTGGCAATGATAATTTCATGTTTAGTAGCGTTTCAAAGTTAGTAAAAAACAAAACATTCAAAAATTATATAAAAATCAATATTTTTGCCTGTAAAGGTGCGATATGCACTAATAAACGCAACGTTTACCGGCAGCCAGGCGCACTCTGTTCGGAAGAACATAAAGATATATAAAAACTGGCTTATTTTCTTTTTCGAAACCGTTGCTAGCTCTTAGACAAATAGTTACAGGCAAGTGACATTTGACGCGTCGTGCTCATATCTTTTTAATATTTATATTTTTCTTCAATACAATGGAGTGTGAAAAAGTTTTAATACAAGTTGAAAATAGTTATGATATTATTCAGTGTTTCATTCATCATTATTTTATTTTATGAATACATTTTATCGTTTAATTTATAATTTAACTCTATCAACTTGATATTTTATAATGTAAACTCTACTGACTGTATCGTAAACATCTACAAAAAAGGGAAAGGAACTTCGTTAGAAACTGGGGGGTCCATAGACCTTTAAAGCTTTTTTTCACATTACCACCAATATATGTTGGTTGCTACGAACGGGTTGTAGGCTTATTTTAAAAGATTTCTCACATACCATCTGGGTATATGTTTGATTGAGTCCCTTGATAGTTTGGATTCACAATTTGAAACCGATGGTGTGGCTGCAATAAGGTTTTAGTTATATTAAATTTTTTCGCGTTTAAAAATACAATTGGGACCAGTGATGACCGATTTGGTGCAGACGAAGTTGCACGGGTCAGCTAGTATAATATATAATACTTGAACATTGCAGGATTTTTAAAGCCCTACCACTATGCTAAAGGTTTATAACTCATTGAATGTTAAGCTTATCACTAAGAAATATGAAAAGCAATGAGATATGAACGCATAAAGGTTGACAAGACTTCCAAGAACCTAATCATCAAATATACAGTAGTATAATTTACTTGTAGTTCTATTGGTTATCATTTATAAAAAAACACCATTATATTTATTTCAAATGCGTTTATTTTTACAATTCATATATTTAGAAAATATATTGCGCAGTGCTTTAAAAAACTACATTCTAGTGGTCGTAATAGCAAAGCGATAAATATCGGTGTGGTCTGGGGGTCAATTTCGCTCGCACACCAGATTAGGCCCCCTCGGCGGTGGCTCAAGCCTAGGTCCGTTTCCTCGGCGTGGAGCACTTGAGTGCGCTGCTCGCACGATACAGTGACACAAAATCTTACATCACTGTGACAACATTACACATGTCACCTCCATACACGTGCACGCACACACGCTTACATATGCAAGTGGTAGAGTTTTGTTTTTTTTTCTTTCTCTTCTTTCTCAAGAGTTATGCTTGGTACACATATATGTTTCAACAACTCATATATGTATGAATAGTTAGCTTAACTTGGGTTAGTTCAGATAGGTCGCGAATTGCATGTATCAGGCAACAGCCCAAGCCGAAGTGTGCCGTGCACCCTTGAGCTCGTTGTCAAATAAAATTGGCTGAGTGCCTTAAGCGCTCGCCTTAGTAGTCTGGTGAAGCTGTTAAGACCTTGCTAGGTCAATAGCGTAAACAGTTCGGAAAAAAAAATAGGATAAATATCGGGTCCTAAATACCAAATTTTTAAGCATGAATCAATTATAATCTAGATTTAAATATGTACATTTTTTCGAAAACTTACTCTTAGGAATATTCTGCTATTATCATATGTATACACCGGTACCACTATCGTTCTTTTACTAAGATTTGCTACCTGGTACATAATCTAAATTTGCCATTTTCTGAGCTAATATGATGTGGGCCTTGAAAATGAAAAGAGTGCCTGGGAAGTACCTACAACTTATTTGATGCATGTACAGTCAAGCCAAAACAAAAATTAGGTCCGCAGCTGGAATTATCGATAATTACAATGTGGCTGTAGCTTTGCACCAGGGTTCAGCTTTAAGCCTTATTTGTTTCTTCTTGTTATGGATGCATTAATATATATATTCATTTTACATACAGGAGGAGACATTTTGGTGTATGCTGTTTGCTGATGATATTGTTCTTGTTGGAAATGATGCTGCTGAGGTCCAGAGTAGGCTGAAAAAATGGCGAGAAAAACTGGAGAATGTTGGTTTGAAAATTAGTAGAACAAAAACTGACCATTTGTTTTGCGACTTCGATGATATATCTAGGTCTTCTCTTTAAATGGTGTATGCAGCTGAGCAAAATGACGGCGGCATAGATAAGGACGTGAGGAATTGAATAAATGCAGGGTGGATGAAATGGCGAAATGTATCTGGGGTAGCTTGTGTACCACGAATGCCTTTGAAACTCAAGGGGAAGGTTTATAAAATTATTATAGGATCGGGCATGCTCTATGCATCTGAGTGCTGCGCTACGAAAGAGACAGATGATAAACAATTGCATGTGGCAGAGATGCGAGTGTTAAGGTGGATGTGTGATAACTAGAATGGATAAGATTAAGAATGAGTATATCAGAGGAAGTTTGAAAATAGCACCAGTGACAGAGAACTTGAGGAGTAATACGTTAGCATGGTATGGACATGTCATGAGGAGAGATGAAAACCGTGTAAGTAGAAAAGTTTTGAGTATGATGGTGGACGGATATACGAGTAGAGGAGGACCGAAAAAGGTATGGATGATATGTGTGTAAAAGGTGTGAATACTGAGATAACATCTGACAGAAGAGAGTGGAAAAAGAAAACGTGTTGTGCCGACCCTACTTAGGTGAGATAAGGGTAAGAAGATGATGATGATCTATCGAAACTTTGTAAATTATAATTTCAAAATACAATTCTCTGGCTAGTTTTATTACCTGCTCAGAGAATTTTACGAAGAAATAAATAATATTTGAATATTTTATTCAAGGTGTAATTATACATAATATCCTTAGGAATTTTCGTACTAGTTTTTGTGTTGACATAAATCTTTAGCTATGGAATGGGGAGTAGGCGTACCGGATATATGTGGCAGAAGGACCTCGTACGCTGTGATTTATGTATACACTCTGTATTCGTGCTCGATTGATCGAAAGTAGGATTTATATTCGAATTAAGTTACCATATTGTTCTTTGGAAATTAGTCACCTGAATGTCTGAAAT
The DNA here is from genome assembly GCA_036509395.1 of Antheraea yamamai. Lineage (NCBI taxonomy): Eukaryota > Metazoa > Arthropoda > Insecta > Lepidoptera > Saturniidae > Antheraea > Antheraea yamamai. The sequence goes on from AP028440.1 coordinate 8,272,761, forward strand.
ATCTAATCACGCCTATTAATGGCATTACTTAATTTTTAATTGTATAAATACCGATTACATTATATATTTTCTACATTTATCTTCTTCATTGCTCTACTTATATTGAGTTTTATCCTAATATGCTGTCCCACATAGGTTATAATGTTAACGAAAACTATAACATGCGTCGTGGAAGTTAGCCAGCGGCATTTTTTAAAATCTGTTTAGACTTTGTAATTTGGGTATAACATAAGTGATCATTATATATATATAATTAACATATAATTTCTTTGAGACCCAACCACGTTAAAACTATTAAAGTTATCGGCATTCAACTATAACCATTCGATGCGGAATTTTTCGTAGATTATTCTAGAACCATTATTATTATTACTTTAAACGCTAGTTACTTTTTTATTAATAATCGAGGCTAGTGCAAAATATAATGAAGTTAGAGGTTAAACGCAAAATTATCCGTCTATATCATAATTATAACAAAACTAAAGCTGTAAGAGTAAATACATTTACATATGCAAATAAAAAAGAAAAGCAAACATAACTGTTATAATAAAAATAAAGTCATAAATTAACCGACCCGTCTGTGTTATTTCCGTCTAAAATAAAATAATAATTTTTTCTACCGTTTTTATGAAAGTAAGGGAAAGAGCGTCCCTCGAGGTTCAAGTCACAGGGCACAGAGTATATATCACTCGAGGGACAACACATCTCATGGTTCTCCGTGATAAGTAGCTCATACAGATATACTGATTTATATAGACCCAAAAATATTACGGTTGTCATGAAAATCAACAGTTGCAATATTTGTAACAACCAACGATACTATAACTAAAATATAATGTTATCATTGGTAACGTATTAATCAGTCGAAAAAATGTTTTATTGCGTGAATTCTAAAACAAAACACATTCTGAAATAAAACTTAGCTACAATAAAAAGTTCTTATAAAATTTCTCGATTTTAATTAATACTAATAGCTTATAGTACCCAGCATCTGATTTGAGACGTCGCGTCGGAGATAAGACTGAGATAGTCGGACAAGTTCGATTTCGTATAACGTTATCTTTGTCTATCGCAGTCATTTCGTTGTGCGATACCTTTCCCGTCGCAATACAGTCGCACCACTCATCGGCCTCCCGTCGCAGTACAATCGCACCACACGTCGGCCACCCGTCGCTATACAGTCACATCACTTCTCCACTACCAAGATCACACTACCTATTGCTATACAGTCGCAACACTTTACAAATTAGAAGAAGAACGTCTCACTGACTAACGTAACAGGCCAAATGCTCTTTTAAGTTTTCTGATTGTACCCACGGCTTTTGTTACTTATTACTATTATTATTCGTTATAATAAGTATTAGTTGTAACAAAATGGATATTATATGAACATTCTCGGTGCACATCACATACATTCATGATGATCGGTAGAACGGTACAGAAAATGATGTGTAGCTCCACCTAGCGACGAATTACTGTAGTCAAATCGTATTGGATTTTATCGATCTCAGATTTGCCAATATCCAATTTTGTACACATATACAATTTTATATTATATACACAAGTGACTTGACACTAATTGATGTAGAATGAAGAAAGCTAAGTTATAAATCTCACACTAAAGATTTTTTTTATGTCATATCATGCATATGAACAGGTGGGTCATCTGATGTTAAGTGATCACCACAGTCCATAGACACTAACAACACCAGGGTAGTCGAAAGTGCGTTGCCAGCCTGTTTGGGAGAAAGGGGGGACAGAAGAGGGGAGGTGGACCTCCGGCGCTCTCACTGACTTAACGAAACGCAACAATGCAAGCACTGTTACTTCACGTCGATTTTCTGCGAGACGGTGGTACCACCCCGAGCGAGCCGACCCGTTCGTGCTGATACCAATAATAGCTTCAGCGTGGCTCTACCACCTACAAAGAATTTTAAAGACGCGGTTCTTTTGACAGTGATGTCCTATTAGCTTCACTGACATAAATATTTTATGAAAATGTAAACTTAATTACACAGTAATTTCAGAATTCGGTGCAAGCTTTTCTTTTCTATACAGAAATGAATGATTTTCTTATTCTTCAAATGAAGTTCTGTTTATATATCTTTAACATATTTTATGAAGGCCATATGCATTTTACTTACCTACTTTACTTGATAACGCGAATTCGTTTGATAATGTTTATGTAATTTAAGAAAACAAATTCACAATCAATTTATGCAATCTCCAACATTTTATAAACTTATCTGTGTATACAATGTTTTCGTAACTTTCACATTGCTTAAAGGTTAAAATATTTAATGTTGTTGTGAGGAACGCCAAAGATCATAGTGATAACTTAGTGCACGTAAAGATCAAGTTTATCGCAATATATCTAGAAGAACAAAAAATATGTTGTTATAATAAAGTCAATTAATTCGGATTTAATTATATGTTACCTTAGCGACGTTTTCTTGTAAAACATAAGCGGCAAACAATTAAAAAATTGATAGCAAAGGTATACTTCTATTACAAAATTTCTGTCTAAGCAATGTTATACGTCTAGTTACCCTCGCTTTTGCTTACGCACTACATCGCTTGCCCCACTTCCCCACGGCAAGAACGCATAGTACTTATAAAATTCGTACTTTCTGATAGGTTTTAGAATTTTCTACTACATGAAGGTATCGTAATAATGTTTATTGTTAGGTAGGAACCAAGTGTCTAAGAAGTATAGTTAAAAAATTTGATCGAAATGTCTCGAGTAGTTTGTATAAGTATACTAGCGACACGCCCCAGCTTCGCACGGGTGCATCGTAGATATCCATTTTAATCAAATACTGTTAAGCTAAGGGCAGTTTTGATCTACATGACATTTACAACGTATGTAATGTATTTAATTGGATAAGGAATAATACTGAACTGTATAAAATATATTGGTAATTAACACATAATTATTTTTGTAAACAGATAAAAATGGTTACTGTGGGTTATCCTTTAGAGATAAATATATACCATCAGGGACTTTTTTATCGATCTTTTTAAGATATACAATTCCGTAGTATATTAATTTGATCTATCTCGTAAGGTTTAGCCAGCGTTTGCGATTTAAGCTCACAAAAATATATTGTTTGTTACAACATCATACTACAAATTTTTGTATTTTTAACTTTTCTGTACTATAATATGCATATATTAACATATAAACCTTCCTCTTGAATCACTCTATCTGCTGAAAACTGTATTAAAATCTGTTGAATAGTTTAAAAGATTTAAGGGAACAGACAGAGAAAGCGACTTCGTTTCATACTATGTAAAGATATAAGATCAGATAAAAACATATGTGTCAAGGTCGTTGAACAAACATAGTAATCTTTCTAAGGTCTTATGTAATATATTATTAGTTCCCCTAACACCAGCTACACGCTTAATCACTGTAACTGCGGCTAATGTGGAACATTAGTTAGGACAAGGAAACTCCAAATACGGCTCGGATGTGCTGTTATACAAAATATAGCACTATTAGTTTTCTTATGAAGTCAGATAAACCGAAAACATGTGACACACTGTTTTGTGCTTACCCCGGATTTCTTGATATAAATAATTAAATTAATGATTCCTTAGGCCTGTTTGATCATATTCACACCTGATGTTAAATAACGCTGCGTTCTAAGGTGGTAAGCACGTTAAATATAGAAGAACTGGCTCTCAAGTATAGCTGCCTAAATACAACAAGAGGTGCTAAGAGATAGGTTTTTAACTTGAGGATGTTAGCTAGTCAGGCGAGTTTAAAAAAAACAATGCCATCATACTATGGTATCAATAGGATGTTTTTTCACCCAAAGCTGGAGCTTTGCTTTGCTGGAGTTCATGTAGACGGATTCGAACCTACATTAATCGACACGGTGTCCAAATACGCTAACCACTGAGCCATAATTACTTCGAAACACTTAAGGAGTACCTGGAATATAAATACAGCATGACTGGTGAAATAGTTGCAATATACTCACAGAATACTCATTGCTTGCTTCTCGTTCTAAATCGATTAAAAATATAGGTGCTTAATATTTTACCTAATTATCTCGAGCAACGCAAAACTGATATACACTCAACATCAGGTGATTTACGCAAAAACGAACTGGTGTAATAAATGTATTACGCCCTGTCCCGTACTCCGCGCCCCGTTTCTCTTTGTTCGACCGTGTGGCGTTCCCACGATAAGCAGTTACGTAATAATTAACCTTGAAAAGCGCCCCTTGAATTTTGTTCACTGAAGCTAGGTGTGATTTTTTTACGAATAAAAATATTGTTGTCATACTTTTAAAAGTTTTAGAACAAACTTTAACTAAGGTTCTCTTTGTTGCTTATTAGTATTTGTTTTGATATTATTATTTTATGTTTTAAATGAGACCACGAACTACCACACGATAGAAGGGTGTCACCTTTTAAACATACACCTGGTGTAAATATATATCGAAATCATTAGTGAAAGAACATTCTAAACTAAATAGTTTGACTATGTATACATAAAGATTTTATACAAACATGTCCCTAAAGGACTTCGAACATCTTAAGGCTCATCTCTATAAAAACGAGCAACCCGAGACGTACCTAAAACTATCCGGTGATCCGATTACGCTTTTAACTGCGATGGCTTGTTGTCGGCTACGTATTAACCTTTCATTGAGAAACAACTAAGGGCCTTTGCCGTCATAATCTCGTCAGACATTAAATATTCTTGCGAAGAAAGATTGCTTTGAAGCATGAAAAGTAAAGAGACAAATTAAACGAGATTCTTAATTAATTCGTAATTTCCTTCTCATTCGCTTGTAATGCTGTCGTAAATTAATAAATTATTTCAGTCAAAGCTAAATGACTTGTCAGGTACTCTGATTTTGGCAATGTAGGATCCACATTGTCAGTGAACACCGGGTGAGGTGGAAGTCCAACGCTTAACAAAAAAAATATCAAAATTAGATTTTCACAATACTTATAATAGTAAGTATATATATTTAATATATAAAAATCTCGTATCGGAGTTAGAGTTTGAACTCCTCCGAAACGGTTGGACGGATTTTTAGGAAATTTTATATATTTCTTTGGTACGTATGAGAATTAACCGTAAAGTATAGTTTATAACTCTAGGTGATTGGGGTGTCCGTATCCACAATTATTAATCTCAATTTTTTTTAACAATTTTTATTTTTTGTATTTTCTTATTTGCCATCAATAAATACCCACAACCCTAAATTTTCACCTTCCTAACCCCATCCTCCCATTTTTTATTCTAGATTTTTTTTTGTATGAACAATATCCAAATAATTCAATGGTCGGATGTTGCTGAATGACAGATGGCGCTATCTCCGCCTCACCGAAATTTCTTCCACATATGTCTAAATAATTTCACTAAACCAACTATGTATCTATGTGTTTGAGTGAGTCCCTGAATTGTTTTGTTTCACAATTGAAAACGGTGGTAGTCACTAATCGGGTTTTAGGTTTTTCAAGAGTTTGCAAATAAAATTAGAACCAGTAGGTGACCAATTTCACGCAGACGACGTTGCGCGGGTCAGCTAGTTGACTTAAAATGTCAGCAGGGTCTAGGGATTATTTATACAAGATAAAATTACAGAATATTATGAAGATGCCTGCATGTTCTCATAGACTTGAATCTCTGCAATGAGCAAGTGCTTCCAGTGAAAGGAAATATCATGATGAAACCGTAGAAGGGTGTTATTATTATTATTATTATTTATATTGTAGCACGGCTAAGTGACTGCACTATGCCTGATGGTAAGCACACTACAATCCAAAAACAATGACGACCACCGAGTGGCACGCTATCCATCACCGGTCGCCGCTGTCATGCCGGCCAGCGAAAAGCTGGATATGCACAGGCTGATCCCGAATCGCGACCCGCAGAAGCGAATCGCTATGACGGGCTTTTTCGCCATATACATGGTGGTTGCGACCCAGTCAGGCTGTAAAACCCTACCACCATGCTTTCGCTATTGCCTCGTTCGTTATTCAGCAGGGTGCACCACGTGCAGGTAAGGTTGGCTTGGGTGTCTGAATGATGTTATTCGACACCCCTTACACCCCGAAGCTAGTTACCACCCTCAAAATGAAAATCTGTCGTCAAACACCTATAGATGAGGTCCGGCAGCTGCACTTTAGAGCCAGTCGTCATCGTTTCATCAAAAGCCAACATAGATCACACCGTCATTTAACATTAAATGAGATTGTGAGAGATTAACTACTGATACCTATAAAGTATTAAAAAGAAGACACGCCCAGGCGTATCATTATGAAATTGAAATCGCCATATACAATTGCTGAATCCTACTAACCTGCCCGACTAACGTCTTCTTTGGCACCAATACTTAGTCTTTTATAAAGTTCTCCTAATTACAAATACTATTATTAATTTATATCAATAATAAATACGTAGAATCAAAATTGTGGTTTATTCCCTCATATCCGCGATTTCCTCTGCGTTGTTTATTATCTTAACAATGAACTATTAACAAAGAAAAATCCTTGTAAGAAATTGATAGTAATAACATAAGTACTTTGCTCACAGCATGTATTTCTTTGTAAACAAGTTTATATTTTTACTTCCCTTCTTTTGCCCATACCAAGACATCACACCGCTTGCCCCACATCTCCACGATAAGAAGACACATTTAGTTGAACGCGTGGTTCTTAAAACTTTAATAACTCTTTAGTGCCTAAGAAATAAAACAAAAAACAAAAAAAAGTTTACACAGTATTTTTTCTGTTCTGTGCGCATCACGACAGATCTCTATCATTTTATTTATACAGATAGATGAGAGGGATAGAGATCAGCTCAGTGGAGTATTAATACAAATCTCACACGCGTTGTTCGCCTGAACATTAATTATATCGCACGGTGCCGTCTCGTGAAATATGAACCTGCAGCGATATCACGTCATTGCATTGTGACGCTTTTGAATAATTTACGAGAACGAACTGAAAACATATACCAGGCTGATTAAGGCGCATCGTATCGCTATTTTGGTTAAAAATTGTTGTTTACTTCGAAAAGCCGGGCGCTGTGACATTTATTGGAATTTATAAGGCGTTACGGGAGTTTTTGCTCGTTGTACAAAGGGTTTGTGACGAAGTTTGTTGTCAGTGTTATAACTCTGTCGTTTGTGCGCGAGTAAAAAATATTACATGCAATCTCCGCGTAATATATTGTGTAAGGCGTGAAAAGGATCATATGTAAATTATAAATTGTACAAAATCACGTAATGATAAGATACTTCAACCAACATTTTAGGTTTCTTGATATGTATATATATTTAAGACTAGCTTCTGCTCGTGACTTCGTCCACGTGGAATAGTTACTTTTGGCTAACGCTAACAGGCAGCGGAACCTCTCAAAAGGAAAACTAAAAACGATTTTGAAACAATCTTTATTAATGCCCTATTGGTATTAGCGCGATGATATATAGCCTTCCTCGATAGACGAGCTATCTAAGACGGAAAATTTTTTTTCAAATCAGACTTCCTGAGATTAGCGCGATCAATCAAACAAATAAAGAAACTTTCCAGCTTTATAATATAAGTATAGATAGATGCCTAGTATCCCATTCATATTTCAATATATAGATCACAGTATATATTATACTCGCTAGACTTATTTCTTTTAATTTTGCACCCTGGTAATTCTTACTAATATTACAAATGCGAATGTGAATTTGTTTGTACACATTGTAAGGGGCACAGAAAAAGATATAGAGTACTTTTATTCCGAAAAAGAGATTGTTCCCGAGGGATAAATTAAATCAAGATTAAAGCCAACAAAGCCGCATGCGAAAGCTAGTATTAAATAAGCCTGATTTAGCGTTGACTTTTGCTACACTACGCTACGCTTGAGTGAATCAATATGTGAATAATGGTGATGTCTGGAGCAGACTCATCATTGTGCATCCATAAAAAACGTTTGTGATATGTATCTAATGTATTCTAAATATTACATACATTTGTTAAAAAGTTAAACCAGATCGAGTTTCTTGTCGGTTCTTTTCGATGACTGGGTTGTTTTCTAAACCGATGGTAGTCTTGACGTTCATGATTGCCTTCTTAGGGCCTAAATTTAATAAAGTAATTTTGATTTGATTTGATTCGACTTATAATCGTTATAATTTAACCAATCTTATTATGTTAATATATATAACATATAATGTTAATATTAGTAGGTGGTAGAACCACGCTGAAGCTATCTATTACTGCGTTCAGCAGGAATGGGTCGGCTCGCCCGGATCACTACCGCACTCTCACGGAAACACCGATGTGGCGTAGCAGGGCTTGCATTGTTGCGTTTCGTTCGGTCAGTGAGAGTCCCGGAGGTCCACCTCCCCTGCCCTCCTTTTCTCCTCTCCGCCTCCACCCGCAAACACAGGCCGACAACGCACTTGCGACTCCCCGGGTGTTGCTATTGTCTATGAACGGCGGTGATCCAACTTCAGGAGACCCACCTGTTTGTTTGCCTTCTATGATATAAAGTGGTAGTTATTATATTGGGCAGTGTGGCGCTCGAGGGCAGCTCCTGGCTACCCCCCTACCCCTTTTCCCCCCGCCCGTCATAATCCTTTCTCAAATATCACCGCTAACTGCGCTCAGACGCAGTAGACTGCGATTATCGCTAACGCACGGACGCTAGTTGCAATTAATTACCGCAAAGCGCGGAGGCATCACGCGTGCAAGTGCCGCTAGTATATATGTGACGAACAAGACGTAAATCAACTCGTGAGTGAATAGTGAATACATTTGATGTGACCCGCCAACTGACTGGATACGAACACAAACCTGCCGAAACCAGCGATCAGTCTCTGCCAAGTAAGCGTGTATATACTCTTGGATCCTCTGATTGAGCATATTTCCCGTGATACCCCTTGCCCAAGCAGACCGCCAAATTACAGTCCACAATCTCTCCTTAGAAAACCACCGCAAATCAATGGAGGTGAAAAGAATCAAGTGAGTGGACCAAATACACTCCCCATCAGTTCATGGTCCCTCTAGCCTCAATTCCCTCCATAAAGTATAAAAATATTATGCTTATTTTAATTGCATACTGTTATTTTATCCACGTGTCATTACACGTCAACAATCAAATATATAATTTATTTACATGAATTTATTTTAATGATATTTTAAAAGTTATAGAACAATAGTGATCATACACTTTAAGAATAGAATTATTTCCCTAGATGAAATTTTATTTAATGAGAAGTGAGATCAGTTTCTAACATGAGAATACTCTTAGTTAATCCTTTCCAACAATGTACCGGTAAACTACGCTCGAGGATAAACTTAGCTACTCGCGGAATTGCAAAGCCGATATCAGGCGCGGCAACACTAATCCACATAAAACGTTGATAAGTAATATTATAAAATTAATTAATACAGAATTAAAGGAAGCAATTTAAATTAATTTTATTAGGATGTTATGAAGTTATTATTTACTCTTCGAACTGCTGTCTATACAATAGTACGTTACTTTTATATTTACAATTATTTTTCTTTGATTCATTGTTAATTTACCTTAAATATGGCAAGGTATGCGTTTTCGTCAAAATGTTTGTATATCAAATGAGACTTTATGTGCTTTCAGATTGTATCTTTTACTTTTGTTTAAATGACTGCTTAACTGCAGCGCCACCTATCTGGTCCAATTGTGAATTATAACCATTCTTGAATCCACCTGAACACACACAAATAAAATCCATCAAAACCTGTTCAGCCGTTTAGGAGGAGTTCAGTCACGTACACGGGGACAGAAGAATGATATATGTCTAGATCATTTTACAGTTTCTAATAAGTTTCAGTTTCTTAGGTGGTAGAGCCACGCTGAAGCTACTACTGGTTTCAGCATGAATGGGTCGGCTCGCCCGGGGTAATACCACCCAACCCACAGAAACACCGACGTGAAATAACAGTGCTCTTGCATTGTTCTGTTTCGTTCGGTTAGTGAGACCGCCGGAGGCCCGCCTCGCCTCCCCTCCCTTCTCATCTCCCTCATCCCTTCCCTTTCCCCCCAAACACAGGCTGGCAACGTACTTGTGACTCCCCTGGTATTGTTAGTGTATCTGGAAGGTGTTGATCACTTAACGCTAGGTGAAGCACCAGTTGCCATAAAAAAAGAAAACAAAACAGTGGTAACGCCTGTGATACAATCTAGTTTTGCAGTAAGAATTTTATGAAGAAACAAAAATCTTGGCTAAAGTCATAAAAAGTATGTATAGAGAATTTAACGGTTTCAGCGAAAATTAGATTTCAGTTCCGGTACCCGGTCCTCGTTACCGATGTTAGAACTTGATAAAGTTAGAGGATGACGAATTATTCTAGCTACAAACATTAAGTGAATTTGCGAACATTTTCAAAACATATTTCCTTAGTTAAATCTTGGACCTTTGAGCGGTGCACAGTAAAAGTACTTCTTAATTGAAATCAGAATTAACACAAAATTATTTTATGGAATATATGTTAACATAATTATTATCTTATTAACATTATATATATATGTGTACGTACTGCTAATTTATGTATTGCTAAGGTATATGCTAAAGTATTTACTAGTTTTGTTTTACTAGTACACCCTAAATACCCTCGATTCTACTCCATGGAACATACCATCCAAAGAGTGGCCGGAAGAGATTACTATTAGCAATAAGGCCACTCTTTGTGCTAATCATATAATTTGAAATGTTTTATAGCGTATTTTTTTGTTTTATATTATAGGGAGCAAACGAATAGGCGGGTCACCTAATGTCAGGTGATCACCGGCGTCCATAGACACTAGCAACACCAGGGGAGGCGCAAGTGATTTGCCAACCTATGTTTGGAGGGGAAGGAGTGGAGAAGGTAGAGAGGCGGGATAGGGGAGGTGGGCCTCCGACGCTCTCACTGACCGAACGAGAAACGCAACAATGCAATTACCGTTACTTCACGTCGGTGTTTCTGTGGATCGGGTGGTACTACCCCGGGTGAGCCGACCTATTCAAACTGAAGCTAGTAATAGCTTCAGCGTGGCTCTACCCATCTACAATATATGTATAATGATGTACAATAAAGATTAGATTTTTTTTTTTTCTCAAAAATGTTTTTTATATGTGCGTAATTAACAAATCCTAACTAATATTGTAAATCCGAATGTGACTTTCTATGTAATACTTTCAGGTTTTACTGTTCAGGTTGTGGGTAACATTTTGCTTACACACATTTTGGGATATTTTCGTTCACACATTGGGATCAAACAGCTTGTAGAGCAGTGAGTTAGGTTTTTTTTATGTCATAGGAGGCAAACGAACAGGTGGGTCACCTGATGTTAAGTGATCACCACCGTCCATGGATACCAGCAACACCAGGGGAGTTGCAAGTGCGTTGCCAGCCTGTGTATGGGGAGCGGGGGATAGGATAGGGAGTGGGGGGAGGGGAAGGGGAGGGAGGGTAGGTAGGCCTCCGGCGTTCTCGCTGATCGAACGAAACGCAACAATGCAAGCACTGCTACTTCACGTCGGTTTTCTATGAGAGGATGGTACTACCCCAGACGAGCCAACCCATTCATGCTGAAACCAGTAGTAGCTTCAGCGTGGCTCTACCACCTACAAAACCTAGGTACATTTGTGCATCAAGAAAAAATAAATTACCATTAACCAATCTCTCACATATTAAGAAAGCATATATACTTCGTAGTTTTTAGTGTTTGACCGCAATATCATCTGATGGTAAATGCGATATAGTGTAAGATGATAAACACGCTAAGCCTAGAAGGTGCTGGCTCTCAAGTGCAGCTATCGGAACACACCATCAGGTGCTTGGCAACAGACTTTCAACTTAAGAGTGGTTACTAGTCAGGCAGACTTAGAAAACGCCCTACAACCATGCCATGGTTTCATTACAATGATTTCCTTCACAGAAAGCTCTCCGACTCAGTTCCTAGGATTCGAACCTACTACTACTATTGTCATCTTCATCGCTTGAAAATTATGGAATCATGAAATGTTTTATTTATTTATAGTAAATAATTGTTTAATTCTGTAAAAATCAAGTAATGCCCTTCTCACGTCTAATTTAATTATTAACATTTCGTAGGATTTTTTTTTATCAGAGCACGACGAAGTGTACCTAACGGTTTGTTAACCAATTTATTCTTTCACATTAAGTATGTATCATGAATCACCTGAAAAGTAAAAGAAATTTTATGTCACTTCGAATTCCTATTCCTCTGTTCTACTCATAAACAATGTTGTGCTCTGAACTTTTTATGATAAAAAGGTTTTTAACGTTCTGAGCTAAAAAGCCTTTATCTGAGGTAAGTCCCACAAAGAACCTCGACGTAAGAAGCAGCCATTAGACGTTTCGTCATATTTTTTATTGTGTAAGGAAACAATAAAATATTACTCACCGTATACACTAAGTTCCCGGCATAAAAAGTGTATCGGTGCGTCGCTCTCCGTTGGCTTTAGCGATGAAGTTATAAAACATTCGGCTGTGGTCAAGTGAAACGTCCGCTTACACAAACAATAAATTTTCATTTTCGCGAAAGAACAAGTGAAAAGATAAGATAAATAGACCGTTATTTGCGTTGGGGTAACATAAAGTATACCTCTCACATATCTGCATCAGGAAAACGAAATTTATTTATTATATATTCGTAACGTAACACTTGACGCTTTAATTATAATCAAAACTAGCGGGCCCGGCAGACGTTGTCCCGCCCTGATTATGAAAAAATCCTTGACAAATTATATACTAAAACGTTCCTCATTAATCACTCTATCTACAGGTGAAAACAGCATAAAATCCGTTTGGTAGTTTGGAGTTTGTAGCGAAGAGACAGACAGACAGACGCGGTAGGGGACTTTGTTTTATACTATGTAATGATTCTGAAGTATCATAAATAGTTTTAAAATTAACATTGCAATGAAATTATATTTTAATAATATAAAATATGATAATTCTAATCATCAATGATTCTAATTATTTATTTACTCTAATTAAGTAATTATTTTAAAATATATTAAATAATTAATTCATTTATTACCGCTCTTTTTTTTTAATCATATTAATTAATTACTTTATTGTATTAATAATTAATTTATCTATTTATACTTTAATAACGATTCGCTTTTATCTAAGAAACGTACTCGACAAACATCGATTACCGGTTATCGCTCACTCCTACCAAGAGACTTTTGTTTTGATTTTTACTTCAATTATATTTACAGTAAGATGATAGCACCAAGCATGAGTCAAAAGGACAACACTTGTGGATAACATTCGTAACCTCTTTACTGTATTCTTCACATAAAAAGCCGAATTGTAGGTAGCAACGTTACAGTACTAATAGTGTGTTCGTGTAAGCAGCCAGTTCTTTAAGGTATGTGTCTAAATGTTTATTAGAATTAAAATATAAATGTATAATATAAATATTACATCGTGCGTTGTCATACTTGACTATTTTAAAAGGAATCTGTAAATGAAGCTATAGACTAAAGCATTTTTAACAGACTTCAAAAAGAAGGAGGTGCTCAATTTGATTGTATTTTTTTTATCACGTCAAAACCGCAGTATAAATATGAGAGACAGTACGGAAACTACGAACAAACGCTTGAAAACGGCACACTCCCACAAACATGCGCATCGACGAGAGGTTTTGAAAGGAACTCTATGGACAGCACCGCGAAACCCGCTTAGGGGTCTCGTCGATGCCCATGTCTGTGTGAGTGTGCCGGTGCGAGCGTTTATAGGTAGTTTCCATACTGTCTGTTATGAGTACTGTGACAAAACTTCATTTTTGTACCATTTGTTTTTTTTTATTTAATTAATTTAACATTGAATTTCAAAGAACCAGGGAACTCCTCAAAGTCGTATAGGAAATGTATAGTGATTGTACATAGTGATTATATTGTAGTAGATATAGTGATTTAAATACAGATAATAGATTTATGACAATCTAAGACTAGGTTAAAGTCATCTATAGTCAAGGATGCTTAATGATTTTATTTAAAGTCATGTTTTTAAGTCGGTTCTATTTATTATACAAAAAAATAATGAGGTGAATTAAAATGTTATCTACAATGATTACAAATATATATTCATTACTAATTTGTTCTTCACTCTCCCATCATTTGTAACAATTTCTCGATTTTATGTTTTTTTACTATTTTGTACGTTCCACGGTTCTATTGTTTTACGTAAGGACTACATAATTTTCAAATCTATAGGAAACTAGCTGAACCCGCAGATCCGCACGCGTTTTTTTAAATCGTATTAAAGAATTATAACATTGCGAGACTATGTACAATTACAGAAATGCTCTTTAAAGACAATTGTAAGTACGACGAGCACACCACTAAAAGTAACACGTAACGTGTACATTAGATACATAAATACTAACAGCGTGCCAAATGAGATTTGTCATCAGCAACATATTTGGAACCTTAACCCACCAAATAACTACCTCAGTGCTCACTTACACTGTATAAGGAACTAATGAAACAATAACTTAAAATATTATTATAAAGATTTACATTGACATTACATTTAATATACATTGCCATTATTATAATTAAGATTTTGTGACTATACAAAAAATAAACGCTTGTCTGTTCCGCAAGAAATTGTATAATGGAATTCTTTACGTAATACGTTTATATACTAAGATCTTATTAGGAAGACCTCTATATCATTAAAGTTATTAATAATTATAATGTCGAATTGTAAAATAAAAAGCTCTTTAAATAATTTGCATGTTTTTATTTCAGATGAAGTTTCTTTTGCTGTTTTGTATATTTATACTCGCCGAAGCCAATGAGGAGCAGACATGTGATGTTGTCGAAATTCGAGGAGACAACTATGAAAAACAAGTTCTCAAGAGTGATGTACACGCTCCTTATCAGTTAGCAATGGACTATCAGACCAAGACATTATTCTTCAGTCTCTCTGCTGAAGTGGGAGGCAAAACAGTTTTAAAATCCGCTTACTTTAATTTGAGAACAAACGAATATAGCGAAATATCTGGAATCAATGGTGGCATGGCTAATGCAGTAGACAGTTCAAGACATACAGTTTACCTCGGAGGCAAGGACGGGATCTATGAGTATGATTTCACTACCAAGAAAGCTAAAAACCTAGGTATCACAGACTCTAGCATATGGCAGATGTTCTTCTGTCCCGTACATGGACTTTTCTTTACGACGTATAAACCTGACGAGAAATCATTCATATACAACGACGAACAAGTTCAACCGGTGGCAGGATTAACAGATACCAGAACTAGATTAATAGCTGTTGAGAAACACCATAATATATTCTTTGCGAATTCATCTGGACTTTTTATGTATGATAGGCATAGGAACGTAATTCTAAACGTAGGAGATTACAATGTAAACGGTTTCGCTAGAGACGTCAACGGAAAATTGTATTTCTCATGTCCCAATGGAATTTTCTTTGCAAATCACGAACGGAGGAAGATAGAACCTCTTGTTTTGGTGAGAGATAATTCGATTTACGGTGTGGCTTTTGATGGTGATAATAATATGATTTATGCATCAGAAGACAGTATCGTTAGACTCGTACCTACAACAAAGAAATGTTAAAAATTATATCTCTTATCGAAATAAATTTTAAAATTGGATAAACGTTTGTTTAAAATACTACTAATACACTAATTAACGTTTAACTTAAAACACATTGTCACTTGTTACAGCACTTAGCCGATCTATGTATATACAACATAAAATATTTCTAACGTAAAATCCATTTATTTTGAATATAAATGACCTCACTCTATCTATAACAGACGTATAGATTCTTTTAGTGATATTACGTTAATTTCTTTTATAGTATAAGAGAACGACATTCACAACATTCTCATAAAAAGGCAGACAGACGACTATTATTCTACCATAGGGCGATAATTATTCACTTTCTTTATTTCATATTGTTGTTTTGAAATGTGTGTTAATGTTTTTCATATTTTAGTTGCTTCTTGTTTAATATAGCGGTAAATATAAAAAGCATAAATAAAATAACGTAATTTTCGACTGTCATAAATGACAATAATACCAAAAGACGAGTATTTTTAGTAAAAAATCATTTGACTAATTACATAGAAGTGTAATTAAATTTAGTCATTATCGCAGAGGTATAATATTATACACGTATATACTGCATCATAATCCCTTTCAATGAAAAGTTGGGCGTGGACCGACTTTTATGAGTTTGTACGAGGCACCCGCGGTTTTTGCAGGGCTGCCAATTAATTTTATTTATTTATATTCTTAATTAAATGCTCAGATGTTGACGCTCCCTTTGTTTACTATTATGCGAAAACCTGTAAACTGTACATCATAAAGAAATTTCATAAATTTTCTACAATGTTTTCCTTTGAGAGTTTTATTTATAAGCTGCCTTTGAATGTGTTAATTAATATGAGTGTATTTTTTCACCCTAAATTTCTGTACAATATCTTCATTAATTTTTTTTTCAACTTATTAATATCACCAAATATATGAATGGTATATCAATTGAAACATATAGTGTACAAGCAACAGGTATACAGGATATCCTAGCGTTAAATATAGGTAATATGACAACCCTGGGAGAGAAGTATAAAGCGAAATTATCAGCTAGTCGCGGAGATGACTCCGTCTAATTTTCATAGTATTATACTTTATTCTTCGAAGTAGCAAATTTATTAGTTTATCAAGAAATAAATATAAATATTTATTAAGAAGATATCTAATTGCTTTATATTTATTGTATTTTTAACACAAGTAAAATTAATATGATCTTTATATATCATTGCGTATGTTACGTTCTGTATAAATTCGGTATATCAAATTAAAAGCACATAAATCTATATTTTTTTTTATGCAAGTCAAATTGACGGTACTGTACATCCGATAATAAGGAGTATATTGTAATCGAAAAACAACGAAGATCAAGAAATTTATAATCTATTGTAAATCGTCGCAAGCAGCTCGAGCATACTGTCTGTTGTCTGCTGGGTGTACACTTGTTGATCACAAAACACAATAAATTAAACATCATTGTGACAGTTCTATGACTTTTTGTATGGTCGTTGTTATTTTGTTTTATAATAGCTCGGCATAATGACTCCACAATACTTGAAGGAAAGTACGGTACAGACCAAAAATGACGACTGTCGGTGTTAAATAACAATGACAGTGATCGCCGTCATACAAAACCTGCATAGGTCCCTTCACGCTTCGTTCGAAGGATCCGATATAATAGGAGGAAGGAAACACGCTGGCATGGAGGCGATCCCAAATCTCCCTTTTTTTTTTTTTTAACGTGGAGAGAAAATCCATCATGGACTGTCAGTCCCCCGGGGGAGGGCCTGAGCTGAGTCGACCGCCATCTGCGTGCTATGACGCAGCTGCCGGTGCCTTTCGGCGACTTTAACCGACTAAAACTCCACGACAACCTACGCCACACTATGGGTGGTGTCACGGGGTGCGTGAGCAGGCTCCGCAACACCCTCCGGCGGCAGGCGTTTCCCACGCCACACCCGACTGAGGCAGCCCGGTTGCAAGAATGCCTCCCAGCCCGCCGAACCCGTGCAATGGGAGGGCAGGGACCCCGCCCCTTCCACCCTGGGTTCAGCCGGCAGCGGAGAGAAAACCCCTCCGCCGCCGCCCCCATACTGATTTTTTATCGAGGTTTACTCCTCCTCCGCCTCAGCCACCCTGAAGTCCCCTCCGGCCTACGCTAGCCTAAACATCCCCCCCCCATCCCTCGCTCGTAACCCTACCCTGCCTATCTCAAACCCTACGCCCTCCAACCCCCTGGCCTTGCCTACCCACTAAGTAGGTAGGCAAGCCAGAGGTTACCTAACCAATTTCCCTTCCCGTTCCCCCACCCTACAATCCCTATCCCTACCAAACCTCCCTACCTACACAGACCCTACGCCCACCTAACCCCTAGTCTTGCCTACTTACCGCGTCTTGCCTACTTACGCGGTAAGTAGGCAAGCCAGAGGTTTCCTAACCTTCTCCCCCCCCATTCCTACGTGGCCTACATGGGAGGTTTTCTCAAGGTGGCCTCTGGTGGAAGTCACCTCCACCTCTCCTTCTTCTTCGCCTAGCACCACGGCGACGTATCGCAGGTGCGCTAGCATCCCTCTCTCTGACTCGTTCCATCTCTTCTTTCTGCAACATAATGGAGTCACAAAATGAGGCGACAGCTCCCCACACTGCCTCGTCCCGGACCATAGCCTTAACTACGGTCGGTAAGGACATATCCCTTCCGATTAATATTAGGAGCGCATGGCGTTCTCCCACCCATGCTGCGCGCACTTCAAAAGTGTGTTGTGCCGTGTCCATGATCTCATCGCAATGATGACATTGTGTCGTTGGTTCTTTACCAGCGATCTGGTGCAGATATATACCGAAGCATCCATGGCCGGTAAGTATCTGTACCAGTCGGAATGTCAACGAACCATGAGTTCTGTTCACCCATTCATCAAACACAGGGTGAATCGCCTCTATCGCTCTGTGCCCTGTGGACGGTGATTCCAGAGCCTCCCTCCACTTTTGTATTATGTTGTCCTGCAGCCGCGTTTTCTCGACTTCCTTCTCTCTTGGGGCGATAATTTCTCCTCGATCTGTCCTTATCGCACACCAGAAGTACAATCGAGCCTGATAATGGGCTACCAGCACCCATGGTGCTGAACACGCCAATAGGCACGCAGATTCATATGCCACTGTGCGGTATCCACGAATTGCTCTGTTCGCCAGAATCCTGTGGATTTTACGGATAGCTGCACGGTTTTCCGTCGACAGGTTTTCGTACCACACAGGTGCACCATACAGAACCATGGATCTGACCTCGTTCATGTACAGATTACGGCAGTTGGGACCGGCTCCTCCGAGATTCGGTAGAAGTGTCGCTAGTGCGGAAGCAGTCCGTATTGCTTTTGGGGCCAGCTGGTGGAAATGCTCCTGAAAGGACCATCGACTATTCAGAGTTAGCCCCAGATATTTCATTGCAGGAGCTACCGCAATATAAACTCCTCCTATGGATAGGTGAGTGCCGCGAGGAGGGCCCCTTTTTTTTTTTTTTTTTACATGGGGACATCCTAATGGATACGCCACCCTCCCGGGGGAGAGAGTGGGTTATGTCCGACTCGCACGGACTAAAACCCCATGGGTGCCTGCAACCGCCATAATGGGGGACAAGGGATGACGAAGCACTCCGCATGTCGCCCCGACGGCCGGCCCAGAAAGAAGATCCTGGGCCTCCCGCTAAAGAGAGACAGCCTGGCAACCGTAGACTGTCTCCCAGACGGCCGAACCAGTGCAATGAGAGACGGGCCCCCCGACCCATCCCCCTTGGTCCGGCTTAAGGACGAACGTAGGAGGCGAACCTCCCCACGTCCACCCAACGTCTACGTTGACCTCTAAGGAGGTCGCGTCGCCAGAGGAACCAAGCCACCTTTCACGGGAGGCGGCCTACAGGTCGCACCCCCAATGAAGTGCTCGGCACTCCTTCCGGCGGCGGCACAGAAAGCACAGTGCAGCTTATCTGCCACACAGGCCGCGGCCTTGTGGCCGGACTGCCCACACCTGAAGCAGAGGTCGCTTCGGTCAACCTCCGACGGGCACAAAGCCCGGGTGTGGCCTACGGCGAAGCACCTGAAGCAGCGCAAACCCACACACCAGCCCACCAGGAGGCGACCCCCCTCCACCAGAGACCTCGCAACAGGCAGCGAGATATGCACGCTGCCCATCCCGGAGCCATACGTGCGTATCTCGCCAGCCTTTATTAAGGCCCGCTCGCACCCAGCTTTCTGTGCCACAGCATCGACAACCTCTTCGACCGAGACGGTTTCGTCGAGGTCGACGACGCGAACATCCGCCCTTTTGACTGGCGTGCTGACGCTCACAGCGTCCGACAGCACCTCCCGCAATCGCTGCGCCAGTAAGAGAGCACCCTCTGCGCGTTGGGCACCGGCAACCCGGAGGACCCGGACTCCGGTCATAGTCCTTCTGACGGAGAGACCTTCAATCCCCAGACTGGGTAAGTCGATCTCCCGCCTTGCCTTAAGCAGAATATCCTTGTATTGAGTCCCCTGGGTCTCAGCTGCGGGCTGCAGTGACACAACCACTGCGGCCGTGGGCGGGACCGAGGGGAACTTGGACTTCTTTTTGGGTCGGCTCTTGGCAAGGACAGGAGCCGACACTGCCGCCTTAGGCGCCGTGGGGGTAGTTGGAATAACCGCCACCGCCGCCTTCTTCTTTCTTTTGTGACGGGACACCTTGGTCCACGTCGCATCAGAGGCTGTCGGAGCAGGAAGTGGGGCCCAGTCCATGCCCAGGACAGGCTCCTGGGAAGGCGGTCCGGCCTTCTTCGCTTGCTCGGCAGCAGCACGACGGGCTTGTCGCACACGAGGGACTTTGTCCGTTCCCTGCGTCTTGCCTTCAGTGGGCCCAGTTGTCACGGCAGTTTTCGGCCGGTCCCCTGCCAGAGAAGGACGCACAGCCTCTACCGGAAACAGCCGGTCTTCCAGCACGACCAGGCGGGCACTCAACTTCTCAGCAGTTTGCTGGAAGGAGCGCTCCAGTCCCTGGATCGCGCATACCACGTCAGACTCTTCCAGACGAGGAGGCTCCGGCTGTTCCTCCGGTGGGAGCTCAATCACCTCGCCCGTGATGAGCTCCATCGTTGGAGGCTTCGGCGGTGAGGAAGCAGCCTCTGCCTGCTCCTTAACCCGCTGTACCTCTACCTTCAGGTCAGTAATTTCCCGGCGTAGGGACCTCACCATCTTCCGGAGGCATAAATTTTCCTCATTGACGGTACGCGACAGGGCGACCGACAGAACATCTTGGAGGATTCTGGCAGAATTCTTCAGCCTCTTCACCATCGGGCCTTGGAGCCGACCCGACTTCTTGCAAACGGTATAGATCGCAGCAATTGACTCGCCAGCGATCGATTTTAAATGCTGCGGATCTTGGACTGCCATGTCGTCGGGCCCAGCCCCGGCAATCAGCCCATCGTCCTCCACATCGACCCACTCGTCTTGCGTACGCGGCGTCTTAGGCGCCACGTATCCAGCGCCATTGGCGTCGTTTGTAGCCAGCTCATGCTCGCGCTTGCGGCTTGAGCCAGGCATTGGCTCCACAACAACCTTGGCTGCATTCGCCCCGGCTATGGCTGCAGCCTTGGCGGCCTCCGCCACATCCACAGCCGCTGAAGCGGCCTCCGCCTCCACCGCCTTGGCAGCGGATCGAGTTTTACCCCCCCCCCCCATCCTTAAAACTAGGTTTAAAATTGATAATTTTTTTGGAAGACGTTTTTGTTCCCACGAGTGTGGGGGAAAAAAGGTCCGCCCAGGCAGTGCCCCCTGTACCTGGGTAAGCCTAGCGTAACCCGCCGGAGAGTCGGCCGGTTCTCCGACGGGGGCGCGAGGAGGGCCCCTACCTGCACCATAAAAACATATGGCTTGCGTTTTATGCAGAGCCACTGCCAACCCTATACACCTTATTCTTTCGATGACTTGTGTCACACTCAGCGTGGCTAAGTTCATGGCGTCTCTCAGGGTTTTTCCTCGAGCCGTCACCAGAGTGTCGTCTGCGTAACAGATTGTAGACACTCCTGGTAAGAGTGTTGCACGCAGCACCCAGTCGTAACCGATGTTCCACAAGAGCGACCCAAGGACCGACCCCTGTGGAACACCGCACAACATTTCCCTCTGGGATCTATTGCCATCCGGGCCCACCCATGCAAAATACCTGGACTCCAGGTATGATCCAATTATCCTACAGAGGTAGGCCGGAACCTCAAAGTATCTTAAGGCCTGTCTGACACATTCCCAAGGCAGAGAGTTAAATGCGTTGGAAATATCCAACGATATCGCAAGTAACACACCGCCTCGGGAAGTTACCTCGTTTGAGAGATCTTTGACCTTCATGACCGCATCTATTGTGGATCGACCTACTCGAAACCCGTACTGCGATTCTGAAAGTGCGAGTCCGGAATACGAGAGGTGATCCAGAAGGCGGCGGGAAATAACCCGTTCAAAAAGCTTGCCTGCCTCGTCCAAAAGGACGATTGGGCGATAGGCTGATGGAAGTCGGTTGGACGACCCTGTTTCTTCAGCAGAACGAGATGTCCCAGCTTCCACTGCGAAGGGAAAATGCCAGCCTCTAGACATGAGCTGAAGAGCCGCCTGAGTTTTTCCCCCAAGAATTCCAGTGCAATTACCCATGCTCGTCCCGGGATTCCATCCGGACCTGGTGCTGTATTTTTGCGTCGGAGACGTTTCACCGCTGCATCAAGCTCTTCTTGTGTGACGGTAGGTATTTCGTCTCGAGCATTGCTTTCTATCGCTGGTGACCGACCTCCAAACGGTAGTGCGTGTCCAGCTTCTCGTGGAAATAACACAGAGAGAACTGTCTCTAAGAACTCTGGTTACAGACATTGTGTAGCCGGAGGGGTCCTTGGCTGTAGGTATCCCAGAACCTGCCGATAAAGGCGTCCCCATGGGTCTCTGTCCAGTGTGTCCAGTAGTTCGGCTCTCGCTCTGATTTTGGCAGTCCTTATCGCAACCTGGAGCGCTTTCTTCGTCTCTTTATAAGTTATGCGAAGTTGCGCTTCGATGGCAGCTGTTCGGCCTTGACGCAGTCTGCGATGTCTGGCAAGTCGTCTTCTTGCGGCCATACACGTTGCCCGCAAAAGTGCGATTTCTTCCGACCACCAGTAAACCTGTTGTTTAGTCGTGCGGGCTCGTATCCGCGGCATGGCGGCATCAGATATTCCCGTCATTACGTCCTGGAACCATTGAGTTTCCTCCGTTATATTGAGAGGTCCTTCTGGAAGGGAGGACCAGGATGCCACGATGGCAGCCTCAGAGAGCCTTTCTGGATTAAGCTTCTTAACCGCCCACTTCCATGTTTTGCTCCTCTACTAGGGGCTGATCGCGGTGTGGCCTGTCGGACATCGAATCGGATATATAAGTGGTCCGAAAGCGTCTCCGCATTACCTAGCACTCTCCAACCCTGTATCCGGCGTGTGACAGCAGGGGAAGCGAAAGTGATGTCAACAAGTGAGCTACCCTGCTGCCGGACGCATGTGGGAGTAGTGCCCTGATTGACTACACAGACGCCAATCTCCAGGGCCCACTCATGCAGAGTCCTGCCTCTCATATCAGAGATTCGGGATGGGGATGCTACGGATTTTGCATTAAAATCCCCCGCTACAATAACAGGACGAGGCGAAATACTCCCTATGAAGGAGCCCAGACGATCGAGGAATGTCTCAAATTCGGCCTGCGACCTGTTCGGTAAAAAATTGGTGCTAATGATCACCATTTCGGACCATTGCACCGCAACAAAGCCTACGCCCTTAGCCAATAAAGTAGCAGGCCTGGTTCCATCCGTGACAATTGCCGCGGAGCGTGTTTGATCGACAGCCCAGTTGTCTCTATCGGGGACGAAGTATGGTTCTGAAACCAGCACTATCTGAACAGACCATTCAGCCATGGTCTGCATCATCAAATCCTGGGCCGCCGCCGTGTGGTTGAGGTTGATTTGAAGAAATCTGCAGGTCATCCTAGGACTTGATCTTTGAGCCCTCCATGATCCTTACCCCCACATGGGGTCTCGGCGCGGCTTCCGTAGCCGCCATCCTCGGCAGTCTTATCTTTTTGGGGACTCTTTGCCCTTTTTTGGCTAGGGAACCACAGACCTTGGTTCCCAGTCTATGATCCGCCGGTATCTTGGCATCCGCGCATAGTGGGCAATGCGGTGCCGCAGAGCAATCAATAGCCTTGTGGCCTTCTTTGCCACACCTGAAGCATAATTTGCTACGGTCGTTCTCCGCAGTACACTGCCACCTTAGATGTCCTGTCTCCAGGCAACGGAAACATCTTTCTTTTTTTGGCTGTAGTAGCTTAGTTTGCGCTGCTACGAAACCAAGCATCAACCTACGCTCTTGTACAAGTGCCTTTGCAGCTGCAACTGGGCACCGGAGTACTACCGTTCCAGAGCGGTAGGGGTTCCGTCGCACTTCTCCCATTCGGATATGTTCTACAGAACAGTTTCCTTTCGCAGCCACCACGGCCCTTACTTCCTCTTTTGTGGCAGCATCGTCGAGGCCCGAAATTAGAACTTCAGCACATTTGTTAGGTCTGGAGACTTGGACCATATCTTGCCCGAAGCTTTCATCAAAAATTGCTTTCAAGCGTTCGGCCAAGAGGTCTGCTTTATTTTAACTTGCTGTTCCAGGCACTTCAATCTTACGAGCTCCTGTCACAGTCTCCTTGATTCTAACGAACGGTATGTCGAGACTCGCCAAGTCCACCTTACTCTTGGCTTGCAACATTACCGCCCTGAAATCAATTCCATTCTCTATTGCTTTTGGCAGAAGTGTCAGGACTACGACTGACGAACGAGGGACAGCAATTCTGGTGAGAGTTGCTTTTGGCTGAGGATTCCTTGCCTTGATATTTGGCCCGTTTCTACGTCTTTTCTCTACTGTCGTCCAACCCACCCTCTCCGTCGTTATCGCAGGCGCGGAGGTGGTTGGTCCCTGTATTTCTGCTTCCCGCGCTGCCAGCGTCTTTTTTTTTCTCGCTCTCTTCTTCACCGGAACTGGGGCTGGAACAGATGACCCAGGGGTCTCAAGATGCGCTCTTATTAGTCCATGCATTTGCGCAGATACTGATTGCGCTAACTCCTCAAATTTTTTCTCTAATACCAGTTGAGCTTCCTGAGCTCGTGTTCTGCCGCCCCGTCGTTGAGGTAGAGGTGGGGTCTCTTCTCTCTCTCGATTTCCAGTAGGCTGTGCAGAGGGGCTATCAACAGCCGCACCAGCAGCGACGTCAGCCGCCACAGCATTAGGTACCTTTGCTAACACCCGGAGCGAGATGAGTTCTTCCCTTAACTCAACCAGCTCCTTGCGGTGCTCAACCAGCTCCGCCTGTTGAAGTGCATTTTCCTCCTTCAATTTTTCGTAGGCCGTCTGGAGCTTTTCCACCTCATCCCCACTACTCCGGCTACACATCTCATTCACCGCTTCCATAATAGAGGCGGTAGCTTCGTTCAGAGCCTTTACACAAACGTCTTGTAAGTACCCCGATTTCTTGGTGACACATGAAATCACGTCGACATCCCCAAGCACTCTGTTGCGTAACTCGTGCGTCGGTACCTCTCCGGCATTTACGGGAGCTGTGGCTTTCCTTGTTGCGCGTTCTTACCGCGCTCGCAGGGCTACCGTCTCTGTCTCCTGTTCTATCTCCTGTTCTGCTTTGGCTCTGAGGTCCTCTTTTTCCAGCTGAAGGAGGTGCTCCTCTGCCGCGGCCACACCTATATAGTGGCTCCTCGTCGGAGGCCGACCTCTCGGTTTCATGCCGCGCCCTCTGCTTTTATAGGCAGGAGAACGTGGTGCCAACACCGTTATCTCAGCTTCCGTCTCCGCCGGGCTGTCGCTTCCCTCACTACCCCTTGCCGATTGGTAGTCTAACGCCCCTGCGTCTTCTAGTAGCTCATAAGAGAGCTCAGAAATCCGTGTTGCGATTTCCATGGTCGTCTTTTGTTTGCTGGAATCCTTCGTCCGTAATCCTTGCCGTGTCCGTGGTTTAGTAGCTAGCAAAGTGGTGCCCCCCCCAGAAAACGTGGGGCAGCTCAAGCCCGAAGGCTCGGGGAGGGATTCTCCGCTGCCCGAGGCAGCGGTACCCTCCTGGGGTAGTAATTTTTTCGACTTTGCTTTCATTCTGTCTTCTTCGTCGTCGAGTTCGCAGTACGCCTGCCGGGATTGGTTAAATCACCAACCCACCAGCCGCTGTCCGGTACTAGGCCGTTGGGGTTCGAAATTAACCCTCCTCTACCCTAGCCCGGTACTGAGTGCGCTGCTCACACGCCACACTCAGGAGTGTTTATCGGCTCTCCAGCCTAGAGCCGTAATGTTCCGCGCCAACAGGGCCACCTCGAGTAGGATGTGACTCTTCACCACGCACTACGGTCTTGGGGGGCAGGCTAAGACTGCACGAGGAAGCTGTATTGCGCCTGGTAATCCTCCCCCTGCGGTTGCGAGGTACCCCCATCGTACCCCATCCCCACTTAGACCCCATCCCCACTTAGACCCCATCCCACATCTCCCTACACCAACCCGCCTGTCAATACTATAAATAAATTTAATATTTATGTACAACAATCAAGACATGACTAGTATTAGTTGAAGTACTAAGAAATAATTATAAGGAAATAATAAAGTGGATATGACTAACCAATGACTAAGTATTTTTCAATTCCATTTACCTTACGTTCTAAATCATCTCTTATCAACGATTCATGTTGACAGGAGTGTACAAGGTCACGTTATTTACAAACGACAATATACTAATATACGTATGCATGTCGAAATCTAATAATACCTTTAGGAAGAAGACCCAAATGATGATAAATTTTATACAAAAAATACTGACAATGCAAACAAGGGTTGAAATTTCTCAGAGTATTTTTGACGTGAAAAAGTCTTATAAATCGATGAACGCCGCCAGCACGCACTAAAAAGCATGACTCATTGTCACGTTCCGCCTGAGCAGGGCGTCCAAGCGAGAGCGCAGAACAAGCGATAGAGAGACACGAGCGGCCTAAGCGTTCGGCTTGTGACGCATCTATCTCTCTTCCATTCCATCGTCCGATGCATCCGAGTCTTTGTCACGTAAAATTAGCGTCCGTAAACCGACTTTACAGCGAATTACATTTAGTATATAGTTTGTCAGTCAAGCATATTCAGTCCTAAGAGGGGTAAAAAAAGCTTTAACAGTAATTTCAGAAAGGCAAAGTGGCGGATACAAGCGGCCGTAGTAATATTTTGTTACCATGTATGAGTGTGTACACACAGGCTATCAACCCTCGCATCAAAGAGCATACCCCGTTAACGTTACCCGTTTCAAGGACTTCGCTTAATGCGTACCGCTGACATTTTAGAAAAGGGTCACTAATTTATCTAAACCGAGTTCGTATACAACTGTTGCTTAATTATAGTTTAACTTATTTGCGGTACAGCTGCTTGTCGTAGTTTCGTCGTACTTTGCGCTCATCCACTTAGTGATAATTAGTTTAACATATAAACAATTGCATGATTTATGCAATAGATTTACAAGAAATTCAATATAACTAAAGACAGCTAGATAAACTCTCGTATTTAACAGAATCACAGTAACATTCATACTTATTATCATAGTGAATAACATGGGAAACTAGCTTTTGCTCCCGGTTTTGCTCCTATCAAAATATATTAGACCTATATTAGATGAATGGTACATTTTAGGATAAGGATAGCTAAGGGCTAGAAGCGTAATAAGCAAACTTACTTTCGTATTTATGATATTAATGTGAATTAAATCGGTTAGTTAAATAAACTCTGGATTGAAACAAAATCAGTCGGATTCAAGCTTACTACCATACCATTATGCAAATATTATTATGGTGAATAACTATTAAAAACATTTCATTCTAAAGTCTGTATTATCAGAACTGTAGTCACACAAAGTCAAAGTATCAATTAAAAACGGAATCGGAATAAATATTAAAAACATTCAATTTAAAATCGGAGTCACGGTACTTGTGTAGATATGAGAGAAAATTGTTAGAGATGAATTCAACCCGTGAAACGATGGGCTTACTGCACGTCTGCCTATGTGTGATAGGGGAGAAAAAGTATTTTACAAAAAAGTTTTATAGACAAAGACCGCTGTTCGGTATTCACTACACATAGATTAAAAATGGAATAAAAACTTTTTAGTGTCAATTTTACATTCAATAAATAACACCACTGTAGTAAATTTTTAGCGGGATCTTGGTCTGTCATGTAGCGGATTTTATTTTATATTCATAATCTTGTGTTACTTGACTCTATGTTGTGTAAAATTGGTGGTGTTTTATGTAATATAGTTTGTTTATTGCGCATAAGTGAAGTAAATGGAAAATAATACCATGGACCATGAATTCTGAGATGCCACAAAAACTCCATGAAAAGTTCTAACAAGATAGCCACCATCTTGTTAGTTCATAGAAATTATATCAAGAAACTTGTAATATCGATACTCACTTGACAATGGCAGTAATAGTCTACTAGAAAACTGGTTGCCAAAAATGGGATGGAAGAAGAACTTGTGATACTATTAACTACTCGACAATTGCAGTAATAATCTAAAAGATTGGTTGCCAAAAACAAAGTTAAAAACAAAACACTACTGTAGTAAATGTTTAGCGGGATCTTGGTCTGTCATGTAGTGGATTTTATTCATAATCATGTGTTATTTGACTTTATATTTTGTAATATTGGTGGTGTTTTACCTGATATAGTTCGGTTATTATACACAAGTGAAGTGGACGGAAATTACTTTCTGTAAAGTTCTAAGAGGAGGGCCATCATCTTGTTAAAACATTGAAATTATCGCAAGAAACATGTAATATTGTTACCTACTCGATAATGGCAGTAATAACCTGGAAAATTGGTTGCCAAAAAATGACAGTACCATTTTTATGTTTATATCCTTTTTTGATTAAATGTAAATAAGTAACTGGAATAAAATGCCTTTCGTATCTCACACCATTTTTTAAAGAACTATTATTAGTCTAATCTTCTTCTTCTTCCTACTGCTGGAAACCATTCCTTTTTATTAAAGATTATTACTGCCATTACCAAATTGTTACTTATAATTACATCTTACATATGAACTATGATGATGACGTCAGTATTTTACTAATATAGTGGTCGACTTGGTACAACTTTCCAGAAAGTTTGTAGGACATCTCAGAATATATGAGCTAACGTATTATATCCCATCTGTTTCACTTGTGCGCTATAATCAAGCTATATTGCGCAAAATTCCACCTATATTACATAACTAGGTTTTACTCGCGGCTTCGCCCGGTTTAATTTAGATTAGATCTATCCCTCAGGCACAGTACTTTTTTTAGGTTAAAGTACGCCTTTTCTAAAATCGTGCACGGAAGATTTCAAGATGATCGGTGACGTACTTAAGGCGTAAAACGTAAGAAACAAGGAAAAGCCACATTCGCATTTACAATACAATTAGAATTTGAGTATAGGGTCAAGTAACGCAAGGTTATTAACAAAAAATAAAAACCATCACAAACAAACATTAGTAGTTTAGATATACATAATTATATAAATAGAAAATAGTTAGTTGAAAAGTTTCCACAACCTCAATAACTAAAAAAAAGCAAGTCGTAGTAAAATCAGAAAATAGTCCATTTGCAAAAATATACCAGAAAATCGTTTAGTGAAGTTGTATAAAGGCACAGTTACCTTGAAAGGGTTCAATGCAACGAAGCTGGACAATTACCCTCCAGGGGTGAATGTTAGGGTAGAAACGGTCAACGAGACATTACATTGAAATACACTATTACAAGTAATATTTATATGTATGGAACAAAATCGAATTGCATTTCTCTTATACGAATAAATATAAATAGAAGTTTTTTTTGATAGGAATTTAAATGACAGTATTTTTTTGTGTTAAAAACAGATATTAAATTATATATCTATATTGCACATATTTATTATACATATTTAATATATATAATATTATATATATTAAAAATGGGTATTGCAGTACAGTCATTCGATGCTCAAAAATGTTGGTTATCTGGAGAGTTTTCTGGGAGTTCTGAAAATTGGTGATCTTATAGATTTCGATTTGCTCTTTTCGAATTTCTACTTTGCCACCTCTATTTTTGACGCTCTCGCTGCTATATTGGAAAGATGGCGCCTTAAACCAGTTATTGGGCATAGAAGATATTATAAATTAAACTAGAGAATACTTGACTACTTCAATGATAGAGGTCTGTTGTTATACGCGCATCTCTAATATCTAGATACATTACGGTCAATTTATTTTTAGTGTTCCTACAAAGGCACTTACTTGACCTTTATCTAAAAAAATTACGCGATATCTTCGTTTTATACAGTAATTAAAATTTTAAGAAACTTCAAATTTTGTAAATAGTCCAGAAGGCTAAAAAATTTTCTGTGTAAAGTATATTTTTGCTTCCAATGCTTTTATGTATTCTCTTCTGTACATAAAATACAGAGATAACAAAATAGACAATGCAGACGAAGACGTGGGCATCAGCTAGTTTATTTAATAACGTTTTTTTAATAAAATAAATTGTGTTAGCTTACGAGCGCTATAAGGTCTACTGCAACATGCGTTTAGCAAATATTCTCTATAAAAATTGGTGTTGTTGTTTTTACAATACACCCACGTTCTTCTGTTTTATTTGTAATGTTTTTAGCTGTATCAAGCTTCCGTCATTATTTTAAGCCCTGTGTTTCGAAAACAAATCACAGGATGCCATATTTTTGATATATTACCATTTTTGGTATATTCTTTATTTAGTAGTCCGATTAATCCGATTGCTAACATGTGTCGCTTATATAATACTATCGCTAACTGTATCTCCTGCTGTGCCGATATCGACATAGACATATTTCATCTTAATCCGAGTAAATTTCGTCACATGGTCCATAAACACAGGTTTTCTTCTTAACCATTACATAGTATAAAACAAAGTCCCCTACCGCGTCTGTCTGTCTGTCTGTTCGCGATAAACTCAAAAACTACTGAACGGATCTTTATGCGGTTTTCACCAATGGATAAAGTGATTCACGAGAAACGTTTTGGTATATAATTTGTCCAGGATTTTTTTATAATCAGGGCGGGACAACGTCTGCCGGGCCCGCTAGTATCATATATTTTTTAAGTTAGCATACGCTTATAAGATTGTATGATTATATTTGTTAAGCACAGATGTACATGCATATAGTTTTGGATAGTATAACAGTCAAAAAATGAACTATAAATTGTAATTGTAAACATAGTTACTTATTATTTGTAATGTGTACCTTGTAAATAAATAAGTAGTAGACGAGGCCGAAGAAATAATGCGCGTTGATTCATTTATTTTTAATTTTTAAATTCATAATAAAATAAAAAAATCCAGGTATATATTAACGATTACACGTTCAATGGCGGAAAGCTAATTGACTGTCAATGACTATTTTATCAATTAGTCTTTCGATGATCAAATCTTTTTCAAGATTTTCGAATATAACACGTCACTAATTTTCCTATTATTCAGAACATTTCTAAATTAGAATCGAAACCATTTTATTAGTAGCCAAATCGTTTCCAAGCGATATAGTAACATTCATATTATTACCCTTTAATCAATCTTCGCCTGACAAAACTTTCCCTAATACGACGTGCCCCCTCGGTTGGTTCTTCTGGGTTGCAAATTACTTATTCACTCTTGAACACTAAGGAAACTTTCGTTGAATCGAAATTAAATTGCTAATTTCGGTACTAACCCCTGGGTTTGATATCGACCGCTTCATTCCGTCTCACTTAATGTTTTTTTTTTTTGTAGAATTAATTTAACATTCGGCAATGTATTTGACATTCAATTTTTTTTACAAAATATATATTTATACTACCCACTTTAAGTAATAATAATATTAAACTGGAATGTTATCTATGTTTATACTTATATAATTATGCTATGTATACGTATGTATATTTTCAATATATTATTGTATATAATCTCTGTGGTACCCATAACACACCTTTGCTGAATTGTCTATTTTGACACGTTGCTATTTTAGATTATTCTACGTTGTTACACTGAACATCTAGCAATTAAGTTTAAAACGTGATAGGTCACGCTTGATATTGGCGAAATTGTCATAAGCAGAGACCATACAGAAAAAGAAAAAAATTTAGCGATACAAATACGAAACCGAATTTACGTACAAATTTAAATATGAAAACAAAAGAAGTATCTTCTTTTTTCACATTTTCAGTCTTCCATAAGCCGTTATATTAATTTTAAATACCAAAAAGTTACTAAATTGTTTATACATCTTATTAGCTACGCCCGAGACTACTTCCTCGATAGCTATCAAGAACAATAATGGTAAAAGAACATCGCCGGTTTATACCGGACAGGTGTATTCAAACTCAATATGAGTGATTTGACAGGGTCTCAAACTATGTGATCGACTCCTTACCCCGAGACATATCATCGTAGTACAGTTAGCACCCAACCAAAGTTCAATAGCAACATTTAAGGAAAACCTATTCACAAAATAATCAAATGAAAGATTAACTAAGTAAGAGGATTGTTGATATTTATGTATATTTTCTAGAAGACTTGTCTATACATACATATAATGGGAATATAAACCTAACGTGTTTGTACATTTTAGATTTTTGTGAAAAAAATTATTGCAGGTGTATACCTGCGTATAATATACGTAATCAAATATATTTCAATCATTTTAAGAAATGTCTGCCTGTCTGTCTGTTTGTTTGAACACATATCACTGCTAAAGTACTACGTTCACAATACACCCTCACTAAGAAAAGCATAGCCTCGAGTAACATTTTAAGTACGAGAGAAAAGTAGATAAGTAAATATACTTAACACATTCAGATGATTTTATACGTCACTGTTTCTTTACATTAGGTTCCACGTGGACGGAGTCGCGGGTACAGCTAGTTCTGACTAAGGCTCTAGTAGTTTGAAAACAAATTTCAAGTTTAATCCATTGTATAACATTGTAATAATTTTATATAAAATAACAGATACACTCTATATAATATAACAACTGTATAAATAATACTAAAACCCAATAATTAGTATTTTATTTAACGGAGGCCCACCTCCCCTGCCTCTCCTCTCCCCTCCTACTTTCCCTTCACCCAAACACAGGCTGGCAATGCACTTGTGACTCCCCTGGTGTTGCAAATGCCTATGGACTGCGGTGGCCACTTTACCATCAGATGACCCGCCTGTTCGTTTGCCTACTATGATTTAAAAAATGCGACTGCCCTAGTGTTGTTAGTGTCTATGGACGGTGGTAATGACTTAACATCAGGCGACCCACCTGTTCGTTTACCTCCTATGACATAAAAAAAACAATTAACGTTCTTTCTTGCAATGTCTCAAAACATTAAAGTACTCTAACCGTAGGTTTAGCGCCATCTATTAGATATTCTAAAAAGCGCATATTATTGTTACTTTTTCTGTAACACGACAAATTTACATTATACGGTTTATTTGATTTTCATATTCGTTCAGTCATTAGTATATTTATAACACATTGTATCTTTGATGTAATTAGATATATGCAAATGTACATATTAGGTGTAAATATTACATAATTTATTTTACTACAGTGTACAAACTATTTCGATAAATAGAAATCAAATCAGGTCAATTGTTTCAATAAGATACGTATTTACGAGACGAACCTGTCGACACAGGAATTACAAAAACCATCGAAATCTGTTATGTCATCGAATAAAGCCTCTAGAATGTTTTCTTTCTAACATCTTTAATTAAAATATTTTATTTCGTTACTGTTTTGTCATAAGCAAAGTATATATATAAATACACATGTGAATATGTATATGAAATACAACCTATATATTACTCCCATATATAAAACTATTACCATATAAAATATCATTAAAAACGGTCCAGTAGTTTCAAAAACAAAGATACAGTCGTTCATATAAACAAAATTTCCAAAAGCCATTGCAATGTGTTCTATCATCAAGTCTAAAACCTTATAGGTATATTATGTATTTTTCTCTAGTATTTTTAATGTTCTGATTTCGTCTCTTTACTCTTTTATTAATAGTATAGTTTCTACGGAGAAAAACTATTGAAAGACGGAAGTTCATATTTTTTTCATAACTGGCTTCTGCCGGTGACTTCGTCCGCGTGGAATAGTTACTTTGGGCTAACGCTAACACGGAGCGGAAGCTCTCAAGAGGAAAAAAACCTCCGATTTTTATGCAATTCTTAATTGGTGCACCGCTCCTATTGGTCTTAGCGTGATGGTATATAACCTGTAACCTTGCTCGATAAATGAGCTGTATAACACTGAAATAATTTTTCAAATTGAACCAGTGGTTCCTGAGATTACCCCCTACAACGTCACAAACTCGCAAACTTTACCTCTTTTTATTAGTATAACTAGCGGGCTCGGCAGACGTTGTCCCGCCCTGATTATAAAAAATCCTTGACAAATTATATACTAAAACCTTCCTCATGAATCACTTTACCCACTGATAAAAACCGCATGAAAATCCGTTGAGTAGTTTTTGAGTTTATCGCGAACAGACAGACAGACAGACGGGGTAAGGGACTTTGTTTTATACTATGTAATGGTAGGTATAGGATATAGATAGATTTATAAGTTTTAACGTAACCTCTTATGATAACTTATAATAACCTCTTATGATGTTAAATGTCGATATGGCCTTCATAGTAATATATCAAGAGTAGCCTTGCACACACACGTTCACAATTAACCATCATCCTTTCATAGCTATTATCCCTATTATGATATGACATTATAAAAGCATTAAATAAATAAATAATACAGTATTTTATGATATTTCTCACTAAGAGGAACCCAAAAATCGACAACCAGCTTATGATATCATAAAGTTTATCGGTTAAATTTCGAATCCAATATAAACTAAGGGAGTAACTCAATGCCGACAACTTGGGTAACTACTTATCTGAAAACTTTTGGGGAACCACTTTAGCTTAGGATTATTTATTATCATATCATGGGCCCTCCGGACAGTGAGTAGCTAAATTGTGTGATGACGTGTGAGTTAAGATGAAAAGACGATGAAGCGAGTAGCCCTTTGAGCCTGGGGCATGTTGACCCGCCTCAAAAGCGTATTCTGCCTAATGGCTTGTACCGACGTGTCACCACCGCGCCATTCTCGCTCCACTACACTAAAAAGGGGTTTATTCTCCTTTGTATACCTGTGGGTAATCAACTTATCGACTATTTTTCTGTGTACAAACAAAAAAATATCTTAATTTTATTCTATGTAACTAAAAATTGTCTCTGACGTATTCGATGTGTTTGAAATGGATATATAAAGATTGCTTTCGCGATGTTGTCGTATCGAAACTCTGTAAACCCGATTACTTTTGTCTCTTACACAAAAGACAAAACATCCGTTTGTTTCACCCTACACAGATTTTTCTTATCCCATTAAAACAAATGGAATGAAAGTAATACTCAACAAATGCATTATTAAATGACTAAGCTTAACACAACAGGATAAATTTAATGTTATAAATATTAAAACTCTTTTGAAGCACCCTTGTATAAATGTGTATTTATCTGTTAAGCTTTATTCCGTGAACAACAGAGCATCACACGACACAATACATAATCGTTGACGCTTTGCACGGAATAAATGAATTGATTATCACAGGGTCAAAGTGTGACAACCTCATATTTCACTAAAACGTTCATATTTCAACAAGAATTTTCATTAGGCACTCATTAGGAGGTTTCTGCACAGGTTAATTCGTTCCACTCCACATGGCGCAACTATTAACAATTTATTCTCTTAATTTCGCACGTTATGTTGTCCGAAGTTGGAAATATTATTATATACTAACAGGCGCTGCAACTTCGTCTGCATTTTTATCTTTATAAAGAGCTATGTTTAAGAGTAATTTAAAACTATGAAATACATCTTTTTTACTTTAGACCTGTATTATTCAATACCAAATCTAATGGATCTAATTTCAAAAATGACGAATTTTCATAGAAATTTTCATCCATTTTTCCACTACCTTAATGGCCCACGTACAATGTAAAAATAATCTACATGCCAATTTTCGTAGTCCTAGCCCCAGTAGCGGGCGTTGATATGTCAATCAGTTATTCTTTTATATGTATAGATAATGTCTGTAGATTAAATATTATACAAATCATATTTCGATAAGGTCTAAATTATATATGAGAGATTAAATGATAAGCAACTCTTGAGAATACAAACAATGATTCGTATTCATATGACAAGTTTGAAACGCGAGAGATTGGGTGCGAAAGATCAACAGCCGCCGACAAAATATTCTCGCGCTTGTCATGAGTTCCTCAACATAATGTGTGTGCCCGAATATTACAAAACACGATATAGAGACAAACAGTACAAAATCATTCTTCACATTCCAAGTTCCAAGTATTCACGTTAATTACAACATAATATTTAATTTTTAAAAATAGTATATTTTATTCAGAAATAACATAGACATCTAACTATCCGTGAAGTTATTTTAAGAATTAGTTGTTTCAGAGTTTATCCCATACAAACTTAAACATTACCCTTTTAGAAATAAATAAAACCATAATATAAGAACATTGCATTATTATGATAAAAACCTTCGAGAAAATCGCAAATATTTTCCAGTGAGAAATGTGATTTGACTATTCGAAGTACCTTATATTACATTCATACCTATGTGACGAAACTTTGACATATATTTCAATAACTCGAAATCAGTATTCACTCAAACCGTCAGAATTCAGTTTTCATGTTCCTACTGTCGACACACAGTAGTAATTCGTGATGGCGATAATGTCTTTCCACACTTCCTTTTATAGCAAACTAGCGGCCCGCTCCGGCTTCGCATGGGTATAAAATAAATATAGCCTATGTCATTCACTGAAAAAATGATTAAAATCGATCCAGTAGTTTTGAGTTATTCATTACTGCCCGTGGCCCGCCTGCGTTTGTTGCAATGTAAGCGGAAAAAATGTAATTATTTACAACATCACATTAGAAACCTCAAAAATAACAGTATTTCTCCACTATTTAATGGATGTTATTATAGATATAAACCTTCCTCTTCAATCACTCTATCTATTAAAAAAAACCACATCAAAATCCGTTGCATAGTTTTAAAAATTTAAGCATACATAGGGATATGGGGACAGAGAAAGCTACTTTGTTTTATACTATGTAGTGATATAGAAGTGGTAATACATTATCACTCAGAGTTTGTTTATCAGTGCTTGTTAATGATAATATTATATTTTATTAAATATATAACATTAGCTATATAATATATTTATTATTAGACTAGCTGTGCCCGCGACTTCGTCCGCGTGGAACCTTATGTAAAAAACAGCTAATAATAAAGTCATCTGAATGTATTAAGTCCATTTACTTATCTACTATTCTCTCGTAATTAAGTCGCGTCGTCATTAAAATTACAATAACTTTTGCTATGCCAAACCGATTTTAATGAAATAAAGCCTAAAGATTACTCGAAGATATGCTTTATGAATTTTTACTTTATGAGGTTTTATCGTGAACCCAGTACTTTAGCAGTGACGCGTGTTCATACAAACAGACAGACAGACAGACATTTATAAAAAATATTGAGATGTATTTTATTACTTATTCCTAGACACATGCACAATTCTTTTTACAAAAATCTAAAATGTATAGGTACGTAGTACACTCGTATTATATGTATAGATATCCGCG
Source organism: Antheraea yamamai (assembly GCA_036509395.1). Classification (NCBI taxonomy): domain Eukaryota; kingdom Metazoa; phylum Arthropoda; class Insecta; order Lepidoptera; family Saturniidae; genus Antheraea; species Antheraea yamamai. The sequence continues at coordinate 8,310,154 of AP028440.1, forward strand.
ACTTATTGACTTGTACAAAGAAATAAAAATAAGCATCACACCGCTTGCCCAATTCTCTACGTCAAGAAGACAGACATAGATAAACGAGTAGTACTTATAACACCGCAGTTTCTTAATACCCACTTAAGGCCCACCTCCCCTCTCCCCCTCCCCTCTCCCCTTGTATTCCCACTACACCCCCTCCCTCCCTCCCTCCCAAACACAGACTGGCAACGCACTTGGGGCTCTCCTGGTGCTGTTAGCGTCTATGGACGACGGTGATCACTTAACATCAGGTAACCCGCCTGTTCGTTTGCCTCCTATGAAATAAAAAAAAATACTCTAATAACTCTACATTAGGTGAAACTATCGTGTTTTTTCACATAAGGACTAGGTGTATTCGTAGTGAAATAAAAAAAATCAAGCAAGCACTATCATTTGGTTTATATAGGTAACGTCAAATATTCATATAAAACGGTTCACAAATGTAGAGAACTAACCTACTCCTGTTCGAGCGGAATACACATGGGAAAACTTGTTACAGATTCACCCAAGGTCCATAAAGTACGAAAACCCCCTCTAAATAATGATAACCAGATTATATAACATAAAGTTAGGAACAAACTAAGACGTCTAGCCTTCTTAGTTGAGTCGACAATTTAGGAACTTACTTAAAACAGTTCGTCTCTCCCGTCCTTAAGAGAAACTTCAAGTATAACTATTTTCATAGCACATTAAACGACTCTAAGTATATTCTAGAGACTGTATTCCAGTTCTATGAACTGTAAAAATGTTTAAGAACAAACATTTTTATACTAAAAGGTAATAGAGAGGGTCAAAAATAAATAGATAATTGAATCTTTCTACTTCATTATTATTTGTTACATTGATCACGTATAATGTCGATGCGGTCAGGAATGCCAAAAAACATTTCCTAGGTACTGTCACTATTTATTTGGGCAGAGCTTCACCTTACAATACTTTGTACATAAAAATGCGTAGATATCCGCCGATCTATGTAAGTCAGAGCAATTACTATTTGCAAATAATTCCGCAAAATAATTTAAGAAATACAAAAATAATAAATAATGAACAAATTAATGTTATGTAAGTAATAAATCAATTCTATATAATAATATCAGTTCTTATTTATGTCTTATTGATATCTATATAAATGTATCTTTAATATGGTGGCACTAGCATCAATGTGTATCTCTAATATAGTGGCGCTAGTGTCAATGTGTATCTCTAATATAGTGGCGCTAGTGTCAATGTGTATCTCTAATATAGTGGAGCTGATGTCAATGTGTATCTCTAAATTAGTGGCGCTAATGACAATGTGTATCTCTAATATAGTGGCGCTAATGACAATGTGTATCTCTAATATAGTGGCGCTAGTGTCAATGTGTATCTCTAATATAGTGGAGCTGATGTCAATGTGTATCTCTAATATAATGGCGCTAATGACAATGTGTATCTCTAATATAGTGGCGCTAATGACAATGTGTATCTCTAATATAGTGGCGCTAATGACAATGTGTATCTCTAATATAGTGGCGCTGGTGTCAATGTATTTCTCTAATATGATGGTGGAGCTAATGTCAATGTTCCGGTCGTGCTGTAGTATCGCTTAATGGACGTGACGTAGCGGCACCGGGGGTGGGTGATAACATATTACTACAAAGTGTTTTAATTATATTATATAAATTTTGTTATTTACTTACTGTGAATGTAATAAATAATTACTTAGAAGTAAAACTAAGTTATGTTAAAAAAGTCGAGGCGGTCATAAGGAATGCCGCAGAAGTGATAACTCAAAACAATGGAATAATTGTGTTGTTTTTTTAATTTTTTCAATAAATCATGATCTGTCTTATTTCAATTTTATAATTTATAAATTACAATCATTATTATCTAGTTTTCACATCTATTAACACTCGAGCAATCTAATATATAAAAATCTCGTGTCACGGTGTTTATACTGGAACTCCTCCGAAACGGCTTGACCGATTTTTATGAAATTTTAAATGTATATTTTTTGGTGGCTATGAGATTAGATCGTAAAGTAATTTGTATACCTCTAGGTAATTAAGGGATCCAGATCTTTTTTAAATATTTTTGACAAATTTTCTTTTTTCTATTTACCATCGAAAAACACCTATAACCTCACATTTTCACTTTCCTAAACCCACCACCACCATGTTTTATTGGCGATTTTAGTATTTTTGTTTGAACGGAATCCAAACGATTCAACAAACGTTTGTATTTCAAACACAACGAAATTATTGATGTTGCCCAATGACAGATGACGCTACCACGTCTGCCTCATCGAAACTTCTTCCACACATGCTTAAGTTATTCACTTAACTACCTAGGTATGTGTTTGAGTGAGTCCCTGAATTGTTTGGTTTCGCAAGTGGAACCGGTGAGTGTCGCTGTAATCGGGTTCTAGGTTTTTTTAAGTTTTCTTGAGTTTGATGAAAAAACAATAGGAACCGGTAGGTAACCGATTTCACGCAGACGAAGTTGCGTGGGTCAGTTAGTAATATATATATACAATATACAAATTTATACAGTTTATTAATTAATCACACATATGGACCCAGTACCTATGGGATTCAGTGTCAAGGATACACGGATCGACACCTCAGCCAATGTTGCTTTAACCGGACCAAAGACTAAAACATCATATCGCGTAGGGTACATACAATGTTATTTTAATATCACATGATGTTCAAGTTGCATTACTAAACATTTCCATGCAATGTTCTCCGGTTTAATATTCCTAAACATTTCCTATCATTTCACGATTCCGACCCTCTTTCAGACAGTCCGCTCAAACAGTGGGGAATTAATTAAATAATTCTGTTCTTCTTACAAAGCGAGCTACAGTTTCACGAATGAAGATAAATATCATTACTATCGCTTAAACTAATTCCGGTTTCACTTAATATATTATACATAAGACTATAGTTCATTTAATAGGAATTATATAAACAAAAAATAATTGGACAGTTTTTAGCAGCATCCAGTGTAATAAAAATAATGTTTGAGAGATATTAATTAAAGATTTACAGTAGCAGCAAAGTAAGTTCTAGAAACAAGGATAAAATTATATTATATATTAGATGTATATATATGTAAGAAATATTTCATTTTTTATATCATAGGAGGGAAAAGAAAATAACTGTTCAACACTCATTAAGCCTCTTTAATTTAATTATTGTTTTAATTTCCCAAAAAAATACATAATGAAATTCAATCTATAGTTATTAATATTATATAATATTAATTCAATCTATATATTATTTTAGCTACAAAAAATACATTACAATACCTAGTTTTTGATTTACCACGTCCTGTCGGGGAGAAGGATGAGAAATGTGGCTAAGATCGGCCTAGTTTGATTTTGTAAAACGTTATCTCTAACGCACAATTGACGGCGACAGACAAAGATAACGCTATACGAAACGGAACATAGCCAACTATCTCGCTCTTTTCCCCGACGTACCAAATCATAAAGTGGGTACTGTATATTATATTCGACAAGCTCAAGGTAAACAAAATCCAAAAGCAGCTGTCTATAACCATTACAGTAATTTCGTCATATGTCGTACAACAAAGTATACAATTTAAAATTGAGACTGAGTTATGTGCCTCACAATTTAAATCAAAACGTATCTTATCCGCTATTTATCGGAAATATTCTAAATCGAAACTCACAACAAAAATAAATGAACTAATAGGCTTTTAAGTACCTAAATATGTCACTATATTCTGAGATAGTGTAAATACATACCTAAGCATTGTATCTTTATAATACAAGATACAATACAATGAAGGTTGTTCAAAGCAAATTGAATATAGGGTGTCAATAGTAGGAAGTCCCTCATTTCCTTGCATTTGTTGTCACCTCCCTCTGTGAACATTAAATTTTCCTTTACGTTCCATCGTTTCCGGGTACCTATCATGTCCGGTCAACCATTTGGGACAAAATGAATTAAGACCGTCCTTTTCTATTGATCTTTACGACAGTTAGTTGTCTAAAATAGAAATTGCTAGATAGATAGTAATAAAAAAGGTCAAGGGTCTTGTTTATTACTTTCCATTTTCTGAGAGAAATTCATTTATTAATAGTAACTTACATATACGATTTTCCACGATAATGCAAAAGCGAGTTTCTTTTGGTTTTTACGCTTTAACTACTCAACAATTCGTTATGAAATTACGCATACACGTTGCCAGATATATAAAAAGGACACTGAGTGCCCTTCATCCAGAGTCTTGTTCCCGAGGTATAGATCAAATCTACATTAACTCGAGCGAAGCCGCGAGCATAAGCTAGTTTTTAAATAAAATTGAAGTTTATGTTGTATGTGAGGCTATTCTTTCTAAACGAATGAATCGATTTTGTTAAGATATTTACGAGCAGATACAGGACTCGTCAGAGTATTATATCGGGTAATAGCATGCCCGGCGGACATTGTCCTGCCTTGATAATAAACAAATTGAAATGCAGCGCCATCTACCGTGTCCGATTGTGAATGTAAGCCATTCTTGAATACACATGAACACTCACAAATAAATTTCATCAAAATCTGTTCCTGCTGACCATTTATGAGAAGTTCAGTCACATACACACGGACAGAAGAATTATATAGATAAAGATATATCATAATAATGTCCCATTAGGATTAAGCACTAATTATAAAATACAGCGGAAAATAAATAGAAATGACTTGTTTGTAATTAAAAAAGTAAATAACAGCCCACATTTAATCTAAAGGAGAGAATACAAAAATTCAAAATTCTCATGAAACAACAATTACATTTTCACGAAATTGAACTCACGGGTTCCAGTTCCTTAGTGTACGTAAAAATATGATACTATCTTATTTTATTTATACCAAAAATCATTGAAATACACCCGACCGTCTATTTAATTCAACGCATACGGACTTACTCAAACACAAAGAGCGTTGATGGAACGCGGATATATCATGCATGTTATCCTTTGTATTAAATTTACTAAATCCGAGTTAATACTTAGTTACGTACACCCGTGAAACTTCGTGGGGTAATGTTTCATCGTCGGGAGCACTACTGCCATACTTATCTCTACCCCAAAACAACGGGGTTCACACTGCTGTGTTGAAGTTTGCAGGTTTCATTTGGCAACGGACACGGACGCACGAGGTGCTCCAACTTACTTCTCAAGAATAACATGTTATTACGGTTTTTGTATTGGACTCAAAATTGCGATCATTAGAGATTATTCATACTTAGTTTAGTCTGCGGTGAACACATAAGTTAATATAAAACACAGTGCACGACTGTTACTACATATAATATTCGTATTTTTACATAGCTTACACGATTACTATTTGTAGGTGCAATTACCAAAACACACATATAAAGTATTTGGCGACAGATTTTCAACGCAAGCGCGGTATCTAAAGAGACGAGGTTTTTTAGGAAAATGCCTTTCTTAATATACTATTTTCAAGATAAATCAGATCCTGCGCAAATTAAATAGCTACGTAATTGGCATTCATGACATTAATATCTGTACTTTCGTTACTATACTACTCAGGGACATATACTAAAGACCTCGCGTAAGAATTGTGTCTCGTTTACTACCAAAAATATAAATGGGGCAAAATAAGATCACGCAATTATGTTTTTCTTCACCGAAATCACAGGTTCATTATAAAATACGAATCTATACATAGTTAAAGTCGATATAATGCAGTAGATCAATGCGCTATCCGAAGTGCTATAGCCATCATTACTTCAAAACAAAATAAAGTTTTTTTTTCACACTTTTGTTGTGAGCTAAGCCAGTATGCAATGCTTCTTTGAACACAAATATACGACATAATTCAAGACAATACACGTAAAATCACAAAGGGAAGGGAATCTGAAAAAGCAGCTACCTCTCAAGTGCAGCTGCCGGAACACACCCTTAAGTGATTACCGACAGATTTCTACCCAATGGGGATACCTAACCAAACGAGTACCAGAAAATATTCTGGAACTATCATGGTATTTGTATATTAAAAGTATAAATGTTAATATCCAGAGCTGATAAAACTATATAACACCAATTTTTGCCTGCAGTTTTGCTCGCGTTAGTAGTATACATTTAAACAGCACTTTTTTCCTGAATGCTCGGTTGAATTTTTAAGTCATGAAAGCGTAACAAACAAACTCACATTTGCAATTATAATATTAATTAGGGAATTAGTTTAATGAAAACGTGAAAAAGAATTGTAAAGCAAAAGGCTAATAAGATTCTGTTATTTCTGTATATTAGTTACACCCCAAGCCGCCAATAATCGAAGGACATACCGAACTAGACTCGAGGGATTCTGATAACGTTGAAAGCGTTTTATAACGTCTTAAATAAAGTTAATAGCTCCGAGGAAGTTTTTCGTTATGCCCCTCAGGGCCATTACGCAGTGTTACTCTAGGATTTATTCAGCATTTACTGACTTTCGGCCCGGACCGAGGATTGCGACTTATAGTATTTAGGTGTCAAATAGAGTTGTACGAAGTCGATTTACCGACACGATAAAGACACCCTTCGCAGGGGCTGGTCACGAGGTAATATTAATTTTTATTAAAGTCACACGACATTTGTGACGATATTTCTATTGAATATAGAGTAAAAACGTATGATGCAATAAACATAAAATAATAGAAGATGATTATAATTAATAAATTAAGAGCCATTGTATTTAGTGTTTAAGAATCTCTTGATTATAAAGAAAACAGCACACGACAGTAGTGATTTTGTATTACAGGAAAACATTTTAATTAAGTCGTAGTAGCTTGACATTCCGAAGTCCGCAGGTTTGACTCCCGGCATGTACTAATTTATGTTGAGAACACTATCGGCTGATGGTGAAGGAAAACATCGTAAGGAAACCTGAGCCTGAGAAATGTTCTTGTAATACTATCGTATATGGGAAAACATAGAACTTCGTAATTCTCAGAGTTTGAAATCGCCAATATGTCGGGGGCTGACGTGGTTATTATACCCAAACTTACCTTCGTGAAGAGGCATATGGCCCTGCAGTGGGTCTCTTATAGGCTGATAATGATGATTTAAATTAAAATATGCAATAATAAGCCAACGTCTCACGATGTTCCCAAGCGGTCACCCATCCAAGTACTGACCGCGTCCGACGTTGCTTACCTTCGGTGATCGGACGAGAGCCGGTGTCTTCAACAGTCTACCCGACACAATATTTATCCCTACCACTTTTTATCACAGAAAAAACTTGTATATCAGAATTTCTAAGCCCTCGCAAAAGAAGTCTCACTTCAAAAAAACGGTGCGATCAGCGGAGATCCGTCAGAAATGAAATTCCTTACACTTTTTCTTCAATTCCAAATGTATTTCAATATGGCAACGTAAATGGTTTGTATTTGTATATTTTCCTCAAATAATAAAATTTCTATATATTTATCAATGTAAATAACGTTACATTACAAAAATGCTATAATAAATAAAAAACAAATAACTAAAAATTGTAATCAAACGTTCACGGGTTGAGGCTTTCACGCCATAATCCGAATAGATGGCGTTGTCTCATTTTATAAAATTTTGAGTGTGTCTATTGATTTATTGTTTTTACAGTACCGTAAAAGGTTCTGCTGTTCATTCTATGAACTTGATATGTAGATGGTACCAAATTTTGTCGACCTAGAAACATAAAGTTGCATTGAGGGAGATACATAACGGTAGTCCGGTAAAACTGTGAAGGCCTTGCAAGGTCAATAACATAGTCAGTTTGAAAAAAAAAGATGTATAACGCTTTATTCTTATGTCACGATTTCTAACGTTCAATTCCTACTGCTAGCTCCATTAATTACCACTTCGCTCAAAAATTTTTCAAACATAATTAGTCGTTCCAGAAATTAGCACGATCAAACAAACCATTGTTTTTTAATACATTTTCTATTGAATATTTATGTATGATATATATCACAGATAATATTTATCGGAGAGACTCGTACTTATTATTAAAAATACGAGCATATTAACTGAATGAAATAAAAATAATACAGCATAAGTTATTCGCATAAGAGGAAAAGATACATATTTATAACAATATCTACTTATATTTATTATCTTTTAATATTTAGGATCGATTAAGGTAATGGAGAATTATAGTTACCAATATATTAAGAATATTATTGAGAATTAGTGAACGCTTTGCAGTATGTATAACGTTTGAATTAGGCTCCCAATTCTATTGTAGCATACAAACCTTAGATTAAACGTAGCAAATAATATATCAAAGGTATACCTACGTCCCACATACATTGCGTCGTCTGTTACTGCCTATCGAAACATCGACACAAAGGCCGGCGGGATCAAATCAATTCACAAGTGAATTACAGAGTAACGTATCTCTCAAGGTTTGAATTTATCTTCTCATACGCATAATTCGTTAATAGATTTATATGAATAATCTGTCTGGTAACAAGAAAGGGATCTCTTCCAACGGTCTCTTGTATTTAATCGGTTTTTATATAATATTAGCTGTACCCGCAGCTCCGTCCGCGTTTTTTGAAATTGCATTAAAGAAATATAAACTCGTGAAAGAAATACAGTTATATAAATGCTCTTTAAAAATAAATGTAAGTACGTGACACGCACGCTACTTACAGAAAACTTGTAACGTATACATTAGATATATAAATACTAACAGTGTATTAAATTAGCTTTAGCCATAGTTAACAGCTAGACTAAATGAAAATAAACTAAATTACTTTTTATAAGATCAGCTGTCTGCACGTGCAAGTTCCGTGAAAATCGGTCCAAGCGTTTTGGAGATAGCATTGCGGACGAAGCTGCGGTTAACAGCTAGTCTAATTTAAAGTAGCCTAAGCAACCCGCTTCAATTTTTGTTATCTGCCAGTGAAATTCCCGTCAAAATCGGTCCAGCCGTTTCGGAGATTACCTGGAACAAACAGACAGACAGATAAACCGACAAAAATTTTAAAAATTGCATTTTGGTTATCAGTAGCCTGTATACTTTCACACCCAATCAGTAAACAAAAATTATTTTGATATTACATACAGACACTTAATTGGTATTATATGTAATAGATATAGAACCCTAATAATACAATTTAGAGTGATGACTCATACATCTAAACCCAAACATCTCACATCGCTGGATTTAGAAACTTGACATTTTCATCGTGGTTTAGTTGAATGATTTAGGAATCCGTTGAAAATAATTTTAGTAACATTTATTTAGCGGCGTTGAGCGATTTTTGGTACGCGTAAAACTTATGGGTTCACGTCACAGATGACGTCGACATGCTCGTGATATTGCGTTTGCACCAAACTAACGACGCGTATGTTTGATTAATCTTCTTCTATCTATCTATACATATAATAAAAATGAAGTGTCTGTATGTAATATGAAAATAAATAATTTTTACTGATAGGGTACGAAATTATACACGCTACTGATAACAAAAATGCAATTTTTAAAATTTTTGTCGATCTGTCTGTCTGTCTGTTTGTTCCGGCTAAGTCCAGAACGGCTGGACCGATTTTGACGGGAATTTCACTCGCAGATAGCTGAAATTACAGCGGGTTACTTAGGCTACTCTAAATTAGACTATCTATTAACCGCGGCTTTGTCTGCAATATTATCTCCAAAACGGTTGGACCGATTTTCACGGGACTTTCACCGGCGGATAGCTGACCTTATAAAAAGTTATTTAGTTTATTTTAAATTAGACTAGCTGTTAATCGTGGCTTCGCCCACAGTACTATTTTCAAAACGGTTAGACTGATCTTCAGGAAACTTTCATTGACAGATATCTGACCTTATAAAAAGTAATTCAAGCAATTTTAGTTTATACTAGCTGTTAACCATGGCTTCGCTCGCAGTGCTATCTCGAAAACGGTTCGACCGATCTTCACGAAACTTTCACTGGCAGATAGCTGAACTTATAAAAAGTAATTCAAGCAATTTTATTTTATACTAGCTGTTAACCGTGGCTTCGCCCGCTGTGCTATCACCAAAACGGTTATACCTATTTTCACGAGACTTTCACTGGTAGATAGCGAGCCTTATAAAAAGTAATTGAGGTTATTCTAGTTTAGACTAGCTGTTACCCGCGACTTTATCTGCATAAATTTAGTAAGATTTCAAGTCATTCTTTATTTTTAATAAGAGAAATAATTAGCAGCTTATTGTTTACAATTCGACATTATAATTATTAATAACTTTAATGATATAAAGGTCTTCCTAATAGGATCTTAGATTATAAACGTATTACGTAAAGAGTTCCATAATTCAATTTATAGCGGAACAGACAAGCGTTTATTTTTTGTATAGTCACAGAATTTTAATTATAATGGCAATGTATATTAAATGTAATGTAAATGTAAATCTTTATAGTAATATTTTAAGTTATTGTTTCATTAGTTCCTTATACAGTGTAAGTGAGCACTGAGGTAGTTATATTGTGAGTTAAGATTCCAAATATGTTGCTGATGACAAACCTCATTTGGCACCCTGTTAGTATTTATATATCTAATGTACACGTTACATGTTACTTTTAGTGGCGTGCGCGACGTACTTACAATTATCTTTAAAGAGCATTTCTATAATTGTACATAGTCTCACAATTTTATAATTCTTTAATAAGATTTAAAAAAACGCGTGCGGAGCTGCGGGTACAGCTAGTCAATAATAAAATTTTATAATTCTTTTATAAGATTTAAAAAAACGCGTGCGGAGCTGCGGGTACAGCTAGTCAATAATAATTGTAGGTGGTAGAGCCACGCTGAAGCTACTACTGGTTTCAGCGTGAATGGGTCGGCTCGCCCGGGGCAGTACAACCCTCTTACAGAAAACCGACGTGAAGTAACATTGCTTGCATTGTTGCGTTTCGTTCGGTCAGTAAGAGCGCCGGAGGACCCCCTCCCTCCCCCCTCCACTCCGCCCTCCTCCCTACTTCCCCAACCCCACTCCCCCAAATACAGGCTGGCAACGCACTGGCGACTTCTTCCGTGTTGCTAGTGTCTATGGACAGTGGTGGTCACTTACCATCAGGTGACCCGCCAGGTGCCAACTATAATATAAAAAAAAAATTATAATGTATGTAATTATAGCTCCTCCGACTGCAATAATATTATAAGTAAAAAGACGATCATTTTCCGACTGCCAATAGATTTATAAATATCGATTTAAAAATTCAAAAAAGAACACAGTTATTCCATTGTTTTAAGTTTCCACTCCTATCGGAAGTTGTTATGACTGCCTCGATGTTTTTCACGACGAATCCTTCTTCGAAATCTTTTTTGCTTTGATAATAAGACAATATAGCATCAAGGCATGCTTTATTATTCATAGAATAAATATGAAAATGAGATATGAAATTTAGATCAGACTTGAGTACAGTAAAAATATGAAGAAAAATAAATAAAGTAAGAATTCGATATCTGCATTCCTTCCGTATCCAACTACATTAGGAGCTACGATATACGCAGAAAGCCTGATCGTATAGGAAATGTTGCCAACGGAATGTCTAATCGTTGAAATGTAAGAGTTATAAAAAATACAGAAAGATATTAATTTTGTATGCATATAAAAGTGAAATTCCAAAGATTGTATTCTTTCGTAAAAATATTAATGAATAGAAAGGATACGAAAGAGGTTTATACAACTGGTATATGTGAAGTTAGGTTTATAAAACAGGATTCAATCCTTTTACTTACTCAAAAACTACGAATATAGTCGTGAACGTAAAAAATAAAATTACTCCTATAGAGAATTGAGTTCAAACTTATGTTTTTGAAGTGAAACATCTATGGGCGAGGGTAAACGTGATTGTTGGCGTGGCCATACAGGCCATGGTGTGTGCGTCAGACGTGGCGACGCGATGCCATACGCAAGCGACTGTGCGCAATCTCTGAGCTTGCATACCTATAGTGTAATTTGAAAATTTGATATTTGTTCGATTCGAACAATTTCGATGTGTCACATCTACTAGGTGTCCCGTGACGGCTAATTTTTTATCATAGGAGGCAAAGGAACAGGTGGGTCACTTGATGTTAAATCATCACCGCGCTCCATAGACACTAGCAACACCAGGGGAGTAGCAAGTGCGTTGCCAGCCTGTATTTGGGAGAGAGGTGAGAAGGGGATACGGGAGGGAAAAAGAGGTGTGGTGTTTCTCTTGCTCTCTTACTGAACGAACGAAACGCAACAATGCAGGCACTGTTAATTCACGTCGGAATGTTTGTGGGTCGGGTGGTAGTACCCCGGGTTAGCCGACCCATTCATGCTGAAACCATTAATAGCTTCAGCATGGCTCTACTACCTATGCGACACCTACTTTGTATATAAATAAAATATAAAGGGTAAACATTTCTGCGTGCATCATTCAAGAATTAATGGATATCGTTGTTTTTTATTTTAGTGCTACTTCTTAAATAATTGACCCTGACTTACTCGTAAAAAAAATCATTTATAGTTATCAAAATTTTAAGAGCCCATAATTTTCACAATTACTACGCGTTCACCGATGTTGCGAGCGGTGCTTGTTTTTTCCTCTGTACATCTTTATATATATTTTCTGTACGGGTGTATGTCACTGAACTCGTCCTAAACGGCTGCAGCAATTTTGATGAAATTTTGTGTGAGTGTTCCAGTGGATCGGAGAATGGTTTAGATTGACAATTGGACCCGGTAGGTGGCACTGCGGTTGTATTATAGATTTTTTTTGTATTATCAAGGCAGGACAACGTCCGCCGGGACCGCTAGTAAAATATAATGTTAAGATAACAAAGAGTAAGTTAATAAACGACATACCTATAGATGAAGTAATATTACATTTCAATTCTATTAATATCCGCAATATGTTATCAGTACGGACCAATAAAAATTGAAGTATCTTAATTACCCGAGAGATATCGCAGGCGGCCGTTCTAAATAATCGTTTGCCTATACCGTTACAATCAATCGCACCAGCCTTAATTTTCCACCCAATAAGAGCAGCCCGGCGAAATCCATTCAAAGAGCCTAATTAATTGGACAACATATTTTTCCTGCATACGGATCACGTACACACCAGGTGACGTGGTGATGTATACCCGATCGTATATAAAAGGAATGTGTTGCTCTCACCGTTTTATTGCTTTAAAAATGGTAAAAAATATTGTAATCGTGCTTTAACTCTGCTTGTATTTATTCATGTACGAAGAGTTATGTAAACAGATAACAATAAAAAGGAAACAATGAAATGAGTAGTGTAGGTGTATTTTGTATTACCTACACATATTGAATTTATATATGCAGGTATTATATTTTTTATGTCATTGGAGGCAAACGAAAAGACGGGTCACCTGATGTCATGTGATCACCGCCGACTATAGACACTTGCAACAGCATGGGAGTCGCAAGTGCGTTGCCAACCTGTCTTGAGGGAGAGGGGGAGTAAGGGAAGGGGGAAGGGGAGGGGAGGTGGTACTCCCGGCGCTCTCACTGACCGAACGAAACGCAACAATGCATGCATTGTTACTTCTCGTCGGTTTTCTATGAGAGGGTGGTACTACCCCGGTCGAGCTGACCCATTCATGCTGAAACCAGTAATAGCTTCAGCGTAGCTCTACCATCTACAGAATATGCAGGTATTATATATTTACAGACAATATTTTTGTGGCAAATCTTCATGTGTTTAGTAAAATATTAATTAGTGATTATTAGTAATGGATTAGTTAACACAGCAACAACTTTTCCAGTTTATGCTAGTAGAATAAGTGCTACTACTACTGTAGTAGTCTTTTAAATTTTAAAATGTGTTTTGAGACCACTTCACTAGACATGTTCTACATTACATTAAACCAGTTCAACGTGGAATACTACCTTTACTGATATACTTTGGATTTTCTCAAACGGCATCATATGAGGAAACCATTTCTGAAATATGTATTCCAAGAAAGTATGTACGTTTTATGCATTTTGATAATTATTTTTCCTGTAATTTATGTTGAACTAGCGGGCCCGGCAGACGTTGTCCCGCCCTGATTATGAAAAAATCCTTAACAAATTATATACTAAAACGTTCCTCAGCAATCACTCTATCCACCGGTGAAAACCGCATGAAAATCCGTTCGGTAGTTTTTGAGTTTATCGCGAACAGACAGACAGACAGACGCGGTAGGGGACTTTGTTTTATACTATGTTATGATTATTTCTTACCTTATATAACGTGGATTTAACTTTTTTTTTTCGTGGATTTAACATCCCACATGCAGTGTCGTATTGCCAACACTTTAAATAAATACTAAGTAGATGGTGAATTTTCTAGATTTTTTCTCTACGTATATAGGAAGGAATGTACATTTTCTCCTACGTAATTATATCGTCCGTGTATATAGACAGTTCTGATTATAGGTATGGTACTATTCTAATCGGTTATAACAAAAATAGTCAATTCAATAAAAGACCCCTGAGATAGGCCGCTATTGAGAATATAAATATCGACAAAGTTTCGTCTGTTATATTTTACTAACAAATTATTTTTATAGCATCTTTGACACAATGATAACGTACATCAATATATTTTGTTCTATTGAGTGATTGGTGACTGGTTGCCAATTTCAATGTAATGGAAAATAATTTGGTACTACAATATAACATCCTCAACACTTACTATTAGCCTCCTATTCATTATCAAGTATGATACTCATTCAAAAAATTATCTGCAAATTAGTAGAGCTTAGTTGATAGCCTGCTAACAAGAACTCTGTCGAAGGCCTTTTTATAATCTATAACAACAGCTATTAAAGTAGTTAGGTTAGGTAGTTAGGTAGTGGTAGCGCCACGCTAAAGCTATTACTGATTTTAGCATGAATAGGTCGGCTCGCCCGGGTTAGTACCACCCTCTCACAGAAAACCGACGTGAAGTAACAGTGCTTGCATTGTTGCGTTTCGTTCGGTCAGTGAGGAGAGTCCGGAGGCTCACCTCCCCTGCCCCTCTCCCCTCCTCTTTCCGTTCCTTTCCCGTTCCCCAAACTCAGGCTGGCAACGCACCTGCGACTCCCCTGGTGTTGTGAGTGTCTATTGACGGCGGTGATCACTTAACATCAGGTGATATAAAAAAAAATGATATGTTAATTTACTAATAGATTCTTAATTGACCGGTTTGGTTGAAAGTCATGTTATTTATAAATAATGATGTTTTCTTTGGTATTGGATATTTTGAGTTCACTTTATATTATTCTTACCATGAATTTACAAACAATTCTAATAATAATTAGCAACTAACATTTTACCACCTTTCTAGTACATGATAGTGATGTAAGTTTCCTTCGAAACCTGTTTTTTTTTTTACATGGGGAAATCCCTACGGATATCCACTCTAGCCGGGCAGCTAAGGTGGGATATGTCCGACTTGCACGGACTAAAACCCCATGGTGCCTCCTTACACCTATTTGGCCGGGGAGCAGGAACTGCCTACGGCACTGCGTCTGCTCACCCGGCAGGTGTCGCCCCTCATAAGGGGCCTCTTCTGCAGCCTGAGCGGGTCAAGATAGTAGACCCCTCAGGGAGGGGCGGGTGTTACATCCCCCCCCGACGAACTGTGGGAGTCGCGCGGCACGATGCGCCTCCACCACGTGGGGCCTGCTATAGTGCAGGGCGACGGACGTGCCCGCGTCACGTCGCCCGCAGGCCCTTTACGGCGGTCTTAGATCATCTCCGACCCGTCGCCACCGTGTTCATCGGCCGCGGGAGAGGAGCCTGGTGGTCCGCTCTCTCTCCCTCTCCGCCGTCTCCTTAGCGAGCATAACTGCCTCGCAGTATGAGGCGACGGAGTTCCACCCGGTCTCACTCTCAACCATCTTACAGACGACAGTCGAGAGCGAGAGATCCGGGCCTATGGCCGCGACGAGCTCGCGGCGTGGCACGTCCCAGGCGGGACAAACTGCTAGTGTGTGCTGCGCGGTGTCCGTCGCGCAGCCACAGTGATGGCACCCTGCTGTTGGCTCTCGGCCGATGCGACACAGGTAGCTCCCGAAGCAACCGTGCCCCGAGAGCACCTGTGTCAGCCGGAAGCTTAGGGTGCCACTCCGCCTGGTCAGCCATTCGACCATGACCGGCCGAACGGCTTCAATAATTGCCACGCCTGAGCTCGGCCGCTCAAGTCGTTGGCGCCATTCGTCAACCATTAGGACCTGGTGGAGCTGTGACCTCAGCGCCTCGATTTCCCGGGGCGTCAGTCGTCGTCCTCGCTTCAGCACCTCCACGCGTACATGATAAAGAGACGCGTGGGCTCTCGCTTCCAGGTCCCAGGGTGGGGATCCGGCTAATAGGGAGGCCGCCTCGTAGGAGATCGTGCGGTATCCGCGTATGACTCTGACGGCCATCGCCCTATGCGATTTACGCAGGTGGGCGATTTTGGTGGCCGTCAAGCCGTCCGCCCACGCGGGGGCCCCATACAGGGCCATTGACCGCACGATCCCTAGATACAACTTCCGGCAGATGGAATTGGCCCCCCCCAGGTTGGACAGTAAGCGGGCAAGCGCACCCGCTGTACCCATTAAACGGGGGGCCAGCTGCCGGAAGTGTTCCTCGAACGTCCACCGGCTATCGAGGAGGAGACCGAGATATCTCATACTCGACCCGATACCGATGGACTGACCTCCCACGTGAATCTGGGATCCTCTAGGCGGCGCATTCCGAGGTCCGTGGAAAAACAGGGCCTCGGTTTTGTGCAGCGCTACCTCTAATCCCAGACGCCGGATCCTACCGACGACTTGAGCGACTCCTGCCGTAGCAAGGATCGCGGCCGCGCGGTGCGTCTTCCCCCGAGCTAACACTAGTGTGTCGTCAGCGTAACAAGTAACGCTGACGCCTCGAAGGAGAGCACCGCGCAACACCCAATCGTATCCGATGTTCCACAAGAGGGGGCCCAGGACTGACCCCTGTGGAACACCGTATACTACGTCTCGCCGACCAGTCACACCTCCCTGACCCGGGAAGGTTACGCACCTGTCGGAGAGATACGCCCCGACTATGCGGCGGAGGTAGGGAGACACCCCATGATAGCGGAGTGCCTCCTCAATACTGGCCCAGGGCAAAGTATTAAAAGCGTTGACGATGTCTAATGACACCGCCAAAACAACCTCGCCCCGGGCGACTGCTTCCTCCGCCTGGATCTTAACTTGCATTACTGCATCAACGGTGGAGCGTCCCTGGCGGAACCCGATTGGGTTATCCGCCAGGTCCGGCCCAACTCCTGTTAAGTGCCGAACGAGGCGGCCTGCGATAATTCGCTCGCAGAGCTTCGCCACCTCGTCTAACAGCACTATGGGCCGGTAGGCGGATGCGCTGTCCACCGGGCGCCCCTCCTTCTTCAGCAGGACCAAACGGCCGGATTTCCATATGCGCGGAAACCGGCCCTGCTGAAGAGATGCAGTGAAGATCCTCAGTAGTCGGGGCTCGAGGGCCTCGTAAGCCAGGACCCATACCCGGCCAGGTATGCCGTCGGGTCCTGGGGCGGTGTTTTTGGCCTGCAGGCGTTTCACCGCCGCCCTCGACTCTTCCCGGGTCACCTCAGGGACCTCTTCGTTGTCCTCGTCGCAGCCAACCGCGTTGGGCGTGGTTGCGGGCGGAGCCATCGCTAGAGGCACGTGCTCTGTTACTGAAGGGAACAGAGCAGCCAGAACTTTATTGAGGAGCTCTGGCTCGAGACTCTGGGTTACCGGGGGGCCCCCATGTCGTAATTTGCCACGCACCACGCGATACGGGCGCCCCCATGGATCCCGACTGAGCGTCTCGAGCAGTTCCTCCTTGGCTAGAACCTTGGCACGCTCAATAGCCCTACAGAGTGCCATTCTGGCTACTCTGTACCCCTCGTAGAGCTCTGCCTCCAATGCGGACGCGACCTGCGAGCAACCCCGCCTGCGTCGTTGTCGGGTGTACTGGCGACGGGCCGCCACACACGCTACGCGCAGCTGCGCTATTTCGGCAGTCCACCAGTACACTTGACGTTTGGCGGGTATCGGCCCCTTAATCCGAGGCATTGCCGCATCGCAGATACGCGTCACATCCACCCGGAGAGACTCCGCCTCCAAGTCGACGTCCTGGTGATTCACCTGTCACCCAGGCCTGCACGACCGCCGCTTCCAAGAGTGCCTCTCGATTGAGGCGCTTTAAAGCACAACGCGGTCCTACCCCTGCGGGGGTCCTACGGGCTGATCCGTCCGAGGTCTGGGTGGAGACGTCAAACCGTATATAACGGTGGTCTGACAACATCTCCACCTCCTCAAGGACTCTCCAGCCCCGAACGCGGCGCGCTAGAGCAGGGCTAGCGAACGAAATGTCCACTATAGACCCGCCCTGCTGTCGCACGCACGTGTTAATAGACCCCCTGTTCAGGATGAGTACGCCAGATGTTATGGCCCACTCTTCCAGAGTCTCACCCCTCAGGTTCGTAGCCGGGGAACTCCAAGCCGTAGATTTGGCGTTGAAGTCCCCAAGCAATAAGACGGGGTGAGGATGGCTGCGACTTACGACGTTCTGTAGATCCCCGAGGAATCCCTCAAAGTCGGCAAAACTCATGCTAGGGGGTGCGTACACCCCCACCACCATCATGCCGCTGTAATATGCCGCTGTATATCCCCGCCCCTTTCGGATGTTAGTGAAGGGTGAAGGGCCAGCGGCGGCCTGGGACACTAAGGCTACCGAGCCGTTGACGTCTCCCACCCAGTTGTCCCCGGGTGGGATGAAATACGGCTCGGCCATCACGGCGACGTGGATCGACCACTGCGCCATGCTCTGGGATAGGAGGTCCTGGGCCCTGGCGCAATGGTTGAGGTTACCTTGGAGGAAACGGAGTGCCATATTTATGGACACTCCATTTCCACCGCCTGTGTCGTCCCGGCTTCTTGATCAGCCGACGACGTGGAGGGTTGTGTGGGATTTTTGCCCCTTCTCACCCTCTTCCTTTTAGCCCGCTTTTTGGGTGGGTTCACAGGCTGGGCACAAGCCCTGCTTCCCATTCGGTGACCGGCGGACTTACCTGCAGCTGCGCAGACCGCACAGTGCATTTCAGCGTTACATCCGCTGGCCTTGTGCCCCGGTTGACTGCATTGGTAGCAGAGTTTGCTGCAGTCAACACTGGAGGTGCATTTCACCCCCAGGTGACCATCCTGGAGGCAGCGAAAGCACCTCAGGGGCCGGGGCGGCAGGACTTTTACCTTCGCGGAAACCCACCCAATTAGGACCCTTCGCACGTCGCCTAACTTCTTGGCCGCTGCCACCGGACGCGTGACTACTGATGTCCATAGCCCCCTAAGACCGAGGCGGATGCCATTCGTCTTGATGTGGCCCGGTGAACAGTCAGCAGCTGCGGCAATGGCCGCGACTACTTCCTCGGGCGTTACTGACTCGTCCAGGTCCGAAATGCCCACATTGGCGGTGCGCATGGGCCTGGACACTTTCACGCCCTCTGGGACCGCCTCCCTGACTTTAGCGGCCAGAGCATCCGCTTTTCCGCCACTAGTGGTACCGGGAACCTCAAATAGGTAGCCTCCCGTGGCTGCTTTGCGCCATTTGACTCCGGCTATGCCGAGCTCTTCCATGCTGACCTGCGACTTTATGCGCTTCAGCACTTCCAAATAGGAGAGTCCACTGTCCTGTGCCTGAGGCTGCAGTGTTATAGGCACTGCAGCTGATTTCGGAGGTCGGAGCTTCCGGGCGCGCTCCTGTTTGGATGCCAGCACTTCAAGAGCTTTTTTCGGCTTCTTAGGCTTGCCATTTTTCCCAACTAGCACCCACTTATTCTGCGTGGGTTGGGGTGCCGGCTGTTGTTTTCTGCCACTGGCAGGTTTTTTAACAATGGCAGGAATAGGCTCATCTGTTTTGGCAGCCTTCGCCCTCTTACGTTTCCGCCTAGAAAGTCTCTGAGGTGCGGAAGGCTCCGAAGACTGCCCTGTTGTAGATGCTGGTCCGCCAGTTGCCTCTGCTGCCCTTTGGTCGACAGCCAGTGGCGGACGCAAACGCTTCGCGGGAGGGAGACTACCTTCCAAGGCCTCGAGTCGCGCGCTCAACATATTGCCGAATTGAAGCGACAATGAGCGCGCCATCTCCTCAAGCTTTTTATCCAAGTTTGGAGTTGTACTTTCGTCCCGATGTCCCGCTTTTCGGCGCTGAGGTAGCGGTGGGAACTCCTCCCTCGTCGGATGTTGCGTGAGCGGTGGAAGTGACACTTCGATTCCGGTTCTCAGTTCAGCATGAGAGGAAGCTATGCTGACCGCTGGGGGTTGAGCCCGGGAAATAGATAGGTCCGCCAGCTGCTTTCGGAGTTCTGTTAGCTCTGCAGCCTGTTTGGCGTTAGATTCCTCCAGTCTTACATATGCCGCCTGAAGCTTTTCCATTTCCTCTGAAGGAGTCCGGCTGCACAGCTCGCTCACTACTTCCGTTATGGATGCAGCGGCTTCGCTTAGAGCCTTTATGCACACGCCTTGCAGATGTCCCGATTTCTTGGCGACGCACAATATAATTTCAACATCGCAGAGAGCTCTTTTCCGCAGGTCAACGGTGGGTTGCTCACCAGCATTGGCTCGAACGGTGGCCTTTCTTGTGACACGCTCAGTCCGTGCCCGTGATGCCAGCCTCTTTATCTCCTCCTCCGCAACAAGGATTTGCTCTTCTTGCTTCAGGCGGAGGAAGTGCGCCGTTGCTTCCGCCAGCCATACGCACTCACCAGTCGTCGGCGGGTGACCTTTGCCCCTTTTAGGGACTGGGGTACATTGCCCAGTCACACCAACTTCTGGTTCTGAGTCCGACGATGAGTGCTCCCTCGTTGCACCGGCTTGTGAGTCATCACTGCCTTCACTAGCCGTGATCATAGGAAGTGCACTAGCGTCGCTACCGTCAGAGGGTTCTTCCGGGAGCTTCTCAGGCGATGACGGACGCTGTTCCGTAGCCTGGGGTTGTTCTGCAGCCTGAGGCTATTCCGCAGCATGAAACTGTTCCGCAGCCTGAGGCTGTTCCACAGCTGGAGACTGTTCCGCAGCCTGAGGCTGTTCCGCAGCCTGTGGCTGTTCCACATCCTGAGGCTGTTCCGAAACGTGAGGCTGTTCGGTAGTCCGTGAACGGGTGGGCATGGTTGTCGTTTTCTTTGAGAGATCGGTTGTCCGTGTTCCTGCTCTGGTTCTGATAGTATAGGGTCGAAGCAAAATTTTGCCCCCCCCCAGACACGGACCTTCGAAACCTTGAGGTATCTGACTTTCCGGAGGGACAGATTGATTATGTGTATCAATATGTGACTAAGAATATTACATTACTACTTTATTTTAACAATATTGAATAGGTACAGTGCTTCTAGCCCTATACAAATTATTAGTTGTAATATGTTTTGTCCTGGAGATAGAGGATTTTTCAAATGACAACTTTTTTTGGTAGAAATTTTTTTTCATTATTAGTAACATTGCCACAGTCATTGTTTAATCGGGGAAATATTTAAGCAAAAAAAAAAGAAAATTATTAGCGAACATAAGAGTAGATTTTTTTTATTCACATCCTACCACTTTATGTTCTGTTTCATGAAGAATAATTAATTACTTTAGTCACCAATGCCAATATAAATAGCCGTATTAAAAAATAACAAAAAAGAGGACGAAAGCATAACAGAAAAGACAGTTACAAAATATTGTATTGTGTCCTGAGATATTAATAATTTTTTATGCATAAACTATTTCCCAGTATCTCATCCATACATCATTGAACACGTTTGATTTAGTTTAGTTTTAAATTTTATTTTCATTTTAAATTATAAGTTAGTTTCAGCTACCAGTATAATTATATCGATGGTGAAAAGACTAACTAACTAATAAGCTTGGTAGTACTTACACACTGCCTGTAGTCCGGTGAAGCTGTTAAGGCCTTTATTAAGCCTTATAATTAGGCCAATAGCGTAGTCTGTTCGAAAAAAAAGATCCTTACATACTGTCCAGAGCCTATATTTTTTATGAATAGAAAATACAATACCATAAGTAGAAAGAGGATTGTAAATTATATAAACCTATCTAGACACAACGTATATATTGAAACTAACATAAAATTCAATATTTTCAAGAGAATGACCAATAAATGAAAGAAAATGCAATTCATAGAAGAAATATGAAATATAAGTCCTGAATTAAAAAGTTGCAAGTAAAAACTTACTCTCTGATTAATATATATTCCTTATGCTAAAGTTAACATCAATCTATGTCGAGAAACATGAGCTAAGTTGTCAAAAGTTCCAAGCGTTTTTGCAAGATCGCGAAATAAAATCGTGGAAAGATGTCGGCGTTCGTCGATTTTTATTTTTCAAAGTTGCGATTCGACACTCGCTCTCGTAAAGATACTTTGTCAGCTCATTTCTCACGTTCTGATTGAGATATACCATTTCATGACATTTTTTACTCTCTATTTCCCTCGTAAGTTTAAAAATGTATGAATATGTGTTCCGTAAATAAATTTCTAATTAAAATGTCATTCAAAGTAATGTAAATAAAAAAGAAAAGCAATCAATTTGTTTGTATAGAGCCTCAAAGTAATTCTACTTCAAATACTTGTCCATTTAATATAACAAAGATATTAAACTCATAGTTATATGGTTTCGATAACACATAACGATATCGATGCCCGATTGCGTGCGCATTTATAATTATTATTATTATTCGTTCTTTGTTGCAACAAATAGTATCTCGTATACCAAATCTCATGACAGCCGAATGATCAAGATGACTACAGTTGATGTATTGCAGAGTCACCTAATGACGTAAAGTGTATTAAATATATAGCAAAATTTATACTTATAATATACAAATATACTTAGACTAGCTGTGACCGCGACTCCGTCCGCGTTGAACTAAATGTAGAAAAACTGTGACTAATAGAATCATCTGAATATATTGAGTCCATTTATTCTCTCGTACTAAAGTCGCGCCGTCAATTACAATAACTTACAATAACTTTTGACAGAGTGAACCGATTTTAATTAAACTAAGAAAATTTTACTCGAGGATATGGTTTTCTTGGTGAGGTTTTATCGTGAACGCAGTACTGTAGCAGTGATGCGTGTTCAAACAAACAGACAGACAGGCAGAAAGAAATTTCTAAAAATGTTTGAAATGTATTTTGTTACTTATTCCAAGACACATGCAAACAATTTTTTTCACAAAAATCTAACAAGTGCAGACACGTTAGTTTTACATTATTTTTATATGTGTTGAAGATGTGTGGAAGATGTGCAAGTTTTCATTGTAAGCAGTCGCGCGGCTTTCACAGTTGGCCGTTTCAGTTAAAGCGGACAATGATATTCAGCTTAATTAGACTTTTAGTGGGTGTGACCGTGAATACATAATTTCTTTTCTATAATGATTATTTTCTTCATTATGAGCTTCTAAAAACAGCCATATTTGAAATGTCACTACGTTTGAAATTCTAATGATTTTATTAATAAATTATTATTTATTATTAAAAAGAGCAATTAATTTTCTGTATACCTTTAGTATTTTATCCTAAATTTGTTAAATCGAAAAACTACTTTAGATAAAAACGTATTTCGAATATATCTGTTTTTAGAAGGTCATGATATATTATGAGAAATAATGTCATACAAAACTTTTCATTGTCCACAAACTTTTCATATGTCAAATCTACATTAATGAGAGCGAGGCCGCGAGCAAAAACTAGAATTTATATATCTGTAATGTACTACGAAAAAGTATTTTGAACAGTTTGCTCTATTCCAAAATGTTTACTGTAACTAAATTATTTTATTTGCTATTCTATCAGTATTTCTTGTTCCATATAATACAAATATAACGTCAGACTCTTTATAACTAAGCAGAATTAAATATTTTCGTCAGCATTTAAGCTGGGTATTTGAGCAAGTCGGCATGACAGCGATAACCGACGATGGATTGCCGATCTCTCAATGGGGGCATTTCACGTGAAGCGGGCAGCGAAAAAACCGTCAGATTCTGGATTTTATTGATATTTGGATTAAACGTGGTTGTATTTTAATATTCATTTCATTTTGTCCATTATAACTTGCAACACAAAACAGATTTTATTAATTATATCTATACATACAATAAAAGGCTAACGGGACGAAATCTGTACATTAGAATCAATTACAGAACATATTTCCGTAGTTTTATTTTTTTTTAATTTTGTCTATCTATCTGTCGTTTGTACGGGATTCACGCAAATACTACTGGATGGATTTTAACAAAATTTGGTATGGTAATAGTTTATAAGTACATCGGTATAAAATATAGGTCATTTTTACATATGTAACACATTCGTATATATGTATATCATACTTAAAAGAAAACACAAAAGAGAAGGCTTATTATAGTGTGGTTAAATAGCTGAACAATTTTGATGTCTGGAACTAACACCTCTCACTGTGCATTCGTCAAAAATAAACGTAGCTATAATTTTTATCAAATAAATACGATGCACAACTAGATGCAGTAGTCTCTTGCCGCGTCTTGAAGAAAAAAATTGTTCACAATGCGTAAGGCTAATTAAATCGCCGATATTGAATTTTAACACACAATACAATCCTATGATATCACTGTTTATAATTAAAATCTCAGCGTCAATACGTCACAGCTTTTTATAAATAAATTAAAATTATGTGAAACCGATTACAAATATTTACTTCTGGTTTTCTATATAAGACAAATACTAGATTCCTATATTTCCCAACTTTTTGGGTACATAGCAATAGCTTTTAATGAAGTTCCATCCTCAAGTTTAATAAATGTATTAAAAACTTCTAAATTAACTACTAGGCTTGGTAAAACAAAAGAATGATGTTGGTTCAAGACAAATAGAAGTAATCGTGAACACTATTCATACATTAAGATTATTGTGAGCCACCTCTGAATGACTCACAACTATAGCGATGATTTGCTGATTCCGAAGTTGAACTTGAAGAACGATGAGGTTTTCTCGCAATAAAAGACTTGTTACTAGTAGAGCAGCGAAGGATGTGCTCGCGTATACAGATTCGTTCAAAACAGGTTATTCGATTACTATTCACTATCTACTAGTACTAACGATGACTATCTATCTATTCGATTACTCTATTACGCGGCTACTATTACTATGAGGACTGCTCTCTATGCCGCCCGCGCCTGAATTGCCACGTTCCGGGCCTTGCCTATATGGCACCGGGGTCGCTCGCCCGACGCTGGCGGTGCTCCGCCAATCAGAACACTTAATAGCCACGCGCACAGCGTCAGGGTTCGGCTAAACCTACTATACAGGACGGGGCGGGGGCGCGACGAGTTCCCTTCGCTTGCTCTTTATTTAATAAAATATTTTACAATTATTCTTACAGCTAACATCTTATAATACTTTAAACTATTAAACTATTCTATAATTAATATTACAAGTGTTATTAGTGATTTTAATACTATCTCTATACACTATTTCTATATAAATCACTATAAAACTACGCACAATTAAGTATACATCACTAATTAACACAAAACACTATAAATTGTCGCGAACAATTATTTATGCCGTCCGTCGTTTCATATGAAATACTTCAATGATTAATGTCTTAGTACTCTACTATAAAATATAAATATATAAAATATTAATATAGAACATTACCAATGTTATGCAAATAATTTATTGTAATATTCACTGCAACATAGTAAAAATGAAGACAATGTTACATTACGGGCATAAAATGAACAGTATTAAGACAAGTGTCGACATTAGTTAAATAAGATTACATTATGATAATTTCCGTTGTCGAAAACTCGACTTCTCGTGTACACATTATTATACTTTAGTATGTTTTTAATTATTTAATATTGAATTTCAACTTAATACTATGTATAAATTATTACGCTATTAACTGGAATCCCATAGCATAGTAAGTCAGCGATATATTATTACAAAACAAAATACGCTGACGGCGGTGCTGCTCGGCGCTCCGAGCAGCCATAAATTTATTGCCTACTGCAGCAATCGTTTGCATACACTAATTATTATTTCAGTGAGTTATTATCTATTACGGTCAGTCTAGTCGAAAGTAATTATGTTTTATTTAATTCTGTTATTGAATAATTGTATAAAATCTTTTAAGCTAATATTGAAGAAATTTTATATTTTTAAAATGTAACTTGTCTTGGTATTAAAATTGTGTTGTAATTTGTTTTAAAATTGTGTTCAGGATTTATAATTCATAAAGTGGATGTTGTTGAATACTTAAATAATTAATAAATTTTACATAATATTTTTTTTGATTTTATATAATAATTAATAAAAAATTAAAACAAAATAAGCAAAATTGAAACGATTTATATTATTATAAAATAGACTGTAATGTATAGATCTATTTGAGCACCAACAAGAACTTAAGTCCTTTAAATTATAAAATTTTTAGTTCAATATAAAAACTTCAAAAACTTAATCTTCATATACTTGGATAATGTCTGCTTTTCACAAACTACTTATTAAATTTCCACGTCGAAGATACTGACTGTTCAATTTTTTTTAATAATAACAACTCAGTGAAAACTCTCATTTTATTAAATTTGTCAAAAAATAATAATAAAATAACAGGTCGAAGTTTTAAGCGACATTCGCTCGTAAACGACTACTGAAAGTAAGGGGCTGAAAAATAAAAAAGGGCTTCAAAGATCGAGGTCGCGCCGAACTCTGTTAGCCACAGTCGAGATAAAGGAGGCAATTTCCTAAATAGGGCTTGTGAGGATTTGCCTAATGTAGGACAAAAAATGGATTGCTACACGCAAGAGATACAAGTTTCTGCGGCTTCAGCTTTGTTTCACATCAGGACGAATAATGGTTTACATAGTTTTTACAAGTCACTATTTTCCATATCGTGCGTTTCAAATGAGAACATAATCGAGTCCGCACCAACTTCTCTCACAACTTATCAAAATTATACTGCTAACTAAAAGAAAATAAAATATAAAAAATATGTTTATTTTAATTAATAATATAAAAATAACTATCATCTACTATAATATAACGGGCCATTGTGTTCAGGTATGTGTATAAAGAAATAACAAATTATATCATTACTTTATTTCAGATTAAGATGGCGGCGTATCGTCTTTGTTCACAGTAGTACAAACAAGCGGGTGCCATTTTATGACAATTGTACTCTAGTAATCTACACTTCTGAACAATAAATAAAGTTTAAATAAAAATGTAAGCCTTCGTATTAATTATTATATAAATTTATTATTGTCGGTGGTATGATAAACGATTTTATTATTGACATAATGATTTTATTGTTTTCTATATTACGTTGCTTTTACTGAAGCTGCATACGTAATACGAAGTAAAATGTCAGTTTGAAAATTATCTTCTTATTTGAAATGATTAGTACTAACATCGTACAAAAGCACGTGTTAGTAATTGACAATAGTCGGCCTAGTTAGATATGTAACTATGATTTAATCTGGTTTTAATCGAATTATGAATGTAAAATATCTCATTCATAAGCGTAGAAAGCAGTTTATCGGTTCTCTTAATATGTCACAATAAATAAATGAGCCCTTAGTGAATTTTTAAATGGTCCCACGATTTTGTAAATGCGCTTCGATTAGGCAATATCTATAATTGTGAAATATCATTAAAAACCCCTTCTTTGATATTTAATTCACACAACCGATATATCTTCAATTCGTTAAGTAGTCATCAGAGTGATACACCAGAACGATTCTCAAGCCAGAACTGATCTACAATACGCAACAATTTTGTGGAACAAACCAGCTATATCATGGAATCAAATACTCATAGGGTCCTTCAATAAATTAAAAGTAAATATATGTTATAAAACAATGTATAGTCAGTCGGTCAGGGAAGCCAATTAACACTATGTAGGCACTGTGACTATTTATCCGGGCAGAGCTTCGCCTTACAATAACTTCGGCATAGAAATGCAATGTTACACTTACATTTCAGAAGTGGGATTGTCAGGATGTCAGGTGCCTACAGGATGTTAATTAACTCCTCTGATTGACTATACGTATTTTGTAACATATATTAACGAATTGTCGATAACTAAGGATCCTATAAAACACTTATTGTTGTAAAAATATCTTCGCATCCAAAATTTATCCGTAAACATTATTATTTGTGTACTTCTCCTCCTAGACTTGCCCACCACATCGCTTACTTCACTTCACAAATCGCTGAACGCGTAGTGTTTATGTAAATCGCAGTTTCTTGAAACTTTATAATAAAAAAGATATCACCATATTTTTTTATGTAAGGAACAAGTCTCAAATAAGTAAAAAAAAAATTTTAAGCTATCGAGCAGTTTTTGGGTCATGAGTTCGCAACCGTAGATCTTTATTTATATTCAGATCATTTTATTTATATAGATTTAAAAAAAAATCTAAAAACTTTGTTTAATAAGGAAGTTTAAGGAAAATTATTGTGTGTGTTTGAAAAATGAAAATGTCAAATTTCTAATTATTTTTTAATAAGGAAAATGACGGATGAAATATAAAAAAGCTTTTATCTCATAATAGATTGACATAACCGAATGACTTTAAACAATTAATAATTTATTAGTATTATATAGCGAACGAATTGTATTTATATTGCCATCACAGAAACACGTTTATGTGACGTTCGATCGCAGATCTTTGGTACTCTAAAAAAGGAATGTATCTTTTGTGAAACCTTCGTCTCAAAGCGGGGTATATCGTAGGAGAGGCACGTTCAATTGGATTAAAACGTCGGCTGAGCGAAGTGCTGTTAGGCGAAGGGACGGGTAATAGCATTTTTGTAGCGAAGGCCTGAAGGGTGAGCTACAGAAAAATTGTTTCGTTGATAGAACTGAAGTTATTCATCTTTGATTGTCTAGTAATCGTTAGGTACCTAATAAAGAAAATTATAATAATAATAATATTAAAAAATAATAATAATATTAAGACTGCAGTTGACGGGTAAGGACAATTCAGTCCAAAAACAAAGACGACTAGATATACGCTGTCTTATCTTGCAACGCGACAAATCAAAACATAGTAAATATGATTGTGGCGGTCGCGAATGTAAGTCCTTACCAGTCACTCGTTTATCACCGAGGCGTGCAGTACACCCTTGAGCTAGTTGTCAAATAAAATCGGCTGATTGTCTTGAGCGCTCGCCTTAGTAGCCCGGTGAAGCTGTGAGGACCTTGCTAAGTCAATAGCGTAGTCAGTTTGAGAAAAAAGAAACTGGTTTATCAAATATAGGAAGGTTAATTTACAAAAGCTTTACCTTTAAATACGACCTATGGCGGGTATTACATCTGTTGTACGGTAGTTGCGATTCTATTATTTTAACATATTAGGTTTAACATATATATTACCTGTGCCCGCGACTCCGTCCGCGTAGGATCTAATGTAAAAAAACAATGTGCCTAATAAAATCATCTGAATGTATTAAGTCCATTTACTTTTATCTACTTTTCTCTCATACTGTAAGTCGCGTCGTCATTAAAATTACAATATTTAAATTTGATAGAGCAAACCGATTTTAATGAAACCAAGACTAAATGTTACTCGAGGATATGCTTTATGATTTTTTTTTTATTGAAAGCTGTACTTTAAAAGTGATGCGTGTTCAAACAAACAAACAGACAGATAGACATTTCTAAGAATAATTGAAAATATTTTCTTAGTTATTCTAAGACATCTGCAACAATTTTTACACAAAAATCTAAAAAGTACAGACAAGTTATATTTGCATTCTTATTATATGCATAGTTATTTAGATCAGCTTATGAGGTTAACATTCCGTTAAATCCAATAAACATGTCGCCACGCCAACATGTTTTACTGCGATACTTTATATAAGCAATATTGATAATTAGCTATCCGTCCCGGCTTCACACGGATATACTAACGAAGAAATTAGACCAAATCTTCACTCAATAGTACGATCATGTAATGATATACTGCTTTCTGTCTCACTCACTCACTTCAATATACTCGTACAAATATTTTTTAACCCGATTTTCCACTTTCCGTACCATTTTTTAAAATATTGTATTTCATAAAACCTTGTCCTGGCAATTAGAAACAGAACTAACAAGGAATTTTCCAAAAGTATGTGTACCCGTTCTGAACAATGGAACTGGATACGCTTGTGTCACGCGGCCGCTTACATACATGTAGCAATTGGTTTTTGAAGGCACTTATGAACGTCAAAACTACCACCGGTTCGGAAAACAACCCAGTCATCGAGAAGAACTCGCAAGAAACTCAACATGGTTTATCTTTTCATTATACATAACAAAGCACACCTCATTTTTATAGACATATTTACATTTGTTTTTGGTGGATGCACAGAGAGAGGCACGTCATTTCCAGAGGTCACCATCGTTCATTATTGTTGTACCATATAATAAATAAATAGCCTTTATGAATTAAGACTCCCAGACATGGTACTTGAACTTACTATCTGGCAAATGGATAATGTGTTTTGGGACTTTCTTATAAGATCTAACACTATTACCTAAAATACTGTTATTGGTCTTAGTGAGTTTGAAATATGGAGTGACTAGTTTCTTATTGTTTCTAGTATTAGATTATGGCGGTCTTTTACTAAATCTACATTATCTAAGTTTTTGAAAACTTATCTATAAAACATATAAAGCATTGATATTTCTTTTTATTTAATGTGTAACTGGATATAAAAACCTTACGTTACAAAGTAAATTATTTTAACTGCCTGAAATAATCGTTCAAGAAATATTTATTTACAACATAATATGTTACCATGCTCGTAAAGTAAAACTTCGTACTTTGCCAGTCACAATTTATCTGGTTACTGTTCAATTGTTTGCAGCAAGTCTCCGACGCGATAGCAACTACAGGAGTTTGGTATTGATTCAAACTTCCTAATGAAGTTAAAATAAAATCAATGTTTCGTGTTTCAACGCGCCGTACCGCGTACATTCTACGCTTCGCTTTAAGATTACAGTATTTACAATTAAGCCAAAATTTAAAGTCCTTATTGAGTTATGTGTATTAAGTTCGTAAATATTTACCGTCTTGATAATAGTACTAGTGTTTATCTTTTTATTTTAATGGATCCTCAGCATCATATGTCGCGTCCAACTAACTTGCTTCCTTTATGTCAGATTAATTTTTTGAAGTCATACTTCTTATGACGCGTTTGAGAAAAATGATGAAGTGAATTTGTAGAATGAGAACGCAAATTATGGAAATTGTTTTGGAATTAAAATGGAATTTGTTACGTTACAGTGTTATATTAATCTACATATCTATACCTAGCTGCCTTAAATAATATCATCACCCTTTACGCTGATCTTTGCTTCTACTAACATTAATATCCATCGCCTAAATTCTGTTTGTAAATTAAGACATAAAAAAAACAATCGAAGATATTACCGATAATGTAATCAGCTAAAATAAATTTTACGAGACTCAATCATGTGTGAGTACGCTATTAATATACCCCTTTTTATGTTGTAACTAGCTTTCCGTCGATGGCTACGCTCAAATCAAATCGTAACCGATACCTTTAGAATAAAGATAATATTTTTCTCAAACTTTGAACATTTTTGATACTTTAGGATGATCAATGATGAGACAATCAGAATATAGCCTTACATATATTTTTTCCTTACCTTTGTTAATAATATGTCGCATAAACCAACACATCTCATTAAATATATTACTATGACATTGACATGTCATTTTATTTGCATTTATTTTTCTATTATACTTTTCATATTTTATATTATTATAATGGTTTATTGTAACTAATTTTATATTAATAACCCGAAAGATACCAACTTTATTAATTTAAATCAATATACACCGGTTTACGTGATACGAGATCCTGAAGCCGCGCCGGCGAATTCTGTTATGACAGTCACCAACGTTGAACAAAAACCAGTGAGTAATTAACCTGAAAATTTTATACGAAAGTAGTGGCACAATAGAATGCATAGTTGGAAGTAATGCAGTCCTCGGGAATAGTCTAAAGGTGGCTAGTTTTCTGTTACATAAAAATGACAATATAGAAAGCAATCCATGTATCTTGAAGAACTTCGTGTTTGACCTACAGATAGCCTACAGAAAAATTGTAAAGATAAAGGATCCTATCGGAACTATATAATAATTATCATAAATACAGTGGTACAACAAAATAATCCCAAGGAGGGTTGATGTCAGGCAGGCGGCCGATCGTAAAAATTAAGCCAAATCATATACCACAATATGACAAACATGTTGTACCGACCCTACTTATGTGGGATAAGGGTAAGAAGAAGAAGATACCAACACATCTCCAACGTGCTTTACTAACTTTGTGCATTTTATAGTACAAAGTACTTTTTTGGAGGGGGAATGGTGTATGGACGCACACTTGCATATCTACAGAGTGTATGCTATGGATATACAGGGGTCAAATTCCACTCATCGTTTTCCCGTCCCAATATAATATTCTACACCAGTCCGGTTGTAGACATAGATGTAATCAGACGTGTATACAATAAATACGTTTACGTTTATGTTTAATTAATTAGTGAGTAATATACAAAGAATGTATAAGAAGAATATAATTCTTAATCGTTATAAAATATCGACTTTTATTTAGTAATCCAACCGGGCTCACACACAAACTAAAGAATACATAAATCATACCTAAATTGATAGCATGCACTCTATAGATATGCAAGAGTGCGTCCCTACACTTTTGAAAATACTGTTTCTATTTAGAAGATTTTGTGTTACCGGGAAAACTTATTAGGGGGCTAATAAGCTCTCCAAAAGAACTAGTTTTGCAAAATTTGTGACAACCACACATACGCAAAATAGTACCAGATACCGAACTGTAAAAGACTAAATGATAATTCAAAGGTTTACTTAGGTAATGCAAAGACATTAATTATAATTAAAAATTCTCTTTGTAGTATTTCTTTTCTTAAAAGTTAAAAAGAATCATAAATAAAAATGAACGTAAGACATAAAAAATCATAAAAGAAAGTTCTTCACAAAAAAATCATAAAATTTACAAGATAATATTTCTAATGAAAAATAATATTCGTAATCAATTAAAAGTAATATAAAGTCATTGAATGTCTGCAAAGTCGCTTGAAGTTTTAAGGTCGATTTAGACTGGTCCGGTCAAAGAAAAAGTTTAAGGGGCCATAAACAAAACAGTAATTGGGCTGAGTTAGACAAGCGTAGTTTAAGCTTAGAAGTTTCGTACAGAATCAAGGTAAAAAGGCCACGAATGAGGGTGTTATTTCACGTGATTTAAACTCTTACTATTTACAGTTTATATAATATATATGATGGAAAGGTCCAGTTTATTTGAAAACTTATTTACTAAGTAGGTACTTATTATACACGACTTCGGTTCATTAAAACAAGAAACTATGTCAATCACACAATAAATCAGAATAAAGTAAATTATTACCTACTTGTAATTAATTATGGCTATACAATTATATGCAAATTGTATCTACTGTAGTTACGTAAGATTTGACATAACAGAAGACAAACAAACGAAATATTAATAAATTGCAACTTCAAGAAACAAGAACACAAATGTATGCTAGAATAATACCAATTTCAGGTTAGTATAAATTCAATTAAATTATTTCAGACTAGCCGATAACCATGGTTTCGTCTGTCGTTTGTTATCATAACAATATATACTAGGGGTCCCGGTGAAAGTTGTCCCGCCCTGATCATAAAAAACCTTGACAAATTACCTTACTATACTTAAATATATCATTACATAGTATAAAACAAAGTCCCCTACCGCGTCTGTCTGTCTGTCTGTTCGCGATAATCTCAAAAACTACTGAACGGATCTTTATGTGGTTTTCACCAGTGGATAAAGTGAGGCACGAGGAACGTTTTGGTATATAATTTGTCCAGGATTTTTTTTATAATCAGGACGGGATAACGTCTGCCTGGCCCGCTGGTTATACCTAAACCTTCATCATGAATCAATTTATCTACTGGTGAGAACTTAATGAAAATCCGTTCAGTAGTTTTTGAGTTTATCGCCAACAGACAGACAGACGCGGTAGGGGACTTCGTTTTATAATATGTAATGATGAAGATAGGTACCGTGACAGACACTTCTGAAAATGATTGAAATGCATATTGTTCACATATATATGTATCACATATTGTTAGTCACGTGCAATAATTTTTTTCACAATAATGTAAATTGGTTTAATTTATATTTCTATTAGTATATGTATAGATAAGATATAAGAAGATAGATATAATATCCATACGTAACTAAATGTACATTGCGTCGTTGTTAGGTTAGGATGCCTCTTTTCTTTATTACGTAGGTAGTAAAAGAATAGCACAACGACCCACAAAACAATCCTTTTTTTTTTTTAAAAACAAAGAATATTTTTGAATTGACCCTTTAACGAATTCTTGTAACTCAAGTAATTTGGTGAATTGAATATATATTGACAAAATTCATTATCCATTAGTCGGCTTAAAACATGTTTGACATACGAGCATCTAATGCGAAAATTTTACAGTTCTAGTAAAGACCCGATCGTTTCTCGTTAACAGCATTTAATTCGAGCTTTAGACAACGTTTCAATTACGAGGACATTATATAGAATTAACTTCCAAAACAATAAAGCTAAAGTTACACGAAAACAATTACGAGTTCTTATATTTTATTTTGCAAAATAGAATTATATACTGTTTCTTTAAACAACATAAAATGTACTGACTTATTATCATTCTCATTTCCGTATTCTACTAACGGTGCAAAAAAACAGTGTTAAAGAATTTTTAATTGTTAGACATTTTTATCTTACACTAGCTTCTATTCGCGATTTCGTCCGGGTGGAATAGTTACTTTGGGCTAACCAACACGCAGCGGAAACTTTCAAAAGGAAAAAAGAAACGATTTTGAAACATTCTTCATTAATGCTTCGCTCCTATTGGTCCTAGCGTGATGATATATAGCCTATAGCCTTCCTCGATAAATATGCTATGTAACACTTAAATAATTTTTCAAATCGGACCCGTAGTTCCTGAGCGAGTTCAACCAACCAAACAAACAAAGCTTTATATATTGGTTCTAGCGGTACCGGCGGACGTTGTCCTGCCTTGATAATAAAAAAAATCTAATATTCAACCGCAGCGCCACCTACCGGGTCCAATTGTGAATCTAAACCATTCTCGGATCCACTTGAACAAGCACACAAAATCTCATTAAAATCGGTCCAGCCGTTTAGGAGGAGTTCAGTGACATCACACGTACAGAAGAAATTTATATATAAAGATAGATATAAAATGTCTGCATACTTTAGCAATTGGATAAAATCAATTTATTGCTAGAATTTAACGTGTTTATTTATATAATAATCAACCACAAAACCATTTCTAGTGCAACGTAGTCGCGGGAACAGGTTAGTATAAATAATTAAAAACAAAATTAATTTATCGTCAATATTGAGTATAAGGTAAGTAATATACGATAAATGCCATTCCCAACGTCTACTTACCGTTCAGAGCACTGCATACGGATGCTACGGAGTACTTGGACTTCTATTATGCAATATCCATGAAAGCTAAATATTGCGACTTGCATAATGGAACAGAGAGTGTATCTTAGAAAATAGCTACGATGATGGTTCTATTTCTCTAGCATGTTTATAGTAAGTACCTACAGAAATGAGTCTTCAAGAGAGTTTACTTCCGGCACACTGTATTTACACACACGTACTATAACAAAAAATTTAATACATCTGTCTATATATTAAAAATAAATTGTAAGATCATAAATAACATCCTCATTTGTTAAGGTAATTATCGATATACATTTGTAATTTTACCAAAAACGATTGCTTTTGTAATGCAAAATCTAAAACAAAAATTACTTAATAATAAGAAAAAACGAAACCCCTATATCAAAGCCTCCTTCAATTATATGCAGATATCACACATACATATATGTATTAGGGTGGAGTGAAAAAAACAATTTTTTTTTTTCTTAGCCTGGGGGTCAAATTTGTAGCTTATAAAAAACAAAAATTTTTGAAAAAAAAAAAAAAATTTTACTCAACATCTTGAGCCAGCCCACTCATTTTTAAAATTAATTACGAGTAAAAATATTTGGTTGCAAAAAAAAAATTTTTTTTTGGCTTTGAATCTCTTAAAACATCTAAGAACTGGCAATTATGATCATTTCCAACTCAAATTTTATTCTAGTGCCCTAAAGAGGAATGGTACTTTTTGGGATTTTTTTTTAAAATTAAAACAATAGTCACAAAAATTTTTTTTTAACTTGTGATTTTTAATTGGCATAAAAGAGGATACTCTGAAGTTTCTAGAACGCCTTCAAAAATTTTTTTTTTGCAACCAAATATTTTTACTCGTAATTAGTTTTAAAAATGAGTGGGCTGGCTCAAGATGTTGAGTAAAATTTTTTTTTTTTTTTTCAAAAATTTTTGTTTTTATAAGCTACAAATTTGACCCCCAGGCTAAGAAAAAAAAAAAATTTGTTTTTTTCACTCCACCCTAATATGTATATGGATTTATATATAAATTTCTTTTGTACGTGTGTATGTCACTGAACTAAAGGGCTGGGCCGATTTTGATGAAATTGTGTGTGCGTGTTCCAGTGGAATTGAACCCGGTAGGTGGCGCTACGGTTGGCTTTTAGGATTTTTTTTTAATCATCAAAGCAGGACAACGTCCGCAGGGACCGCTATATATATATCTTCTTCTATACATATAATAAAAATGAAGTGTCTGTATGTAATATCAAAATAAAAATTTTTTACTACTTGGGTAAGAAAGTATACACGCTACTGATAACAAAAATGCAATTTTTAAAATTTTTGTCGGTCTGTCTGTCTGTCTGTCTGTTTGTTCCGGGTAATCTCCGAAACGGCTAGACCGATATTGACAGGAGTTTCATTGACAGATAGCTGAAATTACAGCGAGTTTCTTAGGCTACTCTAAATTAGACTAGGTATTAACCGCGGCGTCGTCTGCAATGCTATCTCCAAAACGATTGGACCGATTTTCACCAAACTTTTACCAGCAGATAGCGGACATCATTTCAAGTAATTTAGTCTATTTTAATTTAGACTAGCGTTAACCGTGGCTTCGCCGGCAGTACTATCTTCAAAACAGTTCAACCGATTTTCACGAAACATTCACTGGCAAATAGCTGACCTTATAAAAAGTAATTGAAGCAATTTAAGTTTATACTAGCTGTTAACCGTGACTTCGTTCGCAATGCTATCTCCAAAACGGTTCGATCGATCTTCACATAACTTTCACTGGCAGACAGCTGATCTTATAAAGAGTAACTTAAGTAATTTTAGTTTATACTAGCTGTTAACCGTGGCTTCGCCCGCAATGCTATCTTCAAAAAGGTTCAATCAATCTTCAGATAACTTTCCCTGCCAGATAGCTGATCTTATAAAAAGTAATTTAGGCAATTTTAGTTTATACTAGCTGTTAACCGTGGTTTCGCCCACAATGCTATCCCCAAAACAGTTAGACCAGTTTTCACGAGACTTTCACTGGCAGATAGCTGACTTTACAAAAAGTTATTTAGGCAATTTTAATTTATACTAGCTGTTAACCGTGGCTTCGCCCGCTGTGCTATCACCAAAACGGTTACATCGATTTTCACGGGACGTTCACTGGTAAATAGCAAACCTAATAAAAAGTAATTGTGGTTATTCTATTTTAGACTAGCTGTTACCCGCGACTTTGTATGTATGAAATTTAGCAAGATTTCAACTCATTCTTTATTTTTAATAAGAAAAATATTTATCAGCTTATTGTTTACAATTCGAAATTATAATTATTAATAACATTAATGATATAGAGGTCTTCGTAATAAGATCTTAGATTATAAACGTATTACGTAAAGAGTTCCATAACACAATTTCTTGCAGAACAGACAAGGGTTTCTTTTTTGTATAGTCACAAAATCTTAATTATAATAATGGCAATGTATATTAAATGTAATGTAAATGTAAATCTTTATAATCATATTTTAAGTTATAGTGTAAGTGAGCACTGAGGTAATTATATGGTGGGTTAAGGTTCCAAATGTGATGCTGATGACAAACCTCATTTGGCACGCTCTTTGTATTTATATATCTAATGTCCACGTTATATATTACTTTTAGTGGCGTGCGCGTCGTACTTACAATTGTCTTTAAAGAGCGTTTCTGTAATTGTACATAGTCTCACAATTCTATATTTCTTTAATACGATTTAAAGAAACGCGGGAGGAGCTGCGGGTACAGCTAGTATATATATATATATATATATATATATATTACCTTTGGTAATCTGGTGAAGTTGTGAAGGCCCATCAAGCCAATAGTGGAGTGGTCGATTCTAAAAATAAAAACAGTTCCTTTGAGGCTCACTCATGTCAAAACTACTCAGCATATCGCGATAAAACCTTGGATTCGATGCAATTTTTTTCATAGATGGTTCTAGGCTACTTATTTTTTATATTCTATGGACCCTTTGCATTTTTTTAAAATTAAATGGTTATTTGATCCACAACGAAGCGGAGAGGCATCAGGTAATATTATATAACTTACATGAGCTTCACAATCAGTACTAATCTAATGACATACTATATTAAAATTCATGAAGCACTTAACAAGGTGTACCAAATAAATAGGCATACATACATATAAAGAATTGAAAACAATAAACCTTGTCCACAGTAATAAGAATAATTTAACAATGATCACCAAATTAAAAAAGGATTCATAACGATATATATAATAAAAAAAATTATTACCATTTACATTCATTTCATGTAATAATAAGAATTGAATCTATATTGTCGTTTGCAAAGGCAAATTAAATATAATTTACTTGTTTTATCGTTTATAAGTAAAACACTTAAAATAAAGTCTGCTAGTAATAATTCTGGAGAATATTGCCGAGAATAGGAATTTATTGATGTGAAACTTACCCAGTCGTACGTGAAAACTTTTTTATTGTGAACGAAGATTCGATATGAAAGTAAAATAGACCTGCCGATAAATATATCCGTTGAATAGAGAATCTAGAAGCTCTTCAAGAATTATGGGATAGAAGTACTATCAAATATTTATTACCGCATGTAACGTAACTCGCACTTCAAGGTTCAATAAAAATAAATTGGCAATAGATTTATGTAATGGTTACAACATATATATAACCAATATAATTCCCGGGTTATATATGCTGATATGTTTCACGTATCGCAGTATACAAGGCGATATTGTAGATTTTTGATTGAAGAGAGAGAGTGAAGAGAGTTTCCGCAAAATCCATCATTAAATATTATAGTGGGCGTTACTTTGCACTTCCACCTGGAATTGATTAACCGCTACTACGTAGCGTTCTACGTACAGCAATAGAAAACGTGTGATTTTAAAGTGAAACTTTTATTACATCGTCTCAAACTTTTTCGTCTGTGGTATGCATGTCGCGTGATGGTCGGCCGCGGAGTAGGGATAAAGTGGAAGGCGCTCGTCAGAGCAGCCAGGGCCAATATGGCGGCGCCTATAGTTCGCAGCAGCTGACCGTGTAGTGTATAGACTATTATTAGTTAAATGTCTATAGTGTGAAATAAAGTTTCACTTTTACCGTGGTTTCATAAAACCACACAATCCTTTTTTTTTGTTTATGCGAGGTGTACCTGAAAAAGTTAATCATCGTTCCAAAATTCTAGAACACTGATTCTGGCTAATGGGGGGCTGATGTTACTCTAGTCCGCAGGAAGCATGCCTCTCATTCCCCTGCACGTATTCCACGGGTGGTGCTAAAGAATAACAAATTATTAGCCACTGTACTGTTCCACATAAATTGAACCTTGCAGCGATAAATAGAGTAATCAATCAATTGAAGATAATAAAGTATGGATACTCTATTTAGCTATACGATTAAATAAATAAATTCAGAATTCTCAAAGTGGTAGGACATGGCAATTGTGCTCGACTAGATTGCGGTCACCCTACACCAAGTATAACATCCACCATGTCACATTTCTGTATCAGCCGGTGTATGTCCAGGAACCAAAACATGTTTTTATGCCTCGACTACAATACATGGACTTTTCTCTATTTTCTGTAACATAATATGTATATTCTAACTACACTTACCGGAAGGTATTCTCCAAATAATAGTGAAGAACCTATTATAATTCATTACGTTATTTTAAATAACTAAGAGAATGACTCAGACACGTGAAGAAGTTTGTTTTATAACATTTGTAGATCCAGCAAATACATGCGATTTCGTTTGCGTTTGTCTGAGCACGCGCACCACACCGCTTGCCCCACTTCTCTACTCCAATAAAATACTCATTCGCTAAAAACGTAATACTTACAAAAATCACACCTTCTTGAAACTAATTATTTCTATTAAACGAAGAGGTTGTGACATTTTTTCAGATGTGGACCAAATATCTAAGAAGTATACCAAAAAAAGTCGATGCAGTCATAAGGAGTGCCGATAAAGTGAAAACTCAAAACAATAGCTGTGTTCTTTTTAGAATTTATAGATCAATTATAGTCTGAATTAATTACCTTATCGTAACCTGTGAATTTAAATTATTTATTATATTCTAGTTTTCACATCTATTGGTGCTCGGGCCAATAATTGTAATTATAATTATACAGTTTATTGATTAATCAAACATATGATAGGCTGCACAATCTCAGTACAAAATATCTATATTATATGTACACAGGCCCCTATACAACGCGTCGGTAGTCTGACGCAAGCCGCGCAAATGCAATACAGCCAATACTGCGAAAAATATCGCTCAACGCGCCTAAGGAAGTTTACAATTCAAAACAATTAAAACCTATCCGGTAGTTTTTGCGTGATGCGCGCACAATATCTCAGACCTCTATATGTATATAAACTAGCTAACACACGCGACTTTATCTCTTTAATTGATTATCTTTACAATACATTTTATGTACGGAGAGAAAAAACATAAGCACCACATTACTTGTTTCACTAGCCCCTGCCCCCCTCAAAACTGTAATAACTCTTTCAATTAAAAATTAAAGTAATCTATTGCGGTATTTCTTTTAGATAAGGACCAAGTAGAACTAAAAGATTTGTCTAAAATCTATCGAGTCATTTCTGAGTGATGAGCGCACAACGACAGACCTCTATCATTTTATTTATAAAAAAAATATATAAATGATATTGATAAAAATAACGCTAAATTCCAAATAATCTCATGTATTGAACATATTATAAGATTATCCAATACTAAGAAAAACAAGAAAATACATTTAGCCGAAGCAACCGTCCAATTTATCGAACTCAGTGAATAGGTTGCTAGGGTTGAATCATTTTCTATAGAAAGTCTGAATAGGTCCGCAGTTGGCTTTGTTTCATTCATTTGAACAGATGTAATCAAATATAATTCAGTAACGATACGCTCAAAATGGAATAAACCTTAGGAAATATATTTTCTAAAGTTAAAACAGCTCTATTCTGGCAATAAAATCTATTAACTTATTATTCATACTTAGTAACATGTACTAATGTTCTGCTACTCCTCAGAGGACACTAAAATGCAATGTTGGCGAGAATAAACCAGCCGCTAATACGTTTGAATGTATTAGAAGGCGTTTAAGTTTATTCGCGTGAAAAAATCTAAAAGTACCTGAGAGTTTTTTTCTTTATTCGAACTGACTACGCTATTGACCTAGCAAGGCCTTAACAGGTTCACCGGACTACAACCGGACTACGAGCTGAGCTACTAGTTCCACTAGTAATAAAAGAACTGAAATATTAGTAAATGATACAACAAAACAACTATAGTACCCATCGGCTGTTGGCGATTGAACGCAACGTCACTCAATGAATCAAATATCTTATGAACATAAAATGGTACTTAGTATACAAAAAATGGAAGTATAACTATGATAGAATAGAAAAAACAAGAGATAGAATTATGACAATCAATATAAAAATATCGCAACTGTCTAATTACAACAATTATGCACAAATACAATGAACAAAATTATCGCTTAGGATTATTTTCTTGATTTTATTATAATTTCTTAATTTAATGCAAATAGTTTAAGGTTACTCAAACGGCAATGAAGAGAACTATGTTCAAAGATTCTGTACGTGCTCAAATCAAAACCAGATGAATAAATCTCTTCGACATAGACCGCAAAATTTCCAGACTTAAAAGTTATTGGGCAGGGCATTCTGAAATGATAACTAAGGAGACGTGAGTGAACCGACGACGTTGTGAAGACCTGCCACAGTGATGATCTTTGGGAGAAGTATATTTCCAGCAGTGGACGTCTTCCAGGACTTTTAGAAGAATGTAACGAGTGGTTTACTTCATTTAAGGAACGGTATGAATATTTGCCTATATCCTGAATATTAAGCAACTAAGTTTACACAATAATTCTCACCTAAACTTCAAAACATTATTAATGATCATAAGTTAGTGATCCCTTCGCAGGTAATTTAACTTATAAACCTGGTAGCGAGATAATATTCGAAACAAAATAGCTTATCTATCGATGATACCAGAGTTAAAAGTAGTAAAATTTAATCAATTGACGTATCGAATACTAACGTACGCCATTTATATACATAAAAATCAATTACCGAACGTATGTAGCGCATGAACAACTTTTGTATGAAATTTTGTTTCTATTTAATTAGTACGGAATAGAGTTTTTTTTTTATGTCATAGCAGACAAACGAACAGGTGGGTCATCTGATGTTAAGTGATCACCACCGTCCATAGATACTAACAACACCAGGGGAGTCGAAAATGCGTTGCCAGCCTGTGTCTGGGGGAAAGGAAGGGAGGTGGGAGAGGAGAGGGGAGGTGGGCCTCCGGCGCTCTCACTGACCGAACGAAACGCAACAATGCAAGCACTGTTACTTCACGTCGGTTTTCTATGAGAGGGTGGTACTACCCAGGGCGTGCCGACCCATTCATGCTGAAACCAGTAATAGCTTCAGCGTGGCTCTACCACCTGCAAGAACCTCTACCACCTAAAATTTGTATTAAAAATGTCCACATAAAAAGCTAGTAAGAGAGAAGACAATAAAGAGATCTTCATTAATATTGAAATTCATTTATTCAGTTCCCATTTTGTTTAATTTGCTTTCTAACAACTAGCTAGGTAACTTTAATTAATAATATTAGCTAAGTATTTAAAATACGAAGTTTATGTATATTAATATAGTATGTATTATTATCATTACATAGTATAAAACAAAGTCCCCTACCGCGTCTGCCCGTCTGTCTGTCTGTTCGCGATAAACTCAAAAACTACTGAACGGATCTTTATGTGGTTTTCACCAGTGGATAAAGTGATTCTTGTGGAACGTTTTGGTATATAATTTGTCCATGATTTTTTTAT
The DNA here is from genome assembly GCA_036509395.1 of Antheraea yamamai. Taxonomy (NCBI): domain Eukaryota; kingdom Metazoa; phylum Arthropoda; class Insecta; order Lepidoptera; family Saturniidae; genus Antheraea; species Antheraea yamamai. The sequence goes on from AP028440.1 coordinate 8,353,588, forward strand.
AATCAGGGCACGACAACATCTGCCGGGCCCGCTAGTTAGTAATATAAAATTATGCACGGTAAGCATTATAACGAACCAGCAACAGTGGCTGACTTCTGCAAACTGGATTACACTGATGAAAATGTATTGCCCCCTTGATCCGGATAAAGGCGCTTTTAGAATGTTTTAGCTGAATAATTCTGTCACTAAACAAAGAGTGACGAATTATCTCGCTTGATCTACTTAAAGTTGTTAATACTGTTAAACAGCTTTGAGTGTATTTTACAGTGACTCCTCAGATTTGTATAAAGTTTTTTATTCACACAGAAATGTTTTTTAACCGACTTCAAAAAAGGAGGAGGTTATCAATTCGACTGTATTTTTTTTTTAATGTTTGTTACCTCATAACTTTGGACTGGGTGAACCGATTTTGATTATTCTTTTTTTTATTTGGAAGCTGGTACTTCCCGTGTGGTCCCATTTCAATTTGGTCCAGTTCCGACAACGGCATCCAGTGCAAAACCGTATAAGTTATAAATTTGCATTAAGTATGTACACGACAAATAGACGAATAACTCAATATCACGCTAACCGATTTCGATGATTCATTTTTTATTGGAAAGGATGTACTTCAAGGGTAGTTTGATGAGAGTTTGGTTAGGTTCTGATTATGGGATCCGTGACAAAGTAAGAAAACTTTCAAGAAACGAGCCTACTCCTTTCTTAAGGGCCGGCAACGCATCTGTGTTTCCTCTCGTGTTGCAGGTGTCCATGGGCGGCCGTGATCACTTACCATCAGGTGACCCGTATGTTCGTTTGCCACCATTATTATAAAAAAAACTCTTCAATTCTTAGGAGCCTATTGTGCTTATGTTCGTTGCTGTGTTATAACATGACGCAAGCATTGTAATTACATTACTTAAGGTGTATTATGTGTGAAGCGATGGTAGCCGAGTTGGTGGTAGAAACTATCGCGGATTATTGATAAAGTTGCGTTCGTACCACACGTTACTTATTGTACAACCAATTGAAACCATATCGCATACCATACCGATAGATACAATACCGCAAAAATGCGCATATTTTAATATACTTAAGGCGGAACGGAGTTCGCGGGCACTGCCAGTAAAATATATTTATGTACACTAAAAATGGAAAAATAAAGTAAATTTTCAAAAAAAAAGTATTAACCGACTTCAATATCAATCAAAAACCCATAAGGCACTAAAAAGCGGAAAATAAATAGTTTATCAAATTAACCAAATTAAATAAAACATATGAATATGTGTGCTACCTAGAGATGTATTGGAAGTCGGTGCGAACCGTAAAATCATATCATCTACATAGGTACAAAGTTTAAGTCCACTCTCGCGTCTCTGTAATACATTTCTACCTGGAATAAATTTGAAATTTCGGTTGGCACCGACTTCCAATACATCTCTAGGTAGCACACATATTCATATGTTTTATTTAATTTGGTTAATTTGATAAACTATTTATTTTCCGCTTTTTAGTGTCTTATGGGTTTTAGATTGATATTGAAGTCGGTTAATACTTTTTTTGAAAATTTACTTTATTTAATGGATTGTCGTTAAAGTTTGTCTAGAATAGTGATTTTATTATGAATCCTATTGGTAAGTTCAATATACCTGTTTTTTATCAATAGAAATAAATAAAATTGAAGTTTCTATTTCCATTTTCGAAATAACTATCTATCTGTTTGTCCTAGCTAATCTCCGAAACGGTTTGATCGACTTTGACGAGATTTTCGCTGGCTGATGATGTAATAAATTTACAAATAGTAAATTTTATGAAACCAACTGTAAATACAATTTAGCCACATAATAATTTCAGACAGAATTTGAAATATATTAATTTCTAATTTATTCTATAGCTTGTGCCAAAAGACCTTTATACGTGCCAAATTTCAAGACTACATGTCTCTGAAAAGCCTCCGGATTTGATAATCGATTAACGAGCGAAAGATTTAACATGAAGGATCGTATTTCTATATTACGAAATAATATTGTATGAGAATATAATAATAGTATGAGATCATAGACTTTTAGTATTTGGTAGACAATACTTGTAAGTTTATACCCGAAGCCAGTCATATCAGTGATTCATTTTTTTTTAAAAAGACCTTGACACGCTATCAGGAAGGCAATCAAGTATAGTATCAAATATATCTGTGTGAACTCGTAAATGGCTATATTTATCTTATTACTTATATTATATTGCTCAATTTTGTTAGCTGTAAGTTCACCCTGTATCTTAAAAATTAAATAAAATAAAAAATAGGTTTATTTTTTTATGATATGGTATAGAACCCCAAAAAATAGAAAACCTATAATAACTAATATCAATCAAACATAATTTATAATATTAGAAAATAACTGTCGTAAGTGAATTTTCTTATAAAACACGTTTTCTTATAATTATCAAATCGTAAGTGGTGATAGCATAAAAACTTAATATATTCTTAATGAGTGGAAGGTTTTATAGCAAATTTATAGAAATTCTACTTTATCGTATTCATTAGGTCTGTAAAAAAAATATTTCTTCGATTCCCTAGCATATCTCTATAAGTGTGAAACCATATGACCGATGTTTTAATTTTCATAGTAGTAACCTACATGCTGTTGGGGAGGTTGTAGTACATAAATTGTAAGGATACCGTTAATTTTAACAAACCTATACATATAGCAATTCAACATGGTTCTTTCTCTTCTCTTTCTCTTTTGCTAAATCGGTTTGCTAAAAGTAGATACTCTATTATGTTTTTTGTACGTCTGTTATGAAATAAACAGTACCAAATCAATATTTCGTCAACGATGGATGCCGACATCATATTAAATACGACGGCATTGAATTCAAGACCCGATTTACTAATTAAAATATCATGCTTCAAATGACTTCATTTGTCAAATCGTTCGAAACCCGACACGCCTGATCGAGCTTTGTACTACTTATTCATTAGTATATATTTATTTAGAAATTCGTAATTAATGAGGATTGACAATATAATTTTACTATAATAATTGGACATAATCTCCACATAGCATTAAACAGCAAATATTCCGAGTTATTCCGAGTCAAAATTAACGGGATAGTGATTCGATGTTCACATACGAGCTTCAACCTTGGGATATACCAACTTTTATTTTGGAATTCTAACAAAGTATATTAACTTGATAATATTAACGTATTGCACCTTTGAAATATTCGTGTCAAAACAAGAATTTATATAAAAATAGCTAATACCGTAATTAAATTGTCGGTAAGTCGGTGAAGCTGGAATAGATTGCTTGAATTACGCTGAACTTAAGTACATATTTGAGTAACTGTTGCCATTGGCTAAGACTTTTTCATGCAATGCTGTTATATATGTGGAGAAATATAGACACCATATTTATCCATTATAAATGCTACCACATCATCGACTGGCATGGCGATACTGTCCGTAATTTCCTTCAGAATACCTTCCCTCAGCTTCCTATCTACAGCTAGGCATTATGTTTATTATTAACTAGCGGGCCCGGCAGACGTTGTCCCGCCCTGACTGTAAAAAAATCCTTGACAAATTATATACTAAACCCTTCCCCATGAATCACTTTATCTACTGGTGAAAACCGCAAGAAAATACGTTCAGTAGTTTTTGAGTTTATCGCGAACAGACAGACAGACAGACTCGGTAGGGGACTTTGTTTTATACTATGTAATGATAAGGAACGGTAAATAATAACTGACAGAATGCAATAAGACCATTTTAAGATTTTATTTTTATACACGCGATACCTAAAAGCTACTGAACCAATTATATTTTAAATTCCAGGTTAATATAGAGCTTTCTACATACAGATTCTGATTCGATACAGATTTCTTTCTAAATTTAGATTCACTATATGGTAGATACTTGCTTTTTATAGAAAAGGTTATAGGTAGTAGAGCCATACTGAAGCTATTACTGGTTTCAGCATGAATGGGTCGGCTCGCCGGGGTAGTACCACCCTCTCATAGATAACCGACGTGAAGTAGCAGTGCTAGCATTGTTGCGTTTCGTTAGGTCAGTGAGAGCGCCGGCGGCCCACCTCCTCATCATCCCCCCCAAACACAGGCTGGCAACGCACTTGCGACTCCCCTGGTGTTGCTAGTGTCTATGGAAGACGGTGATCACTTAACATCCGGTGACCCGCCTGTTCGTTTATCTGCTATGGTATAAAAAAAAAGAAAACAAATAAATGGACATAACAACAATTAGTCCTTGATAATGGATTTTAGTCCGTTAACGACAATATGATACGTAATTATAGACAAGGATTACAAAGTTGAAATTAATGAATACTTTTCTAGTAATTATTACAGTCTTAATTGTATAATGTAGAATATATGTGACATACTATGGTTAAATGAAATGTATAGTTGAACACTTTATATGATAGATATATCAAATGTACTTCACGCTTTAATATCGGTTCGAGATTGAAAGATTGTCACGTGACGTGGGATGACGTAAAATGATAGACGATGCAAATCCATTCTCGATATTCCCCTGAATACATTATTATGGGATACTAGAACCCACAATGTCTGATGCTATCGTCAGATTGTATAACGACTATATTACATGTTACGAGACAGTCATTTAGAAAAATACGAATACAAATTTATTGATAAATATATCAGATTCTTCAAAAAAGTTTCGCCTACTTATAATCTTCAAAAATAGATGTTTCCATAAAGAAACGCCCTTAAGATTCATGTCTGAACTCGTATTAATGTATACGTTATATCAAAGAAAATGTAATCTATAACAAATGAAACAAAATCCTATTAATAAAATGGATAACTCTTTATTTATTAGTCAAAAACATGTTAATAATTTCATCTATATACGTGAAGCGAAAACTTTGTGCCCCTTTTTAAGCAAATTGCGAGAATGGATGAATGTGAAATTTGGCATAGTTAACATTTATATGGAGGAGACGTGCACAAAGCTATTTTTTTTAATATAAAATGCATTGAAACACATTAAAATATACATTACTCACACTACTCCTACAGCATATACACACATGTCAATGAAAAAGACGTTTCGCCACTCGTCATTTTACTCTTACGTTCCAATTACCTTTTTACATCCTACATTCAATATTTTTCACATGACTTATGTTCCATACCTTACATGTCCTTTGAAATTAACTGGTCAAATTACAGGTTAATTTTACAATAATATAATATGTAAATTCATAATATACATTAATAATTAATTGATAAATAATATATCTTTAGTAAATATATGAAACCACTGAAATAATTATAATTCTCTTTGGTCTTAAATGTCAAAATAAATTATGGTCGAATCTCGACTACTAGTCGACCACTAGTGTTATTAAAACTGTTTACTTAATTTTCTGTATTATCATATTAAAAAACATACCGCTTTATAAAAAAGATACAAAAGTAAACAGATGTCAAAATTTATACAGTAAACCTTTGCCATGGTGAAGCAGGAAAAATATTTATATAAATATTTGTTTACCCTAAACATAATTACATAAACTAATACGTCCTCCTACAAAAAGAAACCAACTAGGTAGGCGGTCTGGTTTATTTAAAATAACCAGATTAAAATGAGCACCCAACCTAAATAAACATTTGGCAACCACACCGGCACGGTAAAAACCACGCTTTCGTGGATATAGAATAAAATTCACAGACTTCTATATTTCCAGCTAATTAAATTTGTGGTGCAGGAACGATGTGAGAGCTCCACGTGGAATACATATATTTTTATTGAAAAACTCTATACCTCTGTAACAACTTGTACCTTTAAGTACTTAAATTACATTTAAGTAATTTTTTTAACAACGCACTTATGTTACGAAAGTTCACTTTCATGTAATAACCAATGTCTATACGAGTATAATGGGTGGTATTAATTATAAATAAGTAAAAATAGTGCGTGGAGTCCCTCCGCGCGGAAGAAGTGAAACTTCGTAATGTGGAAATGAAAATAGGAAGGGGTAGAAATTAATTTTTAGTGAAATCATATTGTTTCTTTAGGACAAACTTTATTAACATTGCTTACAATTCACAATTGGTCGCATATTTTAATTATCATTTTCGAGTGGAGAAATATCCAAATCTATAACATTTACAATGGGTTTATGATAACTAAAGTAAGATACGAAATGTTTGAATTCCATTTTTTCAATATTTCTTGTAAAAACTGCATCAAGGAATATTGGACGCTACTCGTTGCTAACGCACGCGCTGACCTGTAACAGGTATACTACGCGCATGCATTCGAGTGCCACGCATTCACTCTCGCTCTGTCTCTTTCTATTTCCCCTTAGCGTTAAACGTTTAACGCAACCTTGTTAGAAGTCGCATTAGAAGTTTCACTTCAAAAAGCAACGAACGATACTTTGAAATAATTATTTGTATTAAATACACTTTTAACTTACAAACAATATATATGACGGGAAAAAGTTGAAGACATAAATGTTAATGTGACCAATGGACTCAGACATGATTCTCCAATGGAGACTCATGAAGGACAATGCTCCATATCAATTATTCTTAGCTTGGTAGATAGAGTATACGGCAATTCTGTATAGATCCGGTGATTCAAACAAGAATGCTTACTGTTCTTTCTCTTTTTGACAATCCGCTATATGGCCTTCGCCGGACTTTTTTTAAACTAACCACGCGAGCTAAGCTAAACATACATGTATGTTTTGGTGAGACACATATGCGTACCTTCACTTGTGCTAAACGAACGCGTACGTTAATTCTGAATTTGTCAATTTTGGCTAACTAACCAATTAAAGAATAGAAAAGGGAGGTCCTTTACCAAACCTGTCTAACTACCGTGTGTGTGTGTACATGTGTGTGGTACAAAGTGATGTCTCTTATGAAGTAACCAATGTAACTGCATCGCGCTAGCAGTCTTCTTGAGAGCTCCACTCTGAGGGATCGTACCCAGGCTTGAGACGCTACCAACAGAGCCCGCAGCGTGTGTGCGGAAGCGAAGTTGGCCACCTGTCTTTTTATGTCGTTTTATAGAATATACTTCGCGTCGGATTCTGGAGTGTAGTTAGCGTCGGATACCACTTACAGGTCATGCCTACTACTTCTTTTGTACCCTTTCGCACGGTTCTCCAGTTCAGAGGGTAGGGATGAATAGTTTTTGACCATAGCTTGAGTTATTTTGTCCATATACTAAAAATGGATTTTGATATATCTTTGATTCCCTTTCATAGAAACACCACTTAACCGATCATCATGAAACTTGGCACACCTAAATGATATTCTTTTATACTATCCATGTTAGTATAACTCGCCACTAAATGGCACTGCAGTACATCAACTTCTGTGCCGTTTAACTGATACTAAAGTAATTAGATTGTGCTGCAGTAATTATAAAAGATAATAATAAATTAGTAATATGTTACTTAAGATTTTTCTAAGTATCGTTATACCATTATACATATATAGATAAATCTTAAAAAGCTTTATTTTATGTCTTAAATATAGTAGCTATCCAAAGTATAACCATAAAAAATTGAACATGATTATGAACGACACGAAAGTTTTATGGGAATAAATTTTCCGCGATATAAAGTTTCATTACATTAGGTATTAAATACTTCTAGTAGGTTTTCTCCAGTTTCCGTTTAGCTTCGTATACGCATACTAATATTTCTCAAGTTGTAATAAAAAGCTTAATGAACATAATTTGTGAAAAATTATTCTGATATTACTAGTGAGGAACTCCCAGTTTTATTTTCCGCCGACTTCGTTGTTCATTAAATAAACTTTCACGTGCAGCTGCCGGAAGACACCAAGTGGTGACAGGTTTTCAACTCAAGGGTAGTCGTTAATTCGCCGGAATTGAAAAGATCCTACCACCAAGCTATAATTTCATCACGTGGTTCCCCAACACCGAAAGCTCAGTCGCAAAAATTCAAACCTACGTCAATCAACGCATTATCTCAAAACGCTATCAATTGATCCATAATATATTCCTCGGTGTTCGTCGTTATTTTTAATTTATATTGCTTTTTTTAAATTTTGTTGGTTTCGCACAAATATACTTGGAATTAGCAATATGAAGGGAGAAACGAGTGGCCGCAATTTGATACGAGTCGCCTCGCTTTCCCTTACGCGTTGCATGAACATTATAAACAGGGGCTCCAAGATTTGTCAGTTATGATTTAGATGCAAGTCAGAGAATCGTGGTAATTTCAAAGTCCGTTGAATGCCTTGATGTTAGTGATCACATGCTTGACAAAATTATGGAACGATTTGATAATTTATATTATTTTTAATGGTCTAACCATTTTTGTTTCAGACCAGATCCGACCAGATTTGTGTACCATTACATTATCGCGCTAAAGTAAAAAATAATAGTCATGGCAATGATAAGGGCTGCCGACAGCAGTGAAAAATCAAAACAATGACGGAATTGTGTTCTTTTTTTAATTTCTAAAGCAATTATAGTCTGAATTATTTAAATGAGATAATATAAATTATAAATTAATTGAAATTATTAAGATTGGTCTGGTTTTCACATATATTTGAAGTTCGAGCAATAACTATAACAATAAGTACACGAGCAATAATATACATTACAAAATATCAATATTACATGTACGGCCTGCGTCATACTATGTGTCACTAGTCTGACGCAAACGCAATACGTCACGGGCATGTCGGTGACGCTTCACAAGCATATCGAGGTCTTCGATAACGTGAACCCATTTTTTGAAATATTGAACACAGTTTTTCGCCTCCCAAAAATCACTCAACGCGGCTAAAGATGTTTTCATTTCTAAAAACCAACTGGTATACAGTCATAAGTAAACTTCCTACCCACACCATCAAAATACGAGTATAACCGTTGATTGATTAGGTTTTGTAAACGATTAACAATACATAAGCCTACATGTAAACTAGGTAAATAAACCAGGTAAATAATGCTATATGTGAAATCCCACAAACGGGTACACAAAGGCTTCTACGGTGTAATATTAACGCGTGCAAGTACCAAACATTAGATTAAGTTTCAACAACGTTACTAAGATGCTATATATATAATTAAGTATGTATTTTGATATTCTGTTCTGATAAGAGAATGGTCGGTATACGTATTATTAATTAAAAACGTCTCCGATGTTGGAAACACATCATAAACGTGTGCTCCCACACGTTAAAGGGGACAATAAAAATAGAGAGAAAATGGAAACTGCCGAAATTATAGCTAACCATTATACAAGAAATAATGTGAAAAACTTTTATACAAATAGAACATTATTACTAAACAAATGTGTTTAGGTAACTTAACTACAACTAGGTTATATATAAAAATATATGTGTTGTATAAGATGCCGTTATCTCTCTTTATCTATATTTCACTTTAGTATTAAATGTTAATGACTTGCTTGATTTTATTATATCATTACATAGTATAAAATAAAGTCCCCTACCGCGTCTGTCTGTCTGTTCGCGATAAACTCAAAAACTACTGAACGGATTTTCATGCGGTTTTCACCAGTAGATAAAGTGATTCATGAGGAACGTTTTGGTATATAATTTGTCAAGGATTTATTTTTAATCAGAGCGGGACAACGTCTGCCGGGCCCGCTAGTTAATACAAAATTTATATTAATACATATGAATTACCCAATATATATAAACATACCACTTTAGAATGCTTACACCCGTTTGGTTAATTTTTATTTTGTTGTGCTTGTAGTTGTCAGGGCTAGGTTTGTATGAAAGAAAACATTTGATTCTCCATACAAAATATTTGATTAAAGAATGAATGCGAGCGGGCGGGTTAATCTGCAACATATTTTAATTAATTATATTTGTTTTTATATTTACTGTTACATACCAACAGTGTCAAACGACAACAAAGGAGCACGTTTTCAATTCTTTTTATTATTTAGTTACTAATATTTAGCCCACTCTCTCTATTACTAGTTCCAGGTGTAACTTTTTCAGGTACACTCGGATAAATCAAATCAAACGTTTTTTGTTGCAGTAAGACGTGGTAGCTGCCAATCTATTACAAGCGAAAGTGCAAAGTAACGCCCACTATAATATTTAGTCCATATAAAAGATGAGCGAGTGACAAACGACAGATCTTCAAATATATTGACATTCATTCATCATCAATGCCATTTTATTCTATAACATACTCGTACTGCAAAGAGAGGATTGCTCTTATTTTCTTCACCAGTACACCCGTTGAAAGCAGGGGCTGACAGGTATATAATATTACACGAGAATTTTTTTAAATACCGATAAAAAATATAAACAAAAAGTAATCACACTTCAACCAGTTTATTCATGACATGCATTTCACTTTAAAATTGGCAGACGCTAAGAGATTCCAAAAAGATAAATAAAATGAGACGATGATATGGAATCTTGCAATTTGCATATGACTGTTACATGTACATGATTATGGCATCTGAATCAGCATTCAATTTTCCAAGTCTCGAGCACGTTTAATCTGACAATACCCACGAATTCAGCGAGTTAATGCTGTTTAGATAATCTGTAGTACTTAAATCTAAATAAATATAATTTACAATAATTTTTAACATTTCAGTGGAAAATATTAAATTATATAGTTTTTATAAAAAGTAGCATTTATCCAGAAATACTATAAACCCAAAGAATATTTTTTTTATTGACGCTCGGCAAAGTGACTGTACTGTGCCTGATGGTAAGCACAGTAAAATCCAAAAACAATGGCGACCGCCGAAAGACATACTATCCATCGCCGGTCGCCGCTGTCATGCCGGCCTGAAAGCGTCCCAGTTAGGGACAGCCCCCCCCCCCCCTGGTTGCTGGATATACACCGGCTGATCCCGGAACGCTACACGCCCAAACGTGCCACTATGGCGGGTGTTCCACCTGGTGTACGGTGGTCGCGATCCAGTCGGGTACAGACACCCTACCACCCCGCAAATATTTTGATGTTCGCTCGTTTGCGTATACGTATTTTTTATATTTCACTAGTTGTTAGCCGCGCATTCGTCCGCGTGGTAATTAGTAAACAATTTTTGGTCAGTGTAATCGGGCGTGTGGAGCCTACAGTACTGGACTCTGCTAGGTTAGTTTATCATATTAGCGTGGGAACCTGGTTTTCTAAAATATAAGTAGCCTAAGTTACTACAGTTACTAGTCACTAAGTCCAGCTATCTGCCAGCTTAAATACCGACAAAACTGGTATAACTATTTCAGAGATTAGCCGAAACAAACAGTCAAAAAAATCTTTTTTGTTATCACTAGATACCGTTAGAGACCTTCATATTCATTTACTGAAAAGCCATTATTTGGACAAGCAAACACTTTACTATCTATTTGTATAATTGATCGTGTTTACAACTATTCTATCTGTAAAACTAGACTTCACAACAACATAAGAGAAGAAGAAAATATCTGAACGGAGGCACACTTCTATACTAAGGTTATATAAAAATCAATACCTACGTACAATTGGCCGGTACACTCAACTCTTAATAGCATGACTGTAAGCTTAGAAATAATGCGCTAGCCTTGTTTTTCGATAAATGGCATCCGTTCAATTATAATAAAGGGTCAAAGGATGCCGCCCGGCTCGGTTCAGCTTATAGACCATTCTGCTGAAATGCCACGCGACAATGGACTCAGACCGTACGCAATGCTACGATTATCGACACATCTAGACTACAATAGCCGGGTGTAATTACTCAATTTGTTGCCCTCATAACCATGGGATGCCGGATTAAATAGCACTCGTTTAACTTTCCCAATTCCTTTGTTCCCTGACTCGCTGTTGCTTATTGCTACCATCTCTTTTATGTTTAACATAGTATGTAGGGCTGGCAAGTCTTATTGAGACAAATAACACCTTACTTTTAAATAGGAGAAAAAAGTATTTGATGGATATTTTTTTTTTTTCGAACTGAATACGCTATTGACCTAACAAGGTTTTAACAGCTTCACCGGACTACTAAGACGAGCGCTTAAGGCACTCAGCCGATTTTATTTTGACAACTAGCTCAAGGATCTTTTAATTTACTTCCTTTAAAATATTCTGCTGTATGCTTTTTTTTTATCGTATTTCAGCAAAGTGACTAGTGCGCCTGATGGTGAGCACAGTATAATCCAAAAACAACGGCGACTACCGAGAGACACGTTTTTAACACATACTAACAATCGTTTCTGTTCGTTGAAATAACACAGCAAATAAATCACTATTTGTTTAAACTATTCAATCTGTTGCTCTCTTCTCAGCATTTCAGATTCAATACCAAGAAATAGAGATTAAATTAAACTTCATTTCTTAAATATAACGTCGGATGTATTGGAAATCAAATCGATTTCTGAAATACCTTAAACCCATATCGGTAATATGTGAAAAATTGGTGATAATTGTACTGACCATTCCTGGCTAATGACCTTTGAATTCTCCTTAATCTTATTTTTGATGCATAATGAAAGTGGCTAACAGTTTTTTTTTGTTTGTATAGTTACACTGTAAATATCAATAAATACCTAATAATTTAATTTCCGATATACACGTATGCATTTGTGAATCATGCAATTTCGATTGTATGATTCACAAATGAATATATGTATGAATAGTTTAGCTAGGTCAGATCGGGATTTTTCAGGTAACAGCCCAAGCCGAGGTGTGCCGAGCACCCTTGAGCGTGTTACCTAAATATAAAATCGGCTGAGTGCCTTAAGCGCTCGCCTTAGTAGTCCGGTGAAGCTGTAAAGACCTTACCAGGTCAATAGCATAGTCAGTTCGAGGAAAAAAAATTGTTTAATAATTATCCATATGAATGTTTCATTTTACGCATCACAGTATAGATTCGAATTAAAGTACCTATTTTCACATATATTATTTTTATATAAAAGTATAAGGTACGTTTATCAAAAATAAAGTAAGATAATATAATATTACATTATAAAGTATGGTTGGCAACCGTAATCGAACGTGCGAAAGTTCTTATATTTATTATAACTTATGTAGATTTTATATAACTCTTATCACCTATTTAGATGTTTTGTTTTATTTAGAAAAAGGTATTTGTTACGTTTTTTATATATTTAGAAGTTATATTATGCTTCTTTTGGCGGCGCTTGGAAAAAAAGTGTTTTTGTGTGTAATATTAAAAAATCTGAATGACAAATTATATACGAAAACCTTCCTCATGAATCACTGTATCTACTGGTGAAAACCACATGAATATTCGTTCAGTAGTTTTTGAGTTTATCGCGAACAGACAGACAGACAGACGCGGCATTTGACTTTGTTTTATACTATGTAATGATGATTAAAACTTAATCAAATTCATTTTTTTCCGAACTGTTTGTTTTCGCAAGGAGATCATTGGCAATATAAATGGAGAAAGGATTATTAAATAGCGAAAAGATATATAAATTAATCTAAAACTTATTATGACATAATATGTCTAATTTTAACGAAATCGGAAAACACGCAACAATACAATACCTTTGTCTGGGCTATGACAAGCCCCTCTTCAAGAGCGAGCACCCTCGCACACTTTAATGAAACCATATTTTATATTGAATGTGAACTTTTGCAGTAAATTATTTCATTTTGTTATATTACAGCACATATCTACAATATTTATATTCACATAGATAAATGTAAATAAACACCGATTGTCATGAAAATTAACACAACTAAATATCTGAGGAAGATTTTTATGCTATCAATTTTATAACGACTCTTCATAAGAGAATGCTGAAGCGCACCAACTTCAAGAAATCACGATTATAAACGAAAAAGATAGATATTTGAACACAAAGAATAGCTTAGAGTAATCATGGACGTGGTTAGTGTCAATTTAAGTAAAGAAAATAGTATAATACAAAGAACTATACTTAGAGTGAGAGTACTTTAATATTAACGTATGTGGATTACAATTTAAAAATGGCAATAAAAGATAAGAATGAAGCCGCCATAAAGAAAAAAACCCAATGAAAAATACATAATACATGTAATTAATGTAAACTAACGTAACGTAGCAAACGTTTAATATTTAATAGTTAAGTAAAATAATAACAATAGTTGCTCACATTTTAAACGATATTTTCAACAAGACGAATAGAATTAATGACAGCAGAAAAAAAGATGCGGACCAGTAGTCTGCAGAAAAAAATAAATTAACGTATAATTTCCTACAATACTTGAATATTTAGGATTTGTATTTGTTAGAAAAAATGCGAGACCACAATATTGGTAGACGATATAAAGAAGACGTGGATGAGAGCTACAACAGATAGCAATTTGTGGAAATCCCTGGGAAAGGCCTAAGTGGAAAGACGATTTGAGGCGGTTGACAATGACAACATAATAAGAAAGGTACTATAACTACAAGAAAAATATTTTAATTACAAAGGCTATTATTATTATATCTGTAATTCCAATAATAAAAATGTTACCTATTCACATCAGTACGACGATACACCTATTTACTTATTAACAATTACTGTAGTCTTTTCTAACTTTCATTAACGTATATTTTATTGTACAATATAACGCTATAACTATAACACGTGCACAGGTAGCTAAGTATCGATAATGAGTTGCATTGCGTGCACATTCCTACTGTTAGTGACATTTATTGCCCGAAGGCTCAGTCTAAAATGCGTCGACTATAGTACATATATGTCAATAGTAAAATTTTAAAACTACTCCCAGTATATAGGTGATATAGAATAATATACAGAAACAATAATTACAATAAAAGCGTCTTCACAGACGACACGAAGAGAGGAACAAAAGCGAAAGTGGAAACCATGAAAAATGAGTGGATAAATTGTGGGAACCGTTGAAAAAGTGAAGCCGCCAAAGATTAATGAAAGGCAATAAGGAAGCTCGGTGCGTTTGCATTTCATTACAAACCACTGAGATAACATCGGTCTCGTTAGCTCTCAAAATATAAATGTCTTGTTATGGGTTTCAATGAAAACAACCGTTAATAAACAGATAATATATAGTACAACCGTAGAGATAACTTTAGATATTGAACTACTTTTTTTTCTATTGGAGAACTCTCAAACGAGGTCCTTTGATTTCAAGCTGATTTTAATTTATTAATTAATTAGCTGGTAAACATTCATATCAGTCAATAAATAATAATAGATATATATTATACAATAAAGCCACTTTTAGCGGCTGTGTGCTTTCTTATTTCTTCTAAACTATGTAGCGGGCTTTGATGTGGTTTTGTTTTATATAGGAAATGTCTTCCGGAAGATATATATATATAAAGTAGATTATATAAAACAGAAAACAGTCGAAGTGTTTGAATTTTTTTATTGCTTACATAGGTAACACTGGTTACACTTTTTGAGCTACAGTGCAATAATATATTACAAACTTATACATCTCAAAAATGCCTACAGAACAAACCTACATACACACATCATATCATCGTATCAGGATACATATCTATTTCTTAAGGATAAGCCACGGCAACCATTATTATCATTTACATGTCATGAAAAAATAATGAGTTACTTGAGACCTTATTTTGTGTAATATAAAATTCCTTATCCAATAAATTTAAATTTGACGATCGAAATTGTCTCTTACAACATATCATTTCGATGGGTATCTTAGAAGATATAACAGATTAGAATTGTGTGCAACAAAAAAAAAATTTATTTGTATGAAAAATTTGATGATACAAGCGTTAAAAATGAATTTAATTATAACACCACATCAGTGTGAAGCTAAGTTGGTTCGCTAGTATAAATACACTCAAACACTGAATTGTCAATAACGTTCAACACTCAGAAGTTGATCATGTAAGGCAAACTCTATACTCGTGTTTCAATAGAAAAACTCACCACAATACAGTCAAGAGACTTGTTAATCGTTAACATTTAATTACCAAAAAGTCAAGAGACTAATTGTAAATTGATATTGTAGGACAATATTGTATAACATTTATCCGAACGATCGGCTGTTTATTTTGTGGCCATTATCGAATTAGTGAGAACTTTACGCGAAATTACATTAAAGACAAAAAGGACAGCGTCGACAAGCGTTTTAACTTAATGGCCTGCCCTCGGAGGACACGTCCTCCCTCCTCACTTAGTCACGACTTACCGCTTACTACAATGAATCGTCTTTATTATATAAGTTAAGATGCTATAATTAAATATGAATGTTACAACAAATATTCAATATTGGGCTGGTAAGCGATCACTTCTTTTTGTAATTTCGTAGAATGCTCTCCTGTTATTATGCTATAGCTATGTAATGTATTTTATTTATCTATATATCTATAATCTTTTATTTATATAGTTAATTTGAGACTCAATAATGTTAAAAAATCTGAGCGTACCGGCCTAATATTATTCCCTTTCATTACGGAATTTTTCGGGGATGGTTCTAGACAATAACTTTTGGTTTCGATTGACCCTCTACCATTTTTTAATGCCTAACAGATCGAGCGAGAATCACCCGTTAATTATGTAGATAGAACAAAGTTTATATTTAACAAATAATTTTTACCACCTTTTTTATTAATTTCCTTTCTTATTTGTCATTTCGAATGGTACTTTATAACACACTTTATAAGTGAATGTACTTTCTGATGAACTACAAGACAGAACTATGGACATGCTGCGTTGATACATGAAATTTTGAATATAGCTCAGTATTGGGTAACACAGTAATGTTTTGCAAGGGCCTATGCGATCCGTTTTAAACACAGCAAGTAGTTTGGTAGTTTTTAAGAATGTACAATCACAAAGTTTCAAACAAAAAATGAGAGATTAGAAGTCTATATTGCGCTTTTAAATATTTAGAAGAAAAAGCATCATGCTTTTTAGTTCGTTTTAATAACTTGTTGTATTAAAATATTGTTGTCACTACTGTTTTTTTTATTATTATATCATAGGAGGCAAACGAACAGGCGGGTCACCTGATGTTAAGTGATCACCGCCGTCCATTGACACTAGCAACTCCAAGGGAGTCGCAAGTGCTTTGCCAGCCTGTGTTTGGAGGGAAGCGGGAGGGGAGGGGAGAGGAGGGGAAGTGGGCCTCCGGCGCTCTGACTGACCGAACGAAACGCAACAATGCAAGCACTGTTACTTCACGTCGGAGTTTCTGTGGGTCGCGTGGTAGTAGTATCCCGGGCGAGCCGACGCATTCATGCTGAATCCGGTAATAGCTACAGCGTGGCTTTACCACCTTCAAAAAGGTAATTTACTTTATGATAATTTCTGTAGTGAAATCAAAGAAAGGCATATAAATTTAGTATTCGCCTCATCAGCCTATAAGAGATTCATTGTAGGGCCTAGACCTCTTAAATATATAATTAATATATTTAAAAAAAAATTACACTCTTAAATCAGTTTAATGGATTACATTTCTAAGGCGAAAATAATGTCGCAATAACATACCGATTACTTTAGAAAGCCTACATATAGGAGCTTTTTGTCTCTTTACTTTTCATGAAAAGGTCTCCTAAGCTCGTAGATAAAAGAGATAATTTGATTACGTCATGGCAAAAGAGCTGTTTACATGAGCAATATTGCGAAGGACACGATCAAACTACGTATTCTTCACAAACAAACAACATTCCACTGATCAAAATAAGATAATCTCGATCCAACGTTACGCGAACGCCGGATATCATAGTCGAAAACAACAATCGATGCCATTGAAAACAATATCAGAGGGATGGTTCGGCGTGGTTTGTTTAGTAAAACGATCCGAAGCACGATTATTGAGTGGAGTATATGAATATTCATTGTCCAGATGTTTGAATAGGCAAAGCGGAGATGCCCCAAGTTCGATGTATCGGTTTGAAATACCGACTGGTTGTGAATCATTGATGCTTGGATGATAAGCTTCAAAATCACTCATACACGTATTGTGTAAAATTTTGAATTTACGTATAATCTATATAACGTTATATTACAACTAACTTAGTAGAGATAGAAGGTTATTGATGTAACAACTAATAATGTAATGTATAGTTCCCACGCAATGTAAAACAAAATATCGAAAACGTCGTAAAAATACTATTGATTATCTTCTGCCCGTTGTTGCTATTGACCATGATAATGACGATGGTCGGTTAGTCTCATCACAACGCGTGAACAAGCAAACATTATACAAAGATTATACAATGAGAGCAAAAGGGAGACCAAAGGTGTTGCTCACACTCCAAATCACGATAGTAACGACGAAAATTCATTTCATTTTTTCAAATTATACAAAAAGTGATTAACTACAGATTTTAACTGACTGTTATAGAAATTTTACTATAATTTATAGTACGAATTGTTGTAAAAATAACAACGATATCCATTATATAACCTTCTATAGTAGTTCGTACCTTAATTTTAATTGCCATCTGAACTACCCAGTCGAATTCTTTATTACAATCGCACTATATGTGTTGATTTGCATTACTTTATATACGCATTATAATTTAAAAAAAAACTACATAATATGCATAAATGACTCATAAACTGAAGGTAACAAAATCAGTAGGTCAGAGTTCAGCGAGAAGCTTTATTCTCATGAGAAATTAAGCGTTCCATTAGTTTTAATTCGCTCTACATCCGAGCGTTACCTGAGATAAATTGTTTCTACTACAACCATTTTAAAAACATGTTAAAAGAATATCATTCGGTTTAACTTTAAATTAAATACAACATTGAAGTGTTACGTGTTTATATGAAGATGAATTTTATGAAACATGTAATATATCCCTGTCTCATTACTACGAACCGCACAGAAACTTTTAAGTACTGCCGACGTCTACATATAAGTAACCACCTCAGTCCGAGTTTACGACCAGACAATATTGTGCGTGGAAACTTAATGAAAAGGAAACAGTATCTGGTACACACATCGCATAAAGTAAAACAAATGTGAATAATATTCCTTGTCAGTTGGGTACGCATGAGGTTATTTCAAAAGAAATTCCCATCTACCTTCCATCTTGTATAATATTAAGATATTTAATGTTTTATCGTTCACGTAAAAGAATTATTATTATTTAACGAAGTGCTAAATAAACCAAACCAAACATTCACAAATATTTTCATGACACCTGAGTTATTATGTGGATTTTCCGTGTAAATAATCTTAACATATTTTTCTGGAGAATTTAAAAAGTGTATTTTTTAAAGTAATAGCGAGATTAAAATAAACTATGAAAAGGAATCAGTAGTTCGATGAAGCTTTTTTAACCTTACTAGATCAATAGCGTAGTCAGTTCGACAAAAAAAAATATGAAAAGGAATCGCTTTAGTGATTGATATTAGAATTAAGTTCTAAATAACATCCTAGAAAGGTAAAATTAGTGTAATATTTGAAATGCGAAAGTGAGTTTGTTACTTTATTTGCCCTTTCACGTCTTAACCACTCAATTTGCCATTATGAAATATTACATACATATTGTCAGGAGTACAGAAAAGTTTTTGGAATAATGATGGCAAAGTTGATAGCGTGTTCGGACACAACGACGATGGAACCATAACATAGTGGTAGGTGGTTTTTTCTGAGACCACTTGGTTAGCTGCCACCCTCAACTTGAAAAACTATCGCCGAGCATCTGTTAGTGTGTTCCGGCACCTGCACTTGAGAACCAGTCCCCTCTAGACTTAGCGTGTTTACCATCTTAGATCATGACGTCATTTAACATCAAAGGAGATTTGTGGTTAATGGGTTTTTTTGTACCTATAAAGTATAAAAAAACACACAGGCAACCTTTTATCCAGAAATACTGTTCTTGGGGGTGTGTTAAATGTACATTCATGGGAGTTTAACCACGGGTAAAAGTTATCTATATCTATACTAAATGTAAGAGGTAAAGTTTGTGAGTTTGTGACGAATTTAAAAATTCTTTTACTCATAGAAAGCCGCGTTATTTGTGAGTGTCATAGGCTATATATTAACCCGAAAAATAGTAGACGGATTTGGAAAATAAGTCGGAGAAAAAACGGTCGAACGAAAATGTCTCTTACGAACGCTGCCTTAAGGATGAGAGATATATGATTGAGTTCTACAGAAAAGTTGTAGAGCTTGATAATGCCTAAAAAACAGTCAGCGACAGCATATGTCTAACTTCAAGGTTTTTTTATTATTAGCGCGGAACAACGTCCGCCGTTACAGCTAGTTTATAATATAAAGGATTTACGAACATATAGAACAATAAAAGTCAGTATACTATTACTTTAGATAGTGAAGAAGAAACTCACATAACCTTTTATACGAAAGTAAACAAAAACGGAGACGAAATCGTTTTATAAAATAAAGTAACTCCAATAATTCAACGCTTCGTCGCTCTTCAGAGGGTGAGAGATATAAAATGGAGAAAAACGTTCCTAATTCAGTTTACTCGACGAACGACGTACTCCGCTTCCACTAGGAGTAGAAAAGGAAATAATATCTATCGCAAGTTTAAATGAAGATCACTTCCATAAGGAGCGGTATTCTGCCAATCACTTTACTATTACATTAGTACATAGCATTACAGAAGTCTTTGTAAGTCATTAAATTCAATTTAAGGTATAAAAATTAAAATCATCACAGCATTCATTATATTCCGAACCTTAGTAGAAAAACGGACTTCATCCTAAACTGAAAATCTCTTAAAAGAAAACTTACAGATTGTTTTTTTTTGGCAACCAATCTTCTAGTAGATTATTACTGCTATTATCAACTGGGTAACGATATTACATCTTGCGACCATTTCAATTAACTGACAAAATGGTGGCTGTCTTGTTAGAGCTTTCCAGTGAGTTTACGTGGCAAGTCAGAATCCATGCTCCGTGGTGTTGTTTCCGATCGCCTTATCCCCACAATAACCAAACTATATTACGTAAAACACCACCAATATTACATGATATAGAGGCAAATAACATAACATTATGCTTAAAATATAATGTCCACTACATGACATTCCAAAATCCCACAAAAACTCCAAAGAAATTGTTAATCATGTTCTTGATATAGCGTTATATACATATATGAGCCGTTTACTTGCAATAATGGAAACTAAGCTTACTTGGAAATTAATTGCCTACTAATTTATTTATGTTTAATAATCTTACTATTTAGCGCTTGCGAACGTTATCAATTGAGGAGTTTCATGAACAAATACGGTAGTCTTTGAAGTATAATCGTACGTAATTTGCTAAAAATATACACCAGTATTTAAATCAGTTGCTTGTATAGATCTGGTGTTATTAATTATAAGCTATTTATTAGTTATTATTTGTGCCAGGGACTTCTTCCACGTGGAAGATTATTTAAAAACAGTTATTAATAAAATTATCTCAAATCATCATTTACTTATCTATCCTTCTCTGGTACTTAAATCGCGTCGTCATTAAATTTACAATAACTTTTGATAGAGTGAACAGATTTTAATAAAATAAAAATTAAATATTACTCGAGGTTTTATCGTGAACGCAGTGCTTTAGCACTCACACGTGTTCAAACAAACATACAGACATTTCTAAAAATTATTGAAATGTATTTTATTATTTATTCCTATACACCTGCAACAACTTTTTTCATAAAAATCTAAAAAGTACAGACACGTTAGATTTACATTCTTACTATATACCTATATATTAATACGTTAAGCGAAAACTTTGTACACCTTTTTAAGCGAATTGCGCGAACGGATGAACGTGAAATTTGGTATAGTCAAAGTTTATATGAAGCAGAAGTGCATGAAGCTATTTTTAAAATATAAAATGCATTAGAAATACGTTAAATTAATTGATAAATAATTTATCTTCTACTGAAACAATTATTATTCTTTTTGGTCTTATTTAATGTTATAATGACTTATGGTGAAATTTAAAAAAGCTAAAAATAAATTCATGTTATCATTACCGAATTTACAATCGCTATTAATACATCCTTCAAGTCAAGTATTATTTTTATGTAATTAATGTTACATGTCTGTGTAATATACATTTTTATTTTAGATAACAGAGTTTTTTATAGGAAAATAAAGAAAGAATAGCAATAAATCATTGTTGTATGGAGTCAAATAGCTCCCGAGTGCAAAATAAAGTGTCAAGCGCCTATGTTTATTTGTAGCCTCACGGACGGATTAGCATAATAATTTTAGATATTTAGGTGCATTGAATCAAAATATAGTACTTGTTTTATAATGCATGTATATTTATATCTATATATTTATAATTATTAACACATTTTTGATAATTTTGTATGTGAAAATAAATCATAAGGACGTAAAACTGAATGTTTAATCATAGAATAATTAGCATTATTCTTTATTAAGATTTAAAAGAATAAATAATAAAATATATCTACTTTCTTCATAATTCCTATTGAAACTGTTTATCTTGTGTTTACGATTTATTTTTAGTACACAAAATTCACGGAAATACCTTACAACAGTCGACATACGTAGTTCTAAATATCTTTAAAATTAATATCAATTTTAATAGCATATATAACAAACTAGTGACCTGTTTCGGCTTCGCATGTGTCCAATATTTTAATGTGACGTCATAAGTGTGTACAATTCAAGACTATAGAATCTTATAGAACTAGAATTCTAAGGAGTAAAACAATAAACGAAAAAAAAAATATAATATAAGATTATTGTTTATATTTTATCAAATTATCCTCCCATTACTCAATAGCAATTGGCAATGTATGCCAATGCATACATGTGTATAATGAATATTACTCAGAACTTACAAATGTTGTCTACAGATTTTGTATTAAAAATCTTGTGTTCCTTATCATTGTATGGTAATATAGTAATGAAATGGCTTGAAAATAAATGTACTAAAATGTATTTAGTTAAGCTTTAACGTAACAAATATCCTCGCTTCAAAGCATTTTCTTGGGCACAAAATGAATTAGGTACATAATGCACAGACACATTCCTGGCTAGTTAGTTCCTTGTTTGCTCAAGAAACTTGTCTTCAACGTCTTGAAAAGTAAGATAGACAACTAAGCATCCAACGCTTCGTAAATTGTTGCCAAGTACAATATTTCTAGACTGATTGCGTTCTATAAAAGTATGCAATTAAAGAAATGAAGCTTATTGCCTTAGGATAAGGAAAATGAACAGATTGGGTTTTAGCTCGCGGATTATCTCACATTACTGTAAATGTAAATAAAGCTAAAATATTGTTCAGACCAGACACGTATCCTAACTTTGGTTCGGGGGCATTGAAACAACCATGTGAACTCTGTAAAAAATTGTTGTAATCACTGTACTAAGTTGTTTTGTTTGAGCGACCTAAACTACTTTGAAATTCACAGTGGTTATGATCCCGTTTATTTTATGTAACTTAAGTTTTCGGGGGAGGGAATAAGTCCCAACTATCCCCCCTCTGTATACATGCCTGGTTCAGACTACTCGCTGATGTTATTTACTGTTGGTGACATAATTTAAAAAATTGGTAAAGCACTTATTTTTTAATTTATCCATTACAAACAAAAAATCAACAAATCTTGTCGCTTTATATATTTGGTATAAATAATCGGTGATCATAACCAATACAAAGAAAACCTGTGGATATATTTTCCTCTTTATACCTACCATCAACATTTATCGAAATATAATATACCCATTGAGTTTAGTTCATATTTAAGTTCAGACTACAACGAGTTAGTTTCAGTTAAGTCAAAGTTAGTTTCAGTTTCCATTAGAGTTGCAGCCACGGTATCCTAATGACCTATACGAAGTCACATTTCTCTTAATTTCTACGCGTATATGGGTCCAACTTTTGTATGAATCTAAGACGTAAATTAATGTATATGAAAGTTGTTGTTTTGGAAATAGCTGTAACTTTAACTTTTTAAATATGTATATTATAAATATTATTTTCCTTTTTCATGACGAAATAGCGGCTCCTGGACTATAGATCAAGCCATGTGTAAGGGGGAACTTTAAAGACGTACAATTTTATGAACATTCGGGATAGTCAAACTAACAGTCATTTTTGTTTTCACATCACAATATAAATACTTTGTATTAGATTGGAACCTACAGCACTAAACGCAATGGCAGCAGCAAACCTATCACTTATTCCACGGTACCATACGTGCAATTGCAAATATTAATTATTTTACGTACAAATTTTTATATACAACTAGCTGACCCTCGCAACTTCGTCTGCGTGAAATCGGTTACCTGCCGATTGTAATTGTATTTGCAAACTCGAAAAATATTAAAAAAAAACAATATACTTTTTGTAGTCCGGTGAAGCTGTTAAGACCTTGCTAGGTCAATAGCGTAGTCGAGAAAAAAAAACTTAGAACCCGATTACAGTGACTCCCACCGTTTCCAATTGTGAAACCAAACAATTTAGGGACTCACTCACACACATACCTAGTTGATTTAGTAAAATGTTTTAGAAGTATGTGGAGTAAATTTCGATATGGCGGACATAGCGCCATCTGTTATTCAGTAACATCCGACTGTTGAATAATTTGGATATTGTTCATAAAAAAATACTAAAATCGCAAATAAAAAATGGGAGGGTGGGATTAGGAAGGTGAAAATTTGGGGTTGTAAGTATTTTATGATGACATATAAAAAAAAAATTGTCAACAAAAAAATTAAAAAACAAAATCTAGATACGGACACCCTAATCACCTAGAGGTATAAAATATACTTTATGACCTATTCTCATACCAACCAAATATATATTTAAAATTTTATAAAAATTGGTCCAGCCGTTTCTGATGAGTTCAAACACTAGCACCGTGACACGCGATTTTTATATATTAGATGTTAGCCGTGATGACGTCATCAATCCATATTCCGCCTATAATCTACATATAACACAGCGTGAATAGTTCACTCAAGTAGTTTTTAAACTGGGAGTATTCGTAGGTAACTAATACTCTAAGAAAAGTGGTTTCTGCTGACTTTTTAGGTTGTGAATAAAATTTATGTGAGCAACTAGATATCTGATTTTCAAGTGTCGAACTGTCCAATAAAATTTACCAAATCTCGTAAGAAATCGGATTAAGAGATGTGTTTTTCGTATATCAAATGTAAAAACTTGGTAAATTATTTATCCTTCCTTACATTATATTATAAAATGTAGCGTATCTCTGACTGCCTGGATTTTAGTGCATTTTTAACTCGAAACTCACTACATATATATAATTCTCTTCTAAGTTATGCGTTTACTCTGGTCAGGTTTCTGTATATATATTTTCTTATATTAGGTTATATATGTCACTAGTAATGAGATAAGAAGTAGACACAATTATTTTCAGTACATTTTGTTGTTATAACTTAACCAAACCTTTTAAATATTTAACAAAACGACCACAAAATACCACTAAAATTTATGAGATGGTGCTATAGAAAATAGGCTGTAATAATTAGTTATGAAAATTGTATTTTTTTCAGAAAAAACACATACGTAGATAAACTTATTAAGCAAAACTTTATCTAAGTATAAAAGTTATCAGATTAAGGTAATAAACGCAAAGTCATAGTGATAGTATACATAATATAAAAGAAGATACAGCGGTAGCTGTTTTGTTTCCACTATACTGTCTCGTATCCATCCTCGTACCATCTCCATTCACCTCGGCCCATTTTTTTTTTTTTCTTTTTAATGGTTATTTAAATCCTCTCTTTCGGTTATATATTTTATGAGTACCTAAATATAATTTTCTCCCTTTTTCCCTTTTTTCTTAATAACCATTTTAGGTAATATTTAGGTTTTCACAAAGCTCAAAGTACGTTACCGATTTGTCGGACTGTAAGTATCATATGTAAGTAAGCAACATCATATCAAGTGGGTTTTGATGTCGAATGGTTATTGTAAGGTGAATCAATGTGGGAACAGGCCCCCCCCCACCCCCCCACTCTTCTTTTTTTTTCCTTCTTTTTTTTTTTTCCTTTTTTTTTTTTTTTTTTTTTCCCCCTCCCTTTTTTTTTTTTTCTTTTTTTTTTCTTTTTTTTCTTTTTTTTCTTTCCTTCCCTTTTTTCTTCTCCCCCGGTAGCAAAATTCCTTTCTTCTTCTTTATTATCTATCCCATTTATTTATAATTTGATATTTCTCCCCAAAATATAATTAAAATGCTATCCATTCCATTCATGTTAATAAAGTTCGTCTTAAAGAAACAATATGATTCCACTAAAAATAAATTTCTACCCCTTCCTATTTTCATTTCCACATTACGAAGTTTCACTTCTTCCGCGCGGAGGGACTCCACGCACTATTTTTAATGAAAGTGGACATTATTGTTTTTATTACTATAAATTTCTTATGCAAAAATAAACATAATTTTGAGATTATTTCTTAATTATAATAAGTATAGTATCTTATAAGTATTATATCTTAAGTCTAGTATCATTAAAAGAGCTACAATTCCGATCTAAAGCTCAGTTATTAATATTAAATACAGTATTCGATTTTAGGAATAATGAATTATGTCTGCGATGAGTAGTGTGTTCGGATACCGTGCGATCAATATGGCTTCGAATACTACAAGGATCTTGAGTTTTCGACAACGGAAAATATCGTAACCTAATTAAGTGTTATGGAAGTTCGTCGCTAGGCACCTGTAAGCGTCTTTCTGCTACTGCACTTGTGAGCCAATTCTGCTTGTGTTATTGCGTAAACCTATATATTGAAACTTGACATTGAGTTAGTTTGTACTAAATAAAGTAAAATATGATATATAAATAATCCTCACTAATATTAAATGTGCATGTGAGTTGTTACGCTTTCACGTCTTAACCAGACGACCAATCACAGAAAAAGAAATAGTGTACGTTCCATCCTGAAAAATTTATTATTCCCGAGAGATAGACCAAATCTATATTAACACGAGCGAAGCCGCGTGCAAAGGATAGTTTAGTTATATTTTAAAGCATTAATAACATACATATTAATAATAAATATGAGCATACAGTTTCAAAGACCGACATTCGAATCCAAACTAAAGTGTAGTTTGTGTTATAATAACTAAACATCTGATACAAATAAGTGCATATATAAATTTTGAATGCCCCAACCCAAAACTACACATATGCATATCGAAAGGCAGTCATGTCTGGAGACTGAACTTGCGACCTCTCGTGTTAGTAGTAAGACTTATTATCAAGGCGCCACGTGACCTGTCATTCTTTTTTAATACCTACTAATTAATGTATATTAATACTTCATATGTTTTAACGTCTAACTACGATCTCGTCTGCTGTTAAATGAAGATGTGAGTCGTCAAGATGGTAAATATGCTAATCCTAGAGGTACTGGCTCTCTAGTGCAACTGCCGAAACACATCATAGGTGCTTGGCGACAAATTTTCAGCTTGAGATTGGTGGTGGCTAGCCAGTTAGATAAAACTCTACCACAAAGCTATGGTTAACATACAAAACGATGTTTTTCTTCACCGAAAACCCCAATCTGTTAATGGTATCTGCCGCAAATTATGAGACCGTACCAAACGCCCCGTATTACAAAAGACTTCCACGAAACATTTTTACCGATCCTCCCGATGATATAATGGCAGCAAACGATCAGTACCAGCCTGTCTCTTCAAACACAGCGTGTTCACGCTCACGCCGACGTGGCCTGGGGGTAAATTTCCCTCCCGCACACCATACTAGGCCACCTTCGACAGCGACTCAAACTTAGGTCTGCACTCTCGGCGTGGAGCCCTTAAGTATGCTACTCGCGCGAATACAGTGACACAAAATCTTTCATCACTGCAACATCATTACACATATCACCTCCACACACGTGCACGCACACATGCTTACACATGAAAGTGGAAGTGTTTTATTTTTTCCCTTATCGAACTGAATTAGTCAGAAAAAAGTATCCGACACAAAATACATATAAGAGTTATTGAGGTATATATGCTTGGTACACATATACATACATATATATACAAAAAAAACCTTCACCGAAACCTCCGGCTCCTTCTCAAGCATTCGAAACACTAAGTCATGATTGCATCGCAATAGGGTAAGTCAAGCTAATTATCTACATAACTCGTCGTTTTATTATATTTTACAAACCACATTATAGAATAACTTACTAATAGGTATGAATTATAAAAGGAAACAAAAGAATACATAAAATCAGAAGCAGTGGAGCGTAATTACTGCGATGTCGGGGGAATGTATTCCCCATATTTCCGCTGTGGCCGTCGGTCTGGCGTTCGGTTAATAGCCGCTAATCCATTTGCCTTTTATCCCGCAGTACAGGAAATGCACTAAAATATTTCATACGGTATGTAGAAGTAAGGCTTACCATAATCATTTTTTATCTTTTATTAAAAACTAGCTACCCGTTCTACCTTCGCGCGTTTGTATTAATGAGGAAAATTATATCAAATCTTATTTAAACAGTACGTTCATGTACTTAAATAAAATGGTATAGTTATTCAGTAACTGTTAACTGAACGTTAACCAGTCATTTATATCTATGGTTTTGAAGGTTTTTTATACTCAGTTTTTTATGTGGAGTTTTTAAAACTATTTTTTTTGCTATTACGTACGTTTTTTCAAACATTTTCTTTAATACAAATCTTGTCTAGATAATCTCATACAAAATAAAAAAGAATTAGCTAAATAAGTGCGCAGCCGTTATGTTGTAATGGGCGTATTACATTCAGTAATTGTTTTTGATTTATATAGACACCAAAATTAATATACAAAATTTATAAATCGATTTAGAGCAATTTTACAATATAGAGTATTTATTTGATAAGTCATAATTATTAAGATCAAAATATAAGTTACAAAAAAGCTAAACATAATAGATAGTTCAGTAATTCTACAAGAGATCAACATGAAAAAGAAGGATAAACAGATTCGAAAATCCATTATCGCGCTGCCCGCCCTTTGTATTCTTCGTCTGCGATCCACTTACGGCGCAACCAAGATGACGACAGTTTACAGGATCCAATATAGAACGCATTTATTATTCACTGCGCCTCTCCATATTTCATGATCTTGGTATTCTTCACGGTTAACTTAAAATGAGTGAATGATACGAGAAAAATGTGTATTATGTATGTATTATCTATTTACCTGTGTTTTAGTAAATTTGATAGCAATATTATTTCATATTTTTCTTGTAGAGTTCACATCTGAACATCTTTTTTATTCAATTATTTTGAATATATGTATCGCTTCTGAATAAATGCTCTCTCGTAGAGCAGTTAGCTTCGGTTTGTAGAAAGTAATAATAGATCTTTAATACTTTATTCGTTTTAGTTGAAAATACTGAAAACAAAATTATCAAATAAGACTCGAGACTGTCGTAAGGGCCTACAGACAGACTGTGACTGTGAAAATAAATAAAAAAATGAGTGCGTGTAACCGTCACACGCGATTGAAGTAAAACTTCTTTGGCGTTATAAGAGATGTCTATATTTTATTTACATTATAACAAAGAGTTGCTAATAATATTTTATGTGTTATTTAAGTTCCGAATTAGCTGATAGATGGCACTACAGATAATGAAGCTTTGATTTATTTTGTTGCTTAGCATGGTCGCGAGTCCATATATACATAATTAATTCTATTGTACGATTTTTGTTATTATTTAATTTTCAAAAATGTTTGATTGATTTTTTTATAAATTATTTATTGACATAACCAAAAATTAAAAAACCGGATGATACAGAAATGTGATGCCATATTGCCGTAAAGGACTTCCGTTGCATTGTCGTCCAGTTCTCCTAGAACGCGCTTAAAGAAGGTTTACTTCAATAATAAATTAATTATAGTCTGAAATATTTTTCATAATTTGTAAATTGTAAGTCTGCTTTTCACATCGATTGGCACTCCGAGCAATAAGTATATACATGATTATACAGTTTATTAATTAATCAAACATATGATCAACTGCACAAGCTCAATACAAAATATGAACATTACATGTACGCAAGCCGCTATACGACGCATCGCTAGTCTGACGCAAGCCGCTATACTACGTGTCGCTAGCTTGAGCCGCTCTACGCGTCGCTAGTCTACGAAGCCGCTATCTACCGTCGCTAGTCTACGAAGCCGCTATACTACGCGTCGCTAGTCTACGCAAGCCGCTATACTACGCGTCGCTAGTCTGTCGCAAGCCCAATACGTCACGAGCATGTCAATGACGGTTCACTAGTATGTCGAGGTTATCAGTGACGCAAACACATAAGCTTTTCTCCGAA
Source organism: Antheraea yamamai (assembly GCA_036509395.1). Lineage (NCBI taxonomy): Eukaryota > Metazoa > Arthropoda > Insecta > Lepidoptera > Saturniidae > Antheraea > Antheraea yamamai. Next base: position 8,383,784 of record AP028440.1, read on the forward strand.
AAATCGTTCCATGCAACGAGGCAACAAGAAGATTTCGTTTAAAAAAAAATAGCGAAACAACTAACAGTTTTCCAACAGCCAAATAATTTATTAAACTTTACATGGAAATCAACTTTTGGAATAGTTGAAATATAAACAGTTTATGTACGAAAATACGTCATATTTCATAATTTAAACATAGACTCCGATTTACTCACATAAAGAAATTCGAACAGATAGTGATCCCCACTGCAAAAATCCAATAGCACACATCCAACATCAATCTAATACTGTCGACTTTATAATGTTATACATACGCTCTTTATTTTTTCCATACATGCTTCTTTTTACATACACACACAATAAAAACATAAAATCGAAGCATATGAAAACGTGTATATCAGTTCTCAATTTGCTGTATATACGACTATAATATATATAACTGTGTATGGTCACTTTTATGGTATGGTATGTAAACTGTAACATGTTCACAATATTTGTAACTGTCTCCTACAATACAGTATAGGAGGAGTAGGAGGCTGGGACCCCTTTTATTTATAAAAATGTAAAAAAATTCCTAATAAAGATTATTACTATTATTTCACTAACAAATAAAATCAATCAACCATGTCTAAAACGGTTGTCATCTGAAAATGTATTATTATACAGAACATGAACTGTCGGGTTCGTGGGAAAATAACATTGATTAAAATTAATCTCTCTTTCCGCCGCACTATACGCCTACTGATCAAAAGATAAGGTTCTTACGACAGTTATTTAACGCCTCCAGTTCGCTCGGGATTACTTCAGTGAGCAACGTCGAGGCACGGAGTAACTTTACCCTTAATTTATCCTGTTTGACCTAGAGTCATCGGGACTATAGGTAGGGAGGAAAGAAAAATATTCTCAGTTTGATAAACAAGAATTCTCTGTGTCAACACCCACAATGTCAGACATCGAACAAATGTAATCTAATTTTTCACATCTTTAGGTTTTATTTATCGTACGATTGAGAAATGTGAGAAACATTATGACAGCGTTTTCAACAAAGTTTCGTTTTCAAAGTCCTTTAATAAGACCTCTTTGTATCACAAATAACTCTACTATATACCTATGTGTACTATATATATCTATAATAGTAGTCAAAATTGGTTTCACTTGTGACTATATTTTAACCGACTATAAAAAATAGAAACTGGGAAGTTTCCAATTCGGTTGTATTTTTTTTTTTTTTACTGTTGAAGAGATATCTTCGTTGGGTATCATTTTAATTTGGACCTTAGATTTAGAAGATACACCAGGGCTTACTTAGAATCGAATAAAAAATGTATAGTGACTGAGATTATGGTTGCTTAAAATAACCGATGACTAGGTAGGTCTAACTACTGTCATTAATGTTCTGGTGCATTCTTCTTGAGTTTTTGTCTCAATTTTATTAAAATTTCGAATTAATGACAACGCAGTTAGCTAAGCTTAAACAAATTGCATGCAGAGCAATATTTGCTTACAAAGTTGACCACACGAATGAGCCGTGCCTAAGAGCATGTAACTCAGTAGCGTAACTATAGGGTGGCTAAAGTAGCAAAATGCTACGGGGCCGCGACTAGTAACTACTTCAGTTTATTAAAATTAAATTACAACGTGACGAGTTTTCCTTCCCTTGGGCCCCATCCAATGAATCTGCCACGGACCTCAGATGGTATAGTTACGCCACTGATGTAAGTATATTGCTGAAGTTATACGACTTTTGGCGCGTTAGGGAAAAATGATGAGAGTAAATTTTTACGATGCGCGCGCACACCGTCACGAAAAACCGACATCCTGAAGTTAGCTATAGTCAACATTTTGTTTCTTTGTATTTATTGTTTGTATTTCTTTGTATTAAATTTTTCAATGTATTAAATACCTTTTTTCTATTGTTAGGGTCATTTTTTCTACAAACGTAGAATAAGGCCAAAGATAAATTTTTTGAAAAGATTTTTATCCTGTTACGCCAAAGAAGTATAACTTCTAACGCGTGTACATAAGTACACACACACTTTTTTTTTTCTTTTAGAATTAATGAATAATATTAACGCTACCTTTGCTATTTGCGTGTATCACTAAAAGTTTTATCTATGGTTTATGTCTAAATGTAGGAAGATATTACGAAGTATCGGTTTGCGTGACGATAGAAGCGACACGTTAACTGAACTAGCAGTGTATATGCACATCAAAGATTTATTGGAATGACAGCTGTGGGAACGTTTAATTGGCTCCTTTATTGCAATAACTTTTGACGCTTATTTTAGGGAACTAGGTAGTTGGAGCTTCGTCACTCAGGGGTGATGATATTATGTAACGAAATAGATTACATTAAATTAAGAGAAATTAATCAAAGTATTATTAAAAACTAGTATAAAGGCCAAATTACAAATTAGCTGTGTTATTACAAAAAAGTTAAATACACATTGAACTTTTAGATTAAAAAAGTTTGATTACAGAAGATTTTCTTACCCATGTTTATACTCGTATTCTCTAACACGTGTCGTAAGTTGACAATTCTCATTCTATTATTGTAATTAACTGTATCTATTTTCCGGCAAAAGAAATTTCATAGTAAATTATGAATTTCGTGGGTTAATTAATTTGGAAGAAGTAAACAAATTAAACAATTTTAGACATTCACAAGTAAGTCGTAACTACTACTATTTGATACTATTGACATCTGATTATGTATTCAATCTGTTATTATACTGTTGTTCCACTTTACGCAATTTAACAAAATATATAAATCTTATAAATTGCTTATTTTATTTATTTTATACATTATTTACTTTTAACTAAAATATCACAATGATAACCAATGAAACGTATAAGTAAAGATGAAGATCTGAACAAAAATATTACCTATTTATAAATGACATTGTTTGCAAAATATCTGTATGTAATGGAATGTTTTTGAATGATGAGATTCAATTGAAGGAATGCTATTGAGAGTTGCTTGCATAAAAAACTTAAATCAGATGTTTAGCTAGAGACCGCTTGGACACGCTTTTGTAACAAAGTATTTTAAAGATGCCTTCGACTAGATTATAAATTTTAGGCACTGCTTAGTAATACTCGTGTTATAATACCTGTGTTCATTTTTGTTTGTTAGTTCGCCCCGCTTTACCACGGTAAGAAATACATTTCGCTGATCATGTAACGATGATAAAAATTTTACTTTCTTAAAACTTTATTACATATATATTAAATGAAGCTATTGTGATAATTTTTAAATAAGAACTAAGTACCTAAGAAGTAAAACCAAAAAAAATGATCTAAATCTATCCAGTATTTTTTTATTAATATCCGCATAATAACAGATATCTGTCAGTTTATTTATATATATATATATTAAAATGCCTTTTGATAGATGAACATGAAAGAACACACGCGTAGGCGAAGGTAGGTAGGTAGGTGAATGAAGAAGGTTTACGCACTATCCATTTCAATATAACTCGCCAATAGAGGAAGCTGTAGCATAGTAATTTTTCTAGCGTACAAGCGATCACCATGAAAATTGATAGGTTTAAATTTTTGAACACAAAATATTTATATAATACTAGCTTTTGCATGCGGTTTCAACAAATAAATAAACACAACGAACTCACTTTTGCATTATGTAATAATATTTGTTGCGGACAGCCAGCCATATCTCGGTCATTTAGTAACTACATTGATGGATTTAAGTTATATTACAGTTGTACGAAATGATCATATATAACTTTATAGTTATAAGATATACGTATAGTTATAAGGTATAAGTTTTTGTGTACAAAAATGTTGACGCCGGCAAGAAGGAAAGTGGCAAAAAATATACAGTTCGGGCCACATAAGGTATAAAAAATATATCCCGGCGCCATCTCGCTGGCTTGAAGAGTCTTGGTCCGGCCGATGCAGTTCACATATGGAATATGCGGCGTACACTCGAAGGACAGTTACAAGACAGAGTTCGACAGATATAGTCCGAAAGGGCAGTTCGAGCGAGGAGATACGCAACGATTGTAAAAATAATCTCCAGCAAGCTGCTAGGAACAATCTACAAATAACGAATTTAGGAGCGACGTATCTACTAGTAAGAGATCTGCGAGCGTTCCAGTCACCGAGCGACAAGTCAAGCCGTTAATCGCAATAATATTAGGTCTTTACCTATGAAATTGCCGTTTTGTATGAAAAAATTTAAACGAATTTTTTTCATGTATTTTTTATTTGTATTAATCGAAGTAATCACCCATGCAATCAATGCATCTTTGCCAACGCAGTGGCAGTTTATTGATGCCCTTCTTAAAGAAATCAGCTGGAGGGGAGGCAACAAATTCTTCAAAGGCATTTTGTACTGCCTCTCGGGTATTAATTTTTTTCCCGCCAAGGAGTATCCAAATTCTGGAAAAAGTAGTAGTCTGTAGGCGCAAGGTCTGGTGAGAGGGCGGATGATGGAGAACTTCCAATCCCAGTTCTTCAACTTGGAGGCTGTCTGCTGTGCAGTATAGGCGCGCGTTGTCGTGCAGGAGCAGCGGAGACGAGCATTACCAATCTGGTGGAATGTGCCACTTCTCCATCATTTTTCAGTTCTTCACAACACATCTGCAGAATGCTCACTCCGAAAAGCTGATGAATCACACCGGCGCAACCACCAAACAGTACCACACTCAAATTCTTTAGGGCATTGTAGTGCAACCAGGATCCACCAACCTACGCTCGGATCAAACAAATCCATTTTCATCCAAAACAATCCTCAAAACCCATTCTTAGCAGTGCAAGGCACTCCGACGCGACTTCGTCACACAATCGGGGCACCCATTTTCAACTACCTCAATTACCAAAGGACCAAATACGCAACGCAAACCCAATCACCGATACATCACTTCCACAACCCAATCCATTTCAACCAAATCTTCGGACGCCGCGAGGCATTCTCAGGTCAAATTCCCAGACGGAACGAGCAAACCAAAACAGGTGCGTTGGTTTGTAGTGTTAGCTCCGTAACGCTTGATGTTGCGTGCCGCTGTGCCGCGGCTCCACACTACTCATATTCCAAATTACTCGAATTTTTAACTATCCGTGATACAAAAAAGATTGAAATGCGAGAAAAGAAACAACAAAAACAAAGACACTAAAAAAAATCCATTTTCAAAAAAAAAAAATCACCAACAAAAATTTTTAAAGGCCAGACTCAAACGGCAATTCAAGAAAACCAAAGTAAGAATTCATATTGCTGTAACTCATATATTTATTACAACAAAATATGTATAAAAATCGTATGAAAACGACCTAAATCGCACACCAGCATACCTGCGAGTCTCCTTCCTTCTGCCTGTATAACTTAAGCACACGACAGATATTCGGCTAACTCCAAAAATAAAGTATACAATCTTGGCGGTCAAAGTATATACCTACGACTGTTTTATAATAAAACAAAAACCAAAAATGAATAATTTAATTAATCTACCGCAAGTAATTTATAGCAGACTTACAGTTTAACATATTAGCAATTTTATTATTCCAAATAAACAATACCTATATGACGTAATTGTTATGTAAATATAGTCATTCGATACTGTAGATTGCAGATTTATCCCTATACATCTAAAATAAATTAAAATGATAACATAAAGTGGCTATTTTAATATAAATTTTCATCTTGCCCTTTAAATAGAATGAACAAAGACCTCGTTGACAAAGTTATCCCGTCGGCATTTTTTAATAATACATTTAATTTTATCTAAAATAAAATCTAGTGATATGGGTACCAACGACTACGTACAGCGCTGTAACTTTTCATTACGTTTACCGCAATACAACTATGAAGTTTAAATTTATAGGGGCGGTTTACGAAACACATTTTTGTACTTATCTTATTATATCTGTTAAGTTCGTAAAATGTAGTGTAATTCAATTTAATGTTGATATAATTTAAGCCTGTAATAGTACTTTACAAATTTTATACTGCACATTGTATAACTACAATGGATAAAAAAACAAACTTTAAATTAATTTATGAATATTAAAGTTATTGATAATTTAGAAACTTTATTTGATTCTAGCTTTAAATGTATTGTTAGCAGACGACTGTATTAGAATTGTCCGTACTATCGACCTAACACGCCATTGGTCGGACTTATCGGCTAATCGTACATTAGTTGAATACTATAAAAGGTGAGTCGGTCGAGTCATCGAGGGCTAAAAACCGAATCGGCTGAGTGCCTTAAACGCTCGCCTTAGTAGTCGGGTGAAGCTGTAAAGACCTTGCCAGGTCAATAGCATAGTCAGTTCGAAAAAAAAAAAAAAAGTCATCGAGGAGATTCTTGCTCGATCGTCTCTCTGGAAGATTGTATTGGGTGATTGGTATTGTATTGCGTGAGTTCTTTCCAATTTACATTGTTATTTCTATTTCTCTGGGCTTTTATGGTTGATTGTGGTTTCTAATATCTATATCATTTCTGGCATCTAATAACTTTATTTACAACGACCGTATACCTTAAATGTGATATTTTTATCTAATGGAAATTTTTTTGCAAGCTTCGACTATGACTTAAATAATTTTGAATAAGACAATCTGCTCTTGTTAGTTAGGACCAGATCTATTTTTGTCACTTCCTTTTTGGGGGCACGGTAATTCTTGATAGTTGTAAGTCCAACAACGTTTTAATTTTGAAAATAATTTGTTATAATTTTAATTCAACGTACATATAAAATACGTAACTGAGCCACAGCAACGTGTGGTCGGGTCGGCTAGTATTATATATACGAAAGTGAGTTTGTTTGTTTGTTACACTGTCACGCCTTAATTACTCAATCACCATGGATCAAATTTTGCATATACATTGTCAGTGATACAGATATGAACATATGGTACATTTTGTCTAGAAAAGTACACTGTTTCCGAAGCGTAGGTCAAATCTACATAAAGGAAAGCGAAGCTGTCACCAAACGCTAGTATGTTATAAAAATAATAAAATCTTGGATATTACAAATCAGGGAGAACTTGTAAGCGATTGTATGCACTTTTTATAATTATTAATCAATATCTCTTGTTCTTAGCTCGCGTTAACGTAGATTGAACTTGTATCACGAGAATCTAGAGAGAGACTAGGTAAGGTGTGAACGCGTGACAAATAAACAAACTCCAGTTTTATAATATTAGTTCATATTTCATGTTAATTTTCCTACAATAACATAAGGAAATAAAATCTTTAGATAATACTTAGTAAGATTCCTTCAAAGTATTTTACAACGAAATGATATGTAAGTATAAAAATGACATCTGTTCTAATTGAAATGAATTCATAACAAACCTGAATGACCATAGAAATGATAAATTTGTACACGCGACACGTTCGCTCCGTGTGGCTCGGCTCGCCTGAACAAAACGCCGCAATAGTCCTAATTGCTGTAATTATGAAACTCTTCGCTCGTTGATGAAAGTAATTTTTCTGTAGAGACTACCAATTAGGCGTTACCAATTAACGCGGAGAGGCACAATTTGTAACATGAACTGGAATTAAGTATGCGGGAAAATATTTGTTAACAATTGTAGCGGCGTTCGGGTGTCTGGTTCTATTTTCTTATATAATTGAATAGTCCATTAAGATATCCCAGCGAGGAGAAATCAAGATCGACCTAGCTCAAACGTCCAGATGTCTACGAAAAAAAAACTAATATACGTACAAACTATCTGGATATTCATTTTTTCTTGTATGTTAACAAATCTAAATGAAGCGTTTGAATTGATTGCTTTATCAAACGATACTTGTTGATTACCTAATCTTTTTTAATTATTGACATATGCAATTTTTAAGATATGGGCAATAGTAACGTTTATATATTTCAGTAACAAATGTTAAAAAGCGATAATAATCACTGCGGTCGAGGGGTTTGACCGGTGGAATATCAACTAAACAACAAACTACTTGTTTGGACTGCCTTTTTTGTACTCATTTTGTTGTCACTACTTAACTCCGTATAACTCTTTTACCGATTTTATTATTACCTCTGTCAAATGTTACAATTATAGTTCTTCCCCTGTGGAATAGCGTAATAACAAGTTTAGCTACATAAGAGACTAAAAAGTCGTCCATCTTCTAATAAAAATCTCGAAAATAATTCCGATAGTATCAGAGATATTTCGAAAAAACAATAGATAATTCAATTTTATATAAAGAGTGGTTAAGTTTTAAGGGCCGATGTTGATTTTGAATAAAACACAAATTATTTAGAAAATTATTGTCATTGCTTTTTATTATGATAATATTGGTATGGTTCAATTATGTATGGAACAAAATATCGCCCAAATGGCCGCCGCGAACTCGGCGTACGGTCCAAATTTTCGATGACGCTGAAGCATAATTGAGGTTCTATGTCGTTAATGTGCCGAATTATCTCATCCTTTAGCTCTTGAATTGTTGCTGGCTTATCGACGTACACCTTTTCTTTCAAATAACCCCAAAGAAAGAAGTCAAATCACATGATCTTGGTGGCCAATTGACATCGCCACCACGTGAGATAACACTGCCATTGAATTTGTCGTGCAAAAGAGCCATTGTTTCATTAGCCGTGTGGCAAGTAGCACCGTCCTGTTGAAATCACATATCGTCAACATCCATATCTTCCAATTCGGGCCATAAAAAGTTCGTTATCATCTTACAATACCGAACACCATTCACAGTAACTGCCTGACCGGCCTCATTCTGGAAAAAATACGGCCCGATGATGCTGTCAGCCCATAAACAGCACCAAACAGTCGCTCTTTGTGGCTGCGTTGGTTTTTCGACAATCACTCTTGGATTATCATTCGCCCAAATGCAACAATTCTGCTTATTGACGAATCCACTGAGTTGAAAATGTGCCTCATCACTGAAGATGATTTCTTCGATAAATTAATCATCCACTGTTGCCATTTCTTGCCACCGTTCTGACCATTGACGACGCTTGGAATGGTCAAAAGGCTTTAGTTCTTGAGTCAATTGCACCTTGTAAGCATGTAAATGCAAGACTTTATGCATAATGTTCATCAGCGACGAGCGTGAGAGGTGCAATTGCTGGGCACGACGACGAGTTGAGGTGGACGGCTCTTCAGCCACACTATCGCGAACAGCAGCAATATTTTCTGCATTACGAGCTGTACGAGCACGCACTGATGTTTTCACATCTCCTACAGACCCGGTTTATTCAAATTTTTGCACGATTTTTCCGATTGTACGCACATTTGGACGATTAAATTGACCGAAAAAATCACGAAGTGCACGATATGCATTTTGATTTGAACGCCCATTTTCATAATAAGCCTGAATAACTTTAACGCGTTGCTCGATTGTGTATCTTTCCATGGTTCAAATTGAGTTAGTCTGAAATTGAGAAATGTCAAATGAAATGCAGAAAAAAACTTGACGTTTTGGTTTGGTTCACATTCAACATCGGCCCTTAAAATTTAACCACCCGTTACATATGTTTGAAACTAAATAATTACAATCAAACAAAGTTGCGTAATTGTACCAGTAGATGTCGCCATGAGTCTATTGCATCGCGCTGTCAAGATAGCAGCGCAAATAGATCAATTTATTTTAATTTAAAATATGGGCGCATTTTTTTCAGTATTCTAATTACATAAATCATTAAATCTCTCCCTGTAATAGCTCGACTACATTAATTTTACGAAATGTCCAAAGACCGGTCGAATGAACCCCGCTGGAGGGTGTGATAAATCTCTTCGAGTTACGTGTTCTACCTCATGAAATGCATACACTACCATGTTGTTCCCGATATACGATAGGGAATACTGAAGTAGAAACTAAATTGCTCGGTCTTCTAACTCGAACAGTTTCTATTTATTCTGGACGCCAAATGACGATACATTCGATTTAAAGTCCAATTGACAGGTATCTGTTTACGATGAATGCAATTTTATAGGAATTTTAACGGTTTCCACTCAGTTGCGATAGTAAAAACACAAATATCGTACGTTTTCTAGTAATGAAGTATAAAATAGCAACAGTTTATCGTTGTTATATCACAATACGAAGATCTTGATGTAAATAAGTATGTCAATAATCAAGAACTAGTAATAAATCGATAACCACGCATATTAAAAACATTAAAATAAATATTCGGTCGACGAGTCTGTTTTGTAATTTTAAGTACCTCAAGTGTATAATATGTAAAATGAAAACAATAATAATATGTGTTCTACCAGAATACCTGTCTATTATTTCTGTGCCTGAGAATCCTCAGAATACTAGTTGGATCTAGTTTTTTTCCGATTTATAACCTTATATATTTAATCCACGAATTTTCAATAGTAACAACTCATGTAAACGCTTGTAGTGGTCAAAAGCAAAATACTATATTATAAACTAGCTGTATCCGCAGCTCCACACGCGTTTTTTAAATTCTATTAAAGAAATATAAAATTGTTAGACCATGTACAATTATATAAATGTAAGTAAAATAGGCACGCCACTTACAGTAACATGTAATGTATACATTATATATATGAATACTAACAGTGTGTCAAATGAGGTTTATCATCAGCAACATATTTGGAACCTTAACCCACCATATAACAACCTCAGTTGCTTACTTACACTGTATAAGGAGCTAATGATACAATGACTTAAAGATGTTATTATAATGATATAATATGGTCATATTATCAATAAGTAATACGTTTATCGTTTAATATCTTATTAGAAATACCCCTCCTATCTTCAAAATTACTATAAATAATTATAATGTTGAATTGTAAACAATGAATGAGCTGACTTCTTGAAATCTTGCGTAAATATAAATCAAGAACTTTATATCTGTCTAAGCCGTTTTTATTATTCGACAATTGAAATAGTGTTCATTGAACTCGTTACAATATTCTTTTATCAGTGATACGTCGATATTATTAGTGGTAATTTGCTTCACCTTTATCACAAAAATATTGACGTATATTATATTTTACACAGCATATAACTTAAAAACTAATCAAGACTAAACAATTTAATTGCTATGAATACACACCATATAACAAGAATGTAGTATGAGCCTGCATGTGGCTCAATGCTAGGCTAAAGTATTTTCCTAAAGGAAAACATACATAACAGATTTGAGGTGGTAGAGCCACGCTGAAGCTATTACTGGTTTCAGCATGAATGGGTCGCCTCGCCCGGGGTAGTATCACCCGATCCACAGAAACACCGACAGGGAGATTGCTGCGTTGTGGGCGAGAGCCCACAACGAGCAAGTACAGAGATGGGAGCGGGACTTGGCGGACGCACTTTATGGAAGATATACTACCGACGCCGTCCGCCCGGTCCTGCCGGAATGGATAGAGAGACGCTGGCGCTCCCTGACGTACCGTCTGATGCAGGTGCTGACCGGGTACGGGTGCTTCGGCTGGTTCCTGCACCAGATACCACGCAGCATACTCTCTCTGAGTGTGCGGCGTGGGATGATCAGCGCTGCGCTCTGGCTGCTGCAGTAGGAGACGATCTCTCGCTGCCGAGTGTGGTTTCGGCCATGCTAGGCAGCGAGGCCGTGTGGATTACAGTGGCCTCCTTCTGCGAAGAGGTCGTCTCGCAGAAGGAGACAGCGAAGAGGGCCGCGAGGAAGACACTCGAAGTGGCCGTTTCCAATAAAGGAGAGCAGGCAGAAGGGGTCGGCGATACGTTCGCCTCCTGCCACTACCGTAGCCGAATATGAGGTGGTGAGCCGGAGGGACATAATTCACTCTCTTCCCCGAGAGGGTGGTGAATCCATAAGGGATTTCCCCACGTTTATAAAAAAAAGTGAGAGTGCCGTAGGCCCCCTGCCCTTCCCTCCCCTCTCCTCACCCCCTTCTCCCCAAACAGAGACTAGCAACGCACTTGCCACTCCCCTGGTGTTGTTAGTGTCTATGGACGGTGGTGATCACTTAACATCAGGTCACATCAAGCACACCTGTTCGTTTGCCTCCTACGAAATTAAAAAAAAAAGTTAGTCGTATTTAGTCTATTTGCAAAATTACATAAATGTTTAATCCAACTCACTGCTAAAGTAAAGTATTTCCTTCAAAGAACAAACATTGAGTTAAAACGACTTCATTATCGTCCAATCAATCCTAATGTAATCGCTCGCAAACTTCTTGATTCAATAATGTTACTAAATAAATTACCAGTAATCTGTGATAATTGTCACAATAGACAGTTATAATAATATCTACTGAGGTATAATAATATTAGGACTCGTTTATTTGACCTTTCAGCGACATAATTGAAATAATCATCATTGTTTCTATTATTTTAATTTATCGCATTTGTTTTACTGTCATTATGTTTGAGGCGATTGTTATATTTAATTAAGCCCGAATAAATATTACGAGATACCTTTAATAAATAATAATTAATGTTATTGTATATAGATGGTGTATACTTATTAAGTGTAGGTGGTACTGCCTAGTTTAAGCTATTACTGGTTTCAGCATGAATGGGTCGGCTCGCCCGGGGTAGTAACACCCTGTCATAGAAAACCGACGTGAAGTAACAGTGCTTGCATTGTTGCGTTTCGTTCGATCATAGAGAGTGCCGGAGGCCCACATCCTTCCCCCTTCCCCGACCCCTCGCCCCCTCCCCCCAAACACAGGCTGGCATCACACTTGCAACTCTCCTGATGTTGCAAGTGTCTATGGACGGCGGTGATCACTTAACATCAGGTGACCCATTCGTTCGCTTGAATACTATTATATAAAAAAAAATTACTGGACTAACCGCAAAACTCAGATAAGTTGGATTTAGTAAAAAAACCGACACAATTTAAGTACTAGAAACAATTGGGCATTCCATGTGTCAAGCTTACTAAAACCAGTAACAGATTTTTTAAGTAATAGTGTTAGGTTTTATAGCAGAGTCCAAAGGTACATTACCGATTTGCCATATAGTAGTTCAATAATCGTGTCAAGCTGGTTTTAATGTCTAAAGACTATTATTATAGGATGGATCAATATGTGAACATTGTGAATGATGCTGCTGTCTGGAAATGACGACACTCTCTGTGCGTCCGTCAAAAACGAATCTTAATATATATATTTCTTGTGTGCGTGTGTATGTGACTGAACTCCTCCTAAACGACTGGACCGATTTTGATGAAATTTTTTGTGTGTGTTCGTGGAGATTCGAGAATGGTTTAGATTCACAATTGGACCCGGCAGGTGGCGCTGCGATCGACTTTTAGGATTTTTTTTGTTTTCAAGGCAGGATAACGTCCGCCCGGTCCGCTAGTATAACTATATATGTATATGTTATGTGTTCCGTTATGTATAATGAAAAGGTAAACCAGATTCGAGTTTATTGACAGTTCTTCTCGAACTGACTACGCTATTGACCCGGTAAGGTCTTTACAGCTTCACCGGGCTACAGGTTCTTCTCGGTGATGAGGCTCTTCTTATGGCCTAAATTGAATAAAGTATTTTCGATATTGATTATTCTTTATCTACGTACTGTAGCTCAGACTTGAAATATTAAAGTAATACTAGCGGGCCCGGCGTACGTTGTCCTGCCTTGATAATAAAAAAAAATCCTAAAAGTCAAGCGGAGCGCCACCTACCGGGTCCAATTGTGAATCTAAACGATTCTCGTATCTACTGGAATAAGCACACAAAATTTCATCAAAATCGGTCCAGCCGTTTAGGAGGAGTTCAGTGACATACACACATACAGAAGAAAATTATATATAAAGATAGCATTTTGTATAGATATAACAAAAGGTACCACAAAAGATTTACTTCATTTATTATTTACGTTACGTATACTTAAACACTCGGTTAAAAACCCGTAAATAGAGGTTTTCTATAAATACAATAAATTATTGAAGGCAAACTAGTGAATTCCTCTACTTAGTAACTTCTATTTACCGAATAATATACACTTATTGTTTATAACTAACAAATTTCTTTACATTTTATTTACAAAATAGCACAATTTCTCACGAAACGACATGACCCAGACAAATGTAACTTGAAAAGGAACCTAAATCACATCATATTCTTTTGACATGTAACATAGGTAGGTACTTGACCCAATTTTTCATGTATTATATTAATTCTTACTCCATTTTGTTTGATAACATACTACTAGTAAAGTTAAGATTTTATCTCAGTAAAATTCAATACAGCATAATCTAACTATTCTTAGTTTGAGTAATAATAGGTTTTTACCTATGAAATTGCCGTTCTGCAGTACTGGCCATTTCAAATCAAAATAATTTTTGTTTGGCTAAGAATTCTAATTTCAAATTAATTTTATTTTAAAAACATGGAATTATGTTTCCAAAAGTAGTCATTTGTTTATTGATTAGTGTTACATTTTCATCGCATTTCAATCTTTTTTGTCATCATGGATACGTTAAAAATTCCAGTAATTATGGAATATGAGTACCGTCGTGGCAGCAACGCGGCACAAGCGGCACGCAACATCAACGACGTTTACGGAGCTAACACTACAAACCAACGCACCAACTGTTATTGGTTTGCTCGCTTTCGTTCTGGGAATTTCGACCTGAAAAATGAACCTCGCGGTCGTCCGAAGACTTTGGTCGACAATGATGAATTAAAGGCGATTGTGGAAGCTGATCATACACAATCTACGGCTGAATTAGCAGCAGCTTTCGACGTTAGCGTCAAAACAATATTGGTCCATTTGCGTCAAATTGGCAAGGTAAAAAAGCTTGACAAATGGGTGCCCCACGAACTCAATGATCGCCAGCGAGAAGTATGCGTCGAGCCGTGCCTTGCACTGCTCAACAGACATACAAAAGAAGGAATTTTGAACCGCATTGTTACCTGCGATGAAAAATGGATTCTGTTTGATAACCACAAGCGCTCAGCAAGTTGGTTGGATCCTGGTTCAGCACCTAAACAATGCCCTAAACGAAAACTTACCCCTAGAAAAGTGATGGTCACTGTTTGGTGGTCTAGCGCCGGTGTGATTCATCACAGCTTCTTACCAAACGGGGTGAGCATTACTGCAGATGTGTACTGTGAAGAACTGAACACAATGATGGAGAAGCTGGCACATCTCCAACCAGCATTGGTCAATCGCTCGTCTCCGCTGCTCCTGCACGACAACGCGCGACCTCATACTGCACAGCAGACGGTCTCCAAGTTGCAAGAACTGGGGTAGGAAGTTCTCCGTCATCCGCCCTACTCACGAGACCTTGCGCCTACAGACTACTACTTTTTCCAGAATATGGATAACTCCTTGGCGAGAAAAAAATTCAATACCCGAGAGGCAGTACAAAATGCCTTTGAAGAATTTGTTGCCTCCCGTCCAGCCGATTTCTTTAAGAAGGGCATCAATAAACTGCCACTGCATTGGCAAAGATGCATTTATTGCATGGGTGATTACTTCGATTAATACAAATAAAAAATACATGAAAAAAATTCGTTTCAATTTTTTCATACAAAACGGCAATTTCATAGGTAAAGACCTAATATAAAATAATTGTAATTTTAAACCCTTATAATAAACTTTAAATATTTATAACTTACTAACCGATCCCTGCGACTCCGTCTGCGTTCTTTATTATTTTAAAATTCTATTTTATGTACAGAGGAAAAAACATTACAAAAGTTAAAGTAAAAATATACTTAACTTTCAACATTTCTTTATAAACCTAAAAGTAATAGTTTAGTTGACCTGTTTTGCGCGTCCCCGTCGCATCCCTTGCCCCGCTTTCCAACTTCCACTTATAAAAATTCAAACACGTATATATACACTCGAGTATACACAATGTCTAGCATAAGTACAATACGTCACGAGCACGAGGTTATCGGTGACGCGAATCCATAAGTTTTTCCCCTACCCAATTAATTTTACATACAAAATCGCTCACCGCGGCTAAAGTGATTAAAGCTCACTTCAAAAATCTGAGAAAAATCTTATTTAAACCAAGAAGTTATAACTTCTAAATAATACATTATTGATATATAGATTATCAATATTTAATAAAGTAAACTTGTTAAAATAAGTACCAATAATGATTTACAGAATTATTATTTAACCATTGAGCGGACATGTGGAGAGAAAAATAATAAATACCAACGAACACAAATCAAGCAACATTACACGTTACGCAAAGCTATATTTTAAAACTTTAACAATATACCATTCAGAACATCTACAATGGGACGACAGAAAAAGAAAACCCTGTTTCACCTTGCTTATACCTATTTATTCATATTAGTGTGCACAAATATCTAGGAGTTACGCAATCAGTCTACCAAATAAACCAAGAATTCTGCCTCAATTTGCGGAGCTGTGTAGTAGCTGAAAAGCCACTTCTGTATTGTACTCTCTTGCCACTTCGAAGGCGACGCGACGTAGATAAGTTTCTATAGTGAAAAGGAGCTAGCTAGTTGGGAATTTGACTAAGGCTAATATAGTCAATTCGTCTTGTATTCAAGCGCCCGTCTTAACGGGACTTTCACTCAATCTTAATACTAAAATAATCTGAAAACTTATAGCGTCCATTGTTACTTAAATTTCACTTACAATATTTTATAATTTATGTAGATAATCTGTACTAATATATAAAGCTGAAGAGTTTGTTTGGTTGAACGTGCTAATCTCAGCAACTACTGGTTCGATTTGAATGTTTTAAGTGTTAGATACCTCACTTATCGAGAGAGGCTATATGCTATATATCAGTAGCGTTAGTATTATATACGTTGCCATGGTAACATGGTAAGTTTCTATCGCAAACATTTTCGAAGTTTATTTTGTGTTCTTATTCGAAAAGTTTATTCTACGTTAGATTTGTTTACAATTTTCGATTTGTAATCCATTACGTATTATAAAAATAAAGTGTGTGTATTTAAAATAACAACTTGTTGGTGAATGGCTACAAATACATATAGCTAACTATATAGTTACTAATAACAAAAAAAAATAATTATTTTTTGTCGGTATGTATGTTTGTTTTGTTACGGGTAATCTCCGAAACGACTGGACCTATTTTAACGAGAATTTTACTGGCATATATCTGAAATTATAGTGGGTGATATACGCCTTTTTTTGTCTACGGCTCCGTCCGCAGTGCTATTTCCAAAATGGTTAAACCGGTTTTCACGGAACGTTCACTGGTAGATAAAAAATTCTGACCTTATAAGGACGGCTCTTATTTTTTTTTTCCCTTTATTCCAATGGTTTAAGTTACTTTCGCTAAATGAATTTAAAGTTTTTAATTCCCTTCCAGTAAATATCAAATTTACTCATTTGATTAACACGTAAAAATAATGTTTTTTTGCTTACAAATATTTATAGCTTGGAGACATTTCATTTTAAACACGGCGGAAATTCTTTGACCATAAGAAAAGAAAACCTTGACAAAATATACCTAAATCTTCCTCATGAATCATGTTATCTACTGATGAAAACGGTATGAAAATCCGTTCTGAAGTTTTTGAGTTTATCGCGAACAGACAGACAGACAGAAGTGGCAGAGAACTTTGTTTTAAACTATGTTTTTATTACTTATATGAACTGTGTATTTTATTACCTATATGTAGTGATGAACTGTTACCCGTGCATTCGTCCGTGTGAAATTTATCAAAAATATGTTGTTTATAAACGTCGATTTTCACTCAAAAATAAATATAATTGAGGTCATACGTTTGGATGTCATTTGAATTCTCTAATATCTTTTCATTGCTTTTTTTCTTTCTTTACTTGAACGCCAAAATTGCAAAGGACCTCTTTATATGAAGATTAACACATATTGTTCGGAATTATGATAAAATTTCCAATACTTGTATAGTTTAAGTGAGCACTGAGGGTAGTATATAGTAAGTTAAAGTTCCAGGTATGTTGCTGATGGTAAATCCCATCCCATTCGACACAATATTAGTGTTCACATATCTAATGTACTTGTTATATGTTACAGTAGATGACGTGCGTGTGGTGCATACAAATGTGTTTGCATTTCTGTTATGTACACACCTACTCACAATTTTACATTTATTTAATACATTTAAAAAAACGCGTGCGGAGCCGCGGGCAACAGCTAGTAATGAATAAACCTTTTTAAACTATTTATTTAAATATTGGTTTTAGTTATTTACTTTTCAAATTAAACGTGTAATTCAAAGTGCATAAAATAATCAACTTCATAAATACTTTGTTCTTCTTTTATAATCCTAACTAGTCCCAATATTGTACGAATGTGAGTTTGTTTGTGTGTTAGGCTTTTACCCCTCAACTACTCCACCGATCATCAAGAAGTTTTGCAAAGGGAAAAGTTACCTTTCACCCTTAAGAAAGTACTCTCCCTGAAGGTCAAATGTATATTGACGCAAGCGAAACCGCGAGCAGAAGCTTGTATTGTATAACATAAAGTTGTCCTACATAAAATTCCATTGGTTCAAACACAAGTTATATATTACACATCTATATTTACTTTATTATAAAGTTGAAGAATTTGTTTGCTTGAACGGGCTAATCTCAGGAACTACTGGACCGATTGAATTCTTTCAGTATTAGATAACTCATTTAAAAAACACTCCGATTTTGAAACATTAATCAATGGTGCTCCGCTCCGATTGGTCTTAGCATAATGATATATATATATAGCCTGTAGCATTCCTCCATACATTAGCTATATAACACTGTAATAATTTTTAGAATCAGACCACTTGCTCCTGAGATTAGCGCGTTGAACCAAACAAACAAACCATCCAGCTTTATAATATTAGTTTAAACTAGCTGTTACCCGCGGCTACGCATGCGCTTTTTTAAAATGTATTAAAGAAATGTAAAATTGTGAGTAAGTATGTATATTACAGAAATGCTTTTTCAAAAACATTTGTAACTATGGCACGCACGTTATCTACTGTAACATGTAACGTGTACATTGGATATATGAATACTAATAGTATATCGAATAGGATGAGATTTATCATCAGCAACACATCTGAAACTTTAACCTAATATATACCACCCTCAGTCGCTCACTATCACCATATAAGAAAGTAATGAAAAATTTAAGCTATACATTATCGAATAATATGTGTTAAATCTTTTATATATATATATAACATGTCCATATTGTCGATATAATTAAGTTTTTCTTATACGTTGCTATAACCACTGAGTTATGTAGACGCAAACGCGGTAAATAAAACAAATTGACCAAAAAGATAATAATATAATTCAAATTATATAAAAATATATTTATTCTTGGAATCCAGTACAGCGCACGTCTTGCGCGCTTGTTTACAGTAAACAACATATTTTTGATCAATTTCACACGTTAGTTATATGCCTGTAAAAATCTCGTGAAAATCGGTCCAACCGATATGGAGATAGCACTGTCTTGGCTAACAGAATAAAAAAGTCTAAGTTACTTCTTATATTGTGAGTAATCTGCCAGTGAAAGTCCCGTGAAAATCAGTTCAAGCATTTGGGATATTCCACTGCGGCCGAAGGGGATAAAAAACCTAAATTGCTTTTTATGAGGTCTGCTATTATCCAGTGAACACCCCGTGAAAGTCGTTCCAACCACTTTGAAAACAGCAATGTGGACGAAGCCGCGGACAAATAAAATAGAATATGTCAACCGCTATAATATCGGCTATCTACCAGTAAAATTCCCATTAAAATAGGTCTAGCCGTTTTGGAGATTACCCGGAACAAACAAACAAACAGACAAAATATAATAATATAAAAATAGAGACGAAATATTAAAAATAATGTATTATGTGTAGCCAAATTCATTTTCCATTCATCAAAAAGTAGTTATTTTAATATTACATCCACACATTTTATTTTTATAATAATACGTAATAGATTACAAATAATAAATTAGAAACAAAACTAAGCTAGAACAAACTTTTTGAACAGGAACACAAAATAACCTTTGAAAATGTTTGCTATAAAAACTTACCACGTTACCATGGCAACGTATATAATATTAATTCTAACACACAGCGAAAGTTCTCAAAAAGAAAAAAATGCCCGATTTTGAAACATTCTTCATTGGTGATTCGCTTCTATCGGTCTTAGCGTGATGATATAAGCCTTCCTCGGTAAATGAGCTATCTAAAACCGAAAGATTTTTTCAATTCGGACCAGTAGTTCCCGAGATTAGCGCGTTCAACCATACAAACAAACAAACAAACTCTTCAGCTTTATATATTAGTATAGATTACAATTAAAATATCTATGAAAATCTAGTTTGATCTCGGTTTCATTTCTTTGTATAAGTTATGGTTTGGGTGGGCTTACAATTTTGCAGATTTATACTCTCGTAAGTGTAATACCCTGCATGTTTCCTTTTCATTAAGTTTCCACGCACAATATTGCAGGCTGGTCGTAAACTCGGACCGAGGTGGCCACTTACACATAGACGTCGTACTTACTAAGTTCCCGCGCGGTCCGAAGTAATGAGACTTTGGGTAAAATTATATGTTTAATGAAACGAAAGAACCCTCAGTTTCGTCTAGCCGAATTCTTTCTGGTAAAATATTGAAACCCGAAGGTTAATGAACTCCGAATCAGGACTACGTATTTCTACCGATCTTAGTACGTAACGTTGACATTTTTACAGCGTAATATTATTAATAACACAAAATTTCAAAATATATAATAATATACATGTATTAATGAGGAAAAATACCAAGTAATGGTAATGTTTTATATACACAACAATATATAATTACATAAAAACACCAAATATTCTCCACGCTTAAGCCTTACGATTTCATATTATAGGTAAGTAACTATATTTTTGTACCATGCATTGATAACGGACAGGGCTGTAGCTAGATTCGAATTTGAGGTAGGGCAGCATTGATTACAGGTAGGACGGAAGAAAAAATTAATCATAACTGATCTGCCCTCGAATGTCACAAACCGTGGTATCTTCGGAAAAGTTTAGATACATATCGCTACAATTTTTTCATCTCAAACTATGAACAAACAACCTTTATATATAAAAATCAATGTTCGTATGTTTGTCCTCTATGCATGCTGAAACTACTGACCAGATTGTGATAATAATTCAGGAGGGTACTCTGGGGACGCCCGTGAAGGTTCCTGTATCAAAAAATGTATATATATAAATGTTGTTTATACATATATTAATTAAATTGTTCGCCTTAAAGAAAGAAAGGGCATTTTCTTCTTATTGAAACTTTTTACAATACATTTGATATTGTTTTTACATGTTTGACATATTTCAATGAAACATCAGTTATCACAGAATTAATCAATCTCATATGTATCAATGTCATTGTTTAGGAATTTATGTAGTTTTGGAATGGATATGAGGACATAGTGGGATCCAGGGTAATGAAGCTATTAATCTTATCGCTAAAGAAGCTATCCAGACTGGATATTTTGATGGGGTTATTATAATCGGGCCCCCAATTTTTTTTTTTTGCCCCCCCCCCCCCCCCCCCTCTCCCCCCCACACAGCTGGCAACCACTTTCCTCTCCCCTAGTGTTGTTAGTGTCAATGGACGGTGGTGATCACTTAACATCAGGTGACCCACCTGTTCGTTTGCCTGCTATGACACTAAAAAAAACTATAAAACCTATGTTCAGGATTTTCCTCCCCTAACAAGGCTGATTTGTTTCTATCATGGAACTCAAACTGTAATGTATCCTACCCAATTAAAGACCAATCATATGCTTCCATTTAGGATAACATTCCTGGTAAGCCATAGGTTTATAAATTTTGTGGCTTGTGACTATACAATTTGCTGCGTCTACTATCTATAGACAGAGGATCTATCTGTTGACATGTACTCTCCAGTGCATCTTGCAAAGTTCAGAATCAGCGTCGAATCAATATGTGAATTTGGGTCGGATGAAGGCACACTAGAACACATTTTTTTTCAATTACCCCAATTTAGTATTTCATTTTACGTAACAATATAGTTACTACGTCCATCTGATTTTAACAAAGGCACAAAGGTATGTATTTTCTCCTTTTGTCAATACTCTAATTTTATGTGTTTTAACAAAATTAAACTTCAACATGGCACAATAACTAACAGTAATTATTATATAATATATATTTATTTAAGGCCTTATGTCTGTAGTGTTGTGTTTGTTTTTATGTATCTCAATGGCCTAATCTGGAAGAACTAAATTATACAATAAAAAATTAATATTATGTATAAAGTGACTCTCCCATGACTGACTTGATAATGGTAGAATTAATATTTATTATTGGGTTCAGGTTCGATTTCTATGTCACAAGCCGATTTTACAAGTAAAATAATATATTTGCAATATTGTGGACATTTATTTTTACACTGTTTTTTCCAAGAACGACATAGAATGTTTTTACTTGTTTTTTATATAAATTTTAATTATGGAAATCAAAGAGGTTTTTACATTTATGAAACTCTAATATTAAAAAGTTGAAATTTGTGAGTTTGGATGATACTACTAATCCGATTTTGAATATTATTTCACTGTTAGAAAGGTTTACCATTTATTTAAGGAAATATGTATTATATAGTAAATGGGGCGTGGAGATGAGGGTCAGAGGAGCAACCCAGGGGTTACCGTGAAAACATTTCTTGCCAATATATATAGTATAGTTTGGAGTCACAATTGGACCCGATAAGTTTCGCTAAGATCGGGTTCTACGTTTTTTTAAGATTTTTCGCGTTTGGAAATAAAATTGGAACAGGTAATAACCTATTTGGTGCAGACGAAATTGCACGGGTCAGCTAGTTTAATTATAATAATTTATCTCAGTATTTGGTATTTTTAAGGTAGGGCATTGGCCCACAATGTCCCCTCCTCGCTATGGCCGTGATAATAGATGTAACAGTTATTACTAAATATATAAGTTGCTATATATAGAGCTACAGATAACAAAGTAAAAATTGTAAAAAAAAAATTCTTTGTAGATTAAAACTCTGGGTTCATTTCTGATCAGTTTCTAGTGTTACAGATTTTTGGATACACATAATGGAACATAATAATCTAATTTACCAAAAAAATATATATGGTTGTAAAATATATATACCTAATATGAATAAAGCAAAACAAATCTACAAACGACGTCTGAAACGTGACAGAGTGCGGAATTCCTCACAGTAAATAACCGACATTATGATTAATGGAACCACTCTACAGATAATAAAAATAATTAACTATGTACATTAGCGCTGTAGCGACCCCCATGCATATACTAATCGTGGTATGTGTGTACTACGATTAATAATAATTTACGTTAGAAACAAATAAGTAATTTATAAAGTGCAAAACCATGGACAAATTAGCCTTCACAGCGGTAGATAAATCGATAATCAGTGTCAGATATTTTATTGCCATCCGTTCAACCTTCTTAAAGTAGCAATGTGATTATTACGTTGCCACGTACTTCTAAAGACATGCATATAATCGTCCTTGCATATATAATACTAGGATATAACGTTTGACAAATGTTATATTTTAACGTATTTTTATTTCAGCTCGTTTTTTTGTCTTTATAGTGTTTGCTAACTACAGACTCACTTAACTCTAAGAGACGATGTCCGCGACAATTGTAATATATTAAGTCAAGACGCTCATAAGACAGAGAGAGAAAAATTGCATAGGCCTATTACTATGCTATTATTCAAAAGTTGAAAGACGTATTTTGATTGACGAATGTATTATATAAACATCTGACTCACTGAAAGTCGAAACTTTACGTGCTATACTTAAAGTAAAATTTCAAATGAACTTCTATCACATTTTAAACAAAAACTCTAACGGCCCCCCCCCCGCCCGCCCCCGTCCCCCCCTCTTCTCCTTCTTCCTTCACCTCCGTTTGGGGTTGGGGGGTAGGATTAATGGAGGCTGAAATTATAAAATTAGGTTTGTTAAATATATAATTATTTTTTATATATTTATTTATATTAAAGAAATGTATATTTATTTTTTTTTATTTATTTTTTTTTAATTAAAATATAAATGTATTTTGGAATATTTGTTGATATTGTGTATATTTTTTTATTTTATTTTTTTTTTTTTATAAATATAATATATTTATATTTTTTTATTTTTTTTGATATATATAAAAGGGATATCTATACAAAATATTATTTTTTTTTTTTTTTTTGTTATATTTTTTTTTTTTTCTTTTTTTTTATAATTTAATAAGAATATAAAATATTTATTTATATTAAAAAAAATTTTATTTTTTATTATATAGTGTTCTTTCTGCGGAAAATATATATATAATTTCTATCTCTCATCAGGAGGGATCTGTTTTTTTTCTTTCTCACACTTCTTTTTTTTTTTTTTTTTTTTTTTTTTTTTTTTTTTTTTATTTTTTTTTTTATAATAATTTATTTAAAATTAAGTTGAGGTCTTAATTTTATTTTTACTTAAAGTAAGAAGAGAAAAGACTCCAAAACACTAAAATGGAAATAAAATAAAAAAAAGAAATGAAAAACCCTTAATTTTATTTTCTTTTATTTTGTTTTTTTATTTTATTTTAGTTTTTTTTTTTTTTTTTTTTTTTTTTTTTTTTTTTTTTTTTAAATTAAAAAATAATTTTAAAAAATATATTTTTTTTTTTTTTTATTTTTTTTTTTTTTTTATTTTTAATTTTAAATTTTATTTTTTTATTTATTATTTAAGTCTTTTTCTTTTTTTTTTAATAAAAAAAAAATATCTTTCTTTTTTTTTTTTTTTTTGGAATATTTTTTTTTTTTTTTTTTTTTTTTTTTTTTTTTTTTTTTTTAAATTTTTTTTTAAAAAAAATGTTTTTTTTTTTTTTTTTTATATATTTTTTTAAATAATAATTTTTTTTATTTTTTTTTTTTTTTTTTTTTTTTTTTTTTTGGAAAAATTTTTTTTTTTTATTTTTTTCCCCCTTTTTTTTTTTCCCCCTTTTTTTTTTTTTTTTTTTTTTATTTTATAATATTTTTTTTTTTTTTTAATAAAATTTATTTTATTATTATTTAATTTTTATTTATTTTTTTTCTTTTATTTTTTAATTTCCAAATTTTTTTTTTAATATTTTTAATTTTTAAAATTTTTTTTATTATTTTTTTTTTATATATATTTTTATATTTTTTTTTTCTATTTTATATATTATTTTTTTTATATATATTTTTTTTTCTTCATAATATTATTTTTTTTCACTCCCCCTTTTTTTTTAAAATCCCCCCCTTTTTTTCAACCTCACATCCCCCCTCTACAGGCATGGGGCGTCGTGAGCGTCGCGTGAACGTGTGTCATGACGTCATTAATGACGTTTTCGGCGCGACCGCAACGCTCGCGGTCGTCTAGTGGAACGGCTAAAAGGCTGTTGTGAGCGTTGTGAACGTCTTGTGGAACGCGCCCTAAACGAATTAAATATGTCACTCCAACGATAAATATAATCTTAAAAACAAATATAACTTCAATCAGTTGCGTGTTTTATTTATGTCCATAATAGTTAGTTTACAACAATTTTACTTTATTTAATTATTTTAGTTAACAATGTATTTGGTTCTTAGGGGTATCTCGTTATATACATTTTCTTATTGCATGCTTATCTATTTTTTCTGCTCGTAAAATTGATCTAATGTCACCAACAAACCAACAGTGAGCTTTTGCTACATTTTCAGACCTTTCTGAGTTGATACCCATATTTATTAATCCACTGATCTCTATTATACTAAGTATCAGAGTATTCGTCCATACTCTTAAATAATTTATCACAATTTTACAAAGTATGTCTATATTCAAGTAAATAAACGATCAAAATAAATACTACTAACAATATTAACATTATAAACGAGCAAGTTTATGATAAGAATTAGCAGATATTTGTTACTATTTTACCTACGCAAAACTACTGAAACGATTTCTGTGAATCTTTACAGTAGGTAATATAATTCACAGATAAAAATAACACCGGCTATAATTTAATACTTCTTCTTCTACTTTATTTTTTGACAACCAGTCTTCTAGTAGACTATTACTGCCATTGTCAAGTAACGATATTACAAGTTTCTTGATATACTTTCAATGAACTAACAAGATGGTGGACATCTTGTTAGAACTTTCCTGGGAGTTTTTGTGGTAAGTCAGAATCCATGCTCCGTGGTATTATTTTCCATTCACTTCACTTATGCACAATAAACAAATTATATTACATAAAACACCACCAATTTTACACAATATAGAGTCAAGTAACACAAGATTATGAATAAAAAATAAAATCCACTACATGACAGACCAAAATCCCGCCAAAAACTCAGTTACACACTTTTTAGCTAAATCCAGACAAATAGGTATAAAAAGTTATAACTTACAAGTTTTAGCAAACATGTTACAAAATTTTAAAGTTGTAAGTAACTAGCTAAATAATTTAATGCACTCTAGTTGTTTTTAAGCCATATCGTATATGTATTTCATATTGTAAGAATCTCTACAATAAAAAATATACATTTCACATGCTCACAATCTTTTTGTGCTAAAATCGACCATTTATGCAATATATAAGATGGCAATAGCGCAACAAAAAGCACTTGATAAATACTATTCCAAGTAAATGCTGTCGGGTAAGCATAAAAATAATATTGTCTCTTTTGTTTCTGTAGCCTACCGATATAGCCATCCTGCTGTCATAATAATATCAGCTCTACGGAATGTAGAATGGAACACAACAATAACATTTCAACTTCAAAGCTCAATTCATCGACGTTCACGGAACAAAGTTGACCTTGTGTAAATAATTGATGTTAGAAAAAGATTATATAGTTTCATTATAAATAACCAGTTCACTGTGATATTCTCCGTGTAAACGAGGTATGTATCTCTTATTTTTTTTCTACTTGGTGTGTATCTTTTCTGTACAATGACAAGGTTAATTTTTATAAGAAAATAATAATCCCAATACGAGGTAAATATCTTCTAATCGTAGTAATTATGTTTATAGACGTAGATAACTACTGGTATTTGTGCATGACGCATGTAGCAGTCATCTAGTGTTTTCAATACACTTTCATCGTTTACGAGATTTTGTTCTATTGAACTACATAGGAAGAATAACTTCCGTTTCTTGTTAATTGACTCATAAAATTCTTATGAATGCTACAGAACTTAAACCGTGTACAAGCTCTTTTACGACAGTAAAAACACATCAAATTTTCCTGGGTAATGAAAGTTATTTTAGAAGCTAATAAGTAAATACAGCATATGTAGCATTTGCTGTTTTTCATTCCTAACTTAATCTTTGGG
Source organism: Antheraea yamamai (assembly GCA_036509395.1). Lineage (NCBI taxonomy): Eukaryota > Metazoa > Arthropoda > Insecta > Lepidoptera > Saturniidae > Antheraea > Antheraea yamamai. Next base: position 8,410,981 of record AP028440.1, read on the forward strand.
GCTTGTTCAAGTTTGTAAATTTTCAAATATAACTGGAACTGGGCCCATTTTATTGAAAATAATCTCGTAAAACCTAATGTACAATCTATTGTACAAACTGACACATAGCATTCAGGCCCGCATTTGAAAAAAAATCATCACCTACAAGCCCAGTGTACAATATGATACACAATCAAGCTTTATGAAATTTGCTTTTAAAGTTTCACGCCAACTATACTCTCAGATAATATTGTGATTAATGCCATGCCATCTTCAATATAAGTCTGTCTAAAAATGATATCTCATTGAAAATTCAGGATCACCTAAACACCCAATGTGCTTTTAAATGTACAACAGATAAAAATATTGGTTGTGTTTTTTGAGCTAAAATGTGTGGACGGGAACATTACATTGAACACTGGGTTTTTAACATTCATTATAGCTTATGCCTTAGGAGGATAAGTGTTGATTCACGATTCACGTTTTTTTACAATGATTTCACTAATACCTATGTGTAATTTGAGTCATTTATTCAAAAATAATGGTGGTAAGTAATGCAAGTGTGAAGATTTTTATTTACCAACAAGACTTAGCTTCAACATTTCTAAGCAGCCAATTTGCTACATAATCAATATTTTCTTATGAACAATAAAACATATATTTAACTCTACCCATTAATAATTTGGCTTCTAAATACTTGGCAACTAATTTCACAATTCCTAATATTTGAATTAAAATGGAAAGAGAGATTAACTCACGGGTAAGAATTGGTTTGTAACTGTTATTGTTAATAATTTGACTTAAGGTTGTATAAATCACCTATTGGCCAAGTACATTTATATTATTGTAATGGTAAATAATAACAAGGAAGTCAAAAGAAAGAATTTATTGATTTAGTATTATATATTTTTCTGAATATATATTATTTTTAGTCTCCCTACTTACTTGCCTTCTGTAGATACAACTGGTTACTTTTAGATTTGTTATTAGACATTTTCTTACATACAATACTAAGCTTACAGTTTAAAGTAACATTATAAATTGAGCTACAAAAATATAAATAAGCATCCTGAGGCGTAATAATGCTTCCAAATGATTTACTAATACAGTTTCACAAAGAATAATAATTGTACTATTATAACAGTGTTTTTCAAACTTTTTCTTGAGGCGACCCCTTTAGTATGAAGAAATATTTCGGTTGCTTTTCTTTCATGTATTTTATTTTGTGACCAATATTCAATTTATCATATTTAGTCATTTTCATAATTAGGGTTCGGATAAATACATAAGAGTTCTCCTATGCTCTTTTTAATATTTGATTTATTTAATACGAATGGTTATGTCCTTTAGTTAACATTTTTCTTTATAAATCTTTTAAAACTTAATTGATTTTTTACTGCAGTAGCTTTCCCAAACTTTTGCATCTTCACTATAGAAGCTTCGCGACCCTCTTAAAGAGGCTTCGCGACCCCCTTGGAGGTTGCGACCCACACTTTGAAAAACACTGTATTAGAACATGACATCAGTAAATAATTATAGCAACATATTGCTTTTATCTAGAGTGAAATAACTTGTTTAAATAATTACATTACCCTATGTATCATTGCTATTATGTACACACATTTTGTCTTTTGATTTTTAACCAAAACCTATTCCATAAAAGTGATAATTGTGAAGAAAAGTGTATTGCTACTTAACATATTTTAATGGCACCTTGTGATTGGATAAGTATACGTTTTTGAGGGTAAAAAGGTTTTAAGTTAACCACTACAATATTTAATGAACAATATAAGCTCTGTAAATTTTGTTTAAGATGTTAAACATCTGGTCTACAAGATTATACATTTCTTTAAAATATAAAAATTTCTTTTTACTGTAATATTTACACATTTCTAGATTTGAAGCAATTTGTGCACATTCTACAGATAACACAACTAAATAACAAAAATCTATGTTTTAATGCTGTGTCATATGCACAAAAGTGTAAGCTTAAAAATAAAAATAGAAAATGTTTTTATTTATATGTACATAATATGACCTTAACCACTAGCGCCATTTAAAAATATTCATATCAATCAGTTCTTAAAAAGGATGTATATGCAATCAGCTCATGTTTACAATTGAAATTGACGTTTCCTGTTATTACATTTAACCATTGAGTTCCTTCAGAAAAACTCCTGAGAAGAGGATAATATGTATATTAACATAGGTTTTTATTAAGTATCTTGACTTAAGATTGTATATTAAAGAGAGATAAATTTCTCAACATTTCATAGATTCATGTGCCGTGTCTTTTTTGCAAGGTGAGGAGTTCGTGTTTGTTGTGACCCAAATATAGATTTAATGGAATGGAATGATGCGCATCAATTCTCTCCTCTTCTATGTATGTTCCTCTTCCCATCTTACCAATTGTGATAAGAACCTACCAGGGCTGTTTTAATTTATTTATTTTCCCAATATGAAGCTTATGATGTCTCTTGAGAGACTACGGTCTTTTAGTAGGTTATATATAGGGATTTTGTCAATGTACCCCTCACCCTCTCAAATTGACCACATAGTCATTCTTAGTTAATTTACTGATTAGATCATAAAATATCTTTGGTTTTTTTTTTTCAAACTAACCTAGTCTATCATTGGTTTCGAAACAGCAAGCACTAACTGAGGTATTTTATTAAATTTAATTCTATAATTTGAAATAAGTGATTTTTTTTACGAATACAATTCTTATGTACCCATAATGTTGTATTACACCCATTTAAAATACGCTTTACGCACGAAATATTGAGGGCCATAAAAAGTCCATTTTTGAATGAATGCCTCCTTTGGAAGCTAGAGGCTCAGTTCCCGACGGTACTATTATGGCTTTACGCCAACATCAGCTTCCTAATATCAGAACATACTAGCCGATAAATCACGTTTAAACCAAAATGTTCAAAATCCAGAGCGATATTATAAAATGCTACCGGATATGGTATCTGTGGGACAATTCTCTTATACTTTATAGCAAAGACGTTCGGGACGCGAAAAGCTATTGGGGTTTATTGGTTTCTTATTGCTTGTTATTTGTGGTGTTTTCACATATACATTCTTATATTTATATTCTCAGAATGGATCGAGGAATCTGTTCAATTTTATTTACAATTAGTTGCCACCTTTTTGACCTATGTGCGTTTGACATTCTTTTTAAGGAAAATTATACGTATTATTTATTTTATTCGTTTGAAGTCGATGAAATCAAATCTCTGTATGAGCATATAGTTGTAATTAACGTTTATGAAACAAATGATTCTATGTAACTCTTAATTACTAATAACTGATTATAAGACTTACTACATTAATGAGTATATGAGTCATAATTCGATGGCTCATCGTTCATACTGTGTCAAATACAGTGCCTTTTTGAAAGTAACGGATTATGTCACAAGGGAACAAGTTATTAATTATTTTGTCTCGTGAGGAATCTAACCAAAGCGACTCTGGTTTACAAATAGACAAGACAAACATATTGTTTACCACAGGATGTAAATATTTTCATCGCTATCGTGGTGTGTTAAATTTATCACGTCTAATTTTAAAATAGAAAATTGAATTGAATATGCCAATTTGCTTACGTTGTCTTCTAACGTCTTAGAGTTTATTCCTTTTGTGTCAGAGTGACTGATTTCAAGGTTACTTATATCACCCAAATGGCGCTCTAACCGGTTTCCTCAAAGATTTGAATATTATAATAGTAGTACCTAACAGTAAAAGTTTCACTAACAAAGAATAACCTCTTTTCAGTTCACTATCGTCTATTTCAACTTTAGATAATCTGTAATTATCTCCATTCCGGGGTTAAAGATAAGAATAATGATAAAGTTTAAGCTCACTATGAAATTAATAATAATTTTATATATCTAATAAACTTTTTGAAATTACATAGCTATCGGCTTGTATGTGTACAGAAAAACTATCTAAAATTCAGAAAAGCTGTCATCGATGAGTTAAAACTCAATAGATTAGATCAGGGTAGCTTTCATAGAATCTTGTGTGCACCTGCGAGTGAGGAAGCCAAGATTCTATGGAAGTTTGTGTTGAAGTCTCTTTGATGAATATTTTAAGATTAGGGTACGATGGGACTGACATGTTCTATGTGGACCTAAGTCACTAAATTAAATAAAGATTTTAAAAAAATATTCAGTTGAAAGGGCACTATCTCTTTATTCATTACAAGTGGAATAATACTACGAAATATTGATTAAAATTATCTTACTTAACTTTGTTGTTTGATATTCAACTACCCTTTGGATTCAGTCCAACGTGTAAAATATGTTGATAGTTTTACCGTTTTGGAGGAATTCTACATTTTATTTTCTAATACTTCTTGTATAATATCAGTCCTATTTTTAGGTTTATTTTTTATTGCTGTCTTAATTGCAGCTGATGAAATAGAAAGTTCTTTAGAACAAAAATCGCTATAAGTTTATAAGATGTCGATCAATGTACATATGTCTAAATAACATTTCATTAATTAAAATTAAATAATCTACATCCTCCTTTTATACTCGCTAATGTTTGTTTGCGTTTATTCATTTACGAGTTCGGTTGCTAATAATTCCGTGTACAAAAATGTCTTAATGTAATTTGAGATACTTCGTCTTATGAAATCTATATATTACAAAATGCAAACTAAAGTAAATTTTGATTATATTATAATTAAATGGGATGTTTGTTCTAAAATAAATAAGTAAATTTTAAATATATTACTTGTCATATATTTACGTCATGCCACCGTCGATTTACGTACATACAAGTACTATGAAGTGTGAATGATATCATTAACAAATTTACCCGTTATTATCATCTTGTGAACCAAACAAATAACCGCGGCCTGTGTAAAAGCGTGTCGCTCAGAGACTAGTTCTATTATCAGTACTGTACATAGCCTGTGTTTATTATCTGCGCAGTTTAATTGTGCTCGGAGTTTACACGTATTGCTTATTATCAGATATAGGGATATCAAAATACTAGTAAGTATAAAGAAATATTATTAAAACAATTCAGCATAGGACTCCATTTTTATAAAAATATATTACCGCTTCACCACAATTCAACCAGATTTTAAGTTTAATTTAGTTCATACAGCACAAGCGAAATCACTCCAGTGGAAGAGTAAATCTGCGCAATCCCGACACGATTCCACATCGAGAGTATTTTTATCATCCACCGTCCCACGAGCATTAAGTGCGAACACACCGGAGATTTCCGCTGATATAAATCCCCGCATGCGACGCTAACATACGCGTATATTCCACCGAGCGAATCAAGAATTTGTAGAAGTCCTTCTGTGTATCGCCTTCGGAATTCGAACGTGCCACATACGACCAATAACATCGAACTCACGCTTGCTCGTGTAGGAACATTTACAATGTTACAATTTCCTTGTATTCCTAAAGGTCGAATTTAGTAACCGCTTTCATTAGAGTTTCATTTTAAATTTATCCATAGGTTACAACTAAGCAATAATAATATGTTCGTAATTGTAACCAAAAAAAAAAATTGTAACCGCTTAATGTTGGTAACAATTTAGGATGAAAGAAACAATGATATTATAACTAAAAAGGTATAGATAAACGCTTCGACAGCTTCTTGTTAAAACCTGGCTAGCTAGCTTGCTTTTGATGGCTGCCCCGTCAATCTGCCTTTATCTAAGCAACATGTAACTATTTCTTTTTCACCACCGATTTTGAGAATATGCCATCTTACTTTCACATTTTATCTAAGACAGTGTGGCGTTACAATATTACTTTACATATGTGTGTGTTATCGTGTCAATTGTTTGTCAAAATATCATATAGGTAACGTATCTACAATTTTTTAGTTATACTATCATTGATTTTACCTGCGGCGTTATTTTTTGTTGAATTTGAGGAAAATAGAGTTTAATCGATAAAATACTTATTTTATAACAGTAGGATTATAATTCCTTTAAATAGACAATAGAGAGATGGTAGTAGCGGACGGCTGAAACACGGAGGTGACAGGCTGGCCGTTAACGCGACCGTTACAGACTCGAAGTGATATATGAACTGTGAAGTGGCTTGGTGCCGCTGTCACTTCACATTCTGACGCCGCATTCCACCCGCAAAAAGATAAAAAGGATTCCGAAATACGATTCACGAGTGGGCTGCCGGAAATGGGTAGAAAGTTACTGAGCACGGCTTTATGTCGGGTAATATATCTCTGGTATCGCTATCCAATTTCTGCTTCATGGCATGTAATATCCCCGTGGGGAGTCTTTCAGTTCCTAATCCTTTTTAATCATGAACATTAATTCTCGCTTTATCATTGATGCGTATCGAAAAGAATAATAACGGGCTGAGTAAACTATTTTTCAGAACATTTAATTTATGTTACAATGTTCCATGCGAAAAAAGCTTACATATGTTTATATTTTTGAAATTTTATTTTTGGTAACCATTCTTCCAGATTATTACTGCCATTGTCGAGTAGGTAATAATAATTTTACAAGTATCTTATAATAATTTCAATGTTCTAACGAAATGGTGGCCCCCTTGTTAGAATTTTCCAGGGAGTTTTTGTAGCATCTAAGAATTCATGCTCCGTGGTTATTTTCATTCACTTCACTTATGCAAAATAACCGAAAAATATTACGTAAAATACTATCAATATTACAAAAATAGTCAAATGATTATGATAGTATAAAAGTCACGACGCACTGAGTCTAGACAGACAAAGGTCCCGTCAAGTAGCTTTTGCTCTACTATTGATTTTAGAAGAAAACTCTTGTGTCTTTTTCTCTATCCTTGACAACGTGTTTGCAAATTATTATGTTAATCAGTTAATTAAACCTTGGAAACGTCACAAACTCACATTCGCATTTAGAATATCAGTTAAATATATAATACTACATAGTACATTGGTATATAATTTAAAAGATAGTTTTTTCTCTAAAAGAAGTTAATAAAAGCGGATATATAGATCAATTTTTATAGACGAGTTATCTATAGATAACTTTGTATATCCAAGTGAAGTAAACTAATTTGCGTGACTGCCCAACCCCTCATGACCTTCAGTGACCTACGACATTGGGGCACGATTTATCCTCAGTCAGCGATTTAACTTCATTTGTGCTAGTTTTGTATCGCTCTCTTCCTGGATATACGAGGTATAAGAATATAAATTCATATAGATTTTGTTGTAATCATTTTATAGTTTATCGTGTTCTTAGTTCTAAAAAGTGATAAGAATATTTAAAATTGGTATGCTTTAGTAATAACAAAACATTATTTCTGAGTAACTGTATGATAGGAACACTAAATTGTTATTAAATTGTAAATCGGCGCGGCATATTGTGGATTATAACCTAAAGATGGCGATAAAGGCTCAAAATGAAACCGCCATAAAGGCAATAACGTCTTTAAAAAACTCCGTCATAAAATAGTTAAATGAAATCAGAAAAATAAAGAAATAAATATATAAAATAATAATAAAAAACACCCAATAGTTGCTCACAGATACGATTTTTAACTTACACATTAAATAAAACGATAGCAAAAAACGGTGCAGACCAAGAGTCTGCAGAAAAGAAGAAGAAAAAAAAACACTACATTGTTGACAGCTCGAATATAGAGGCTGTTGTGTGAATTTCTTCGATTTCATTCTAGTTATTGAAAATTGAACGACAATTGTGACATTGTTTTGATGTTTTGTTTGTGGTTTATAATAGTTTTGCTTTTTTTCAAAACGTTTCCGATTTAAAGTATAATTAATAGTTTTAATTTTTTGGGGTTAAGGCATGACCATAAACGTTACAAAATAATTTGTCAATGTTTTTATCAAATTTCTAGATGACATTTTTCTACATCGTTTTAATCATTTTCAAATTACGCATAAACTTCAAAATATTATCACACTAACGTTTACTTGGAAAACAATGTCAGTAATATGTGAGATTTTAATATTATTAAATGCAAACGGAGGTTACGCGGTTAGCTGTTATTAAGTCTATTTTCTAAGCAATGTCTATAACACATTCTAGATTCTAGCAACTTAGTAAAGAGGTTAAAGATTTTGTGTGTATTGCATACAGTTATTTAAATAAAAATTATATGAAAAAAGTATTTATATATAATCTTACGTGTATAAAATAGAGATCTTAAAATATTGATGATTTTATAAAAGATATATAATAAATTAGTTTAGATTCGATTAAGTACAACATTTTGTCGAATGGACACAAGAAAGCGAGTTAATAAAAACAGGATAATAATACTTAAATAATACAATGACATTTATACTAATACTATTTATATTTAGGATCTACATTTATTTCTACTAAATTTTATCTCCAGTAATTTCAGATTTTACTAACAAGTATCTATCTAATATTGTCTCTGATAGGTATTCGAATTAGTAAGTATATTTATTTAGATAATATCATTAAATGCTATATAAAACGTAATTATATATTATTTTAAGTTTTTTGTATATCATAGGAGGCAAACGAACAGATGGGTCACCTGATGCTAAGTGATCACCACCGTCCATAGACACTTGCAACACCAGGGGAGTCGCAAATGCGTTGCCAGTCTGTGTTTGGGGGGAGGGGAAGTGGGTATCCGGCACTCTCACTGACCGAACGAAACGCAACAATGCAAGCATTGTTAGTTACTTCACGTCGGTTTTCTGTGGGTCGGGTGGTACTATCGCGGGCGAGCCAACCCATTCATGCTGAAACCAGTAATAGCTTCAGCTTGGCTCTACCGCCTACGAGTTCCAAGTTTATCTTGATAGATACGCTACTATTTTGAAGTGAAAACTTTAGGCGCGTTGGGCGGTGTTTTTTGACAGGAGATAAATTTATGATTTCACGTCATGGCATGCTAGTAAGCGTGACCGACCGTACTGCGCTTGCGCGGCTTGTGCCTGAGTACATGTAATATTGATATTTCGTATTGAGACTGTGCAGCTCATCATATGTTTTGTTACTTAATACACTTTTTAAAATGTTTATAGTTATTGCTCCGAGTACCAATAGATAAAAAACAGACTAATGTTAATAATTTCAATATGTATACAAATGATGAAATGAATTGAGACTATAATTAATTTAAAATTAAAAAAAAATCACAGTTATTCCATTTTGAGTTTTCACTTCTGTCGACAGTCCTTATGATTGCCTCGACTTTTTTAACCGACTTCAAAAAAAGGAGGAGGTTATATCAATTCGACTGTATTTTTTTTTATTTTTTATTTTTTTTTATGTTTGTTACCTCATAACTTTGGACTGGGTGAACCGATTTTGATTATTCTTTTTTTATTTGAAAGCTGGTACTTCCCGTGTGGTCCCATTTCAATTTGGTCCAGTTCCGACAACGGCATACAGTGCAAAACCGTATAAGTTTTAAATTTGCATTAATTATGTAAACGACAAGTAGACGAATAACTCAATATCACGCTAACCGATTTCGATGATTCATTTTTTATTGGAAAGGATGTACTTCAAGGGTAGTTTGATGAGAATTTGGTTAGGTTCTGATCATGGGATCCGTGACAAAGTAAGAAAACTTTCAAGAAACGAGCCTACTCCTTTCTTAAGGGCCGGCAACGCATCTGTGTTTCCTCTCGTGTCGCATGTGTCCATGGGCGGCCGTGATCACTTACCATCAGGTGAACCGTATGTTCGTTTGCCACCAATATTATAAAAAAAACTCTTCAATTCTTAGGAGCCTATTGTGCTTATGTTCGTTGTTGTGTTGCAACATGACGCAAGCATTGTAATTACATTACTTAAGGTGTATTATGTATGAAGCGATGGTAGCCGAGTTGGTGGTAGAAACTATCGCGGATTATTGATAAGGTTGCGTTCGTACCAAACGCTACTTATTGTACAACCAATTGAAACCATATCGCATACCATACCGATAGATACCATACCGCAAAAATGCGCATATTTTAATATACTTAAGGCGGAACGGAGTTCGGGGGCACTGCTAGTAAAATATATTTATGTACACTAAAAATGAAAAAATAAAGTAAATTTTAAAAAAAAAGTATTAACCGACTTCAATATCAATCAAAAACCCATAAGGCACTAAAAAGCGGAAAATAAATAGTTTATGAAATTAACCAAATTAAATAAAACATATGAATATGTGTGCTACCTAGAGATGTATTGGAAGTCGGTGCGAACCGTAAAATCATATCATCTACATAGGTACAAAGTTTAAGTCCACTCTCGCGTCTCTGTAATACATTTCTACCTGGAACAAATTTGAAATTTCGGTTGGCACCGACTTCCAATACATCTCTAGGTAGCACACATATTCATATATTTTATTTAATTTGGTTAATTTGATAAACTATTTATTTTCCGCTTTTTAGTGCCTTATGGGTTTTTGATTGAAATTGAAGTCGGTTAATACTTTTTTTTGAAAATTTACTTTATTGGTTAAGTCGTCGAGCCGTCGTGGAACACCCGAATACTTATTTCTTACCTAAGCTTGCCTAAATATGTCATATAATGCAAGAATGTTGCGTGAGAGTATTCATATCGAAAAATAGCAGTTTTAAGCACGATTGTTTTTACTTTTTTTCTTACACGAACTTGAATGTAAGTGTTTGTATTGCAAATTGTGCAAAACAAATGCTTATAGCGCTCTTATAATCACAACATCCGGACTTGCAACTTCGACCGACAGAAGTAATAACCGTCTTAAGTTCAAATAAAGAGTAACAACTCGCGTCATTTCCGTAAAACATTTACTTATATAGTGGCAGCACAGTAGTTGGTAACGAGGTTATACGAAACAGTTTCGGGCGATATTGCTCGGGGAATGTAGCGGCGTGTCATAAAGTTTGAGCAAAGCTGTTGGTCAGACGTGTGCTGCGTTGAAATAACTACGAGCTATTCCATCTTTGCAAGAACTCTGTTATACTAGTGTCTGTTATGAGTTCATCACGTGGGTGGATTAGTACATTTCGTACAGCACAATGTATTAAAACTAAGATGCTTTGGTATTAAATTTCCGTATAGTAATGTCTTATCACTACATATTATAATATAAAGTCCTCTGCCACAACTGTCTGTCTGTCTGTTCGCGATAAACTCAAAAACTATTGAACGGATTATCATACGGTTTACACCAGTACATAAAGTGATTCATGAGGAAGGGTTTGGTACATAATTTGTCAAGGTTTTTTTTATTATCACGGCGGGACAACGTCCGCCGGACCCGCCAGTTATATATATTTTCCAACGAATGTTCTAAATCACTCTCAAAGACAAATCTTTAAAATTTATCAATACTGCAGAAGTCTGACTTTGATCGATATTATGCTTAGAAGTGGAGTATACTTTGAAAACCTTTGTTTTTATTAATAATAAGTGAAATTAAATAAATTACATTTTTAGTGTTTAATAAACATATATGCTTTTTCAGATAAACAATGGATTGGAAGATAGCTATTATAACTTTCACTTTGGTCTTTATCTACGTCGATGGATTTTCAAGTAAGTTTTTTTTTTAATAGTAGGACGACATAGTGGTTCCATACTACTACTACTAAACCTTATATATAGCATGTAAGAGACCCATTGCGGAATCATAGGCGCTCCTCCATCACCTAAGACGTATTAGCGATTTCAAACTCCGAGAAATCCATAATTCTATATTTTCCCACATACGGTGGTACTACAACGGCATTAGTCAGGTTCAGGGTCCCTCACAATGTTTTTCTTCAAGGTCAGCCGATGTGTTACCAGTGTAGATTGGTAAATTTATGTGAATTCCTAAAAATTCGTTGGTACATGCCGGGTTCGGGTTCGAACCTGCAGACATCAAATTAATATTCAACAGACTGCAAGGATCAGCAACTTTATTTAGATTGCCTGATCCCGAAATGCTACAAACTAAAATTGAGCCAATTTAACAGGTTTATTACCATATCCATAGTGGTCGCGACCCAATCGAGTACAGATTCCTATCACCCCGCTTGGTTACTCTCTTTTTATACCACGATAATGGCAAACAGACGTGCGAGCCGTCTGATGGTATGCGATCACCACAGCTTATGGACGCTTGCGACACCGGAGATATCACATGTACGTTGCTGACACGTTAAAAACTTGTTTACTCCGCTCTTGAAAATTTCATACTGTAGTCCCCTCGATTCGATATGCACTGACTGATTCCGGAAAGTTACATTAAAAAAGTAATTGTTTGAAAGTGCTACAAAAGTTGTACTATTTATCACTATACTTTAAAAGGCTCTTTAACCTGCCAATTCATTTAAAAAATATATCACATTAGGAATTGTCATCTCTATTCAATTCTATAGTGCAAAGTTTTTGAGACTATGAGATTTGTGGTCAACCATTTAAGTCTTTAAACCGTAGTCCGAAGAAATATAATTGAATGGTATTTGGTATTTATATTGGTACTTTTTTTGGCATTATTATATTGTAAGAACAAAGAAAGACATTTACAAATTCTTATATTGCCATACTGTGAAGACGTAGAATCGCCTCCCAACCAGCGTGTTCTCATTCTATTACGAAACTGGGTCCTTCAAACGAGGCGTGAATAGACATTTTTGTAGGCCGATATGACGGTGAAAATTTTTGATGGAATTTGTCACCGCCGGTCGTTTTTCTCCTCACTGTACTGTACATTCCACCAGATACTATACAGTTATTTTACCGAGGTAGGACAAAAAAAAAAGGAAAAGGTCTACAACACGTTATTGTAACAATATTAAAAACGCAGATACGTTGATAATTAAATTACTGTATAGACTTTTAAACCAGTGCTAAAAGATTTAACAGAAAAATAACAGACATTTCAAAATAAACTAAATCCAATTGTAGCCGTTCTTGACATTTTACGTTATCCTTCAAGACCTTCAAATTTTGTACATGTAAAATATGAGAATCATAAAAAAACAAACTAAAAACCTTATAGACGACAAAATTTGAACTTCGTTCTCGGCGTATAAAAACTTTAAAATTTTTAAAATAATAAACATGTTATATGAACGATTACAATTAGATTTAGTTAATTTTCAAATGTAACGACAAAACTGTATAAATAAACTAAACACACAAATTTCATCAGAATAGAACTTATTCTCACAAATTCTATTGAGCAACAAGCTCGAGACAAATAGAAATCCAATGTCAATTGTCTTGAATTTAATTAAAAGCATATTTGTTGAAAGGCCTCGGGAGAGACATCCAGACCCTACTCTAAAAGTCTATTACACAACTAAGTCGTTTTACTTTAATGCTAAATGAAATAGAAGATATTTGAAATTTACATCTCCTATGATTGACCGTATATATTATAAACAAGGTTGAAACTATTAAAGACTTATTAGAAAATTACAAGCTAAACGTGAGATATTTTATTTTATATTGAAAATGGTTAAATAAAAAGATATTTTAGATTTAATTAAAGTTTTCGGAAAATTCGTACAATTTTAACGAATAAAATGCCGTGATCACCCGTGATAAAATGGCCTAAGCGGTGATCTAATTCATCGAAATAAATGTATGGCATCGCGTATTAGTTAGAATACCTGTACCATGAACGAGTTTCATTAGCGTCCTACGTCACTTCGTGTCGGGTATTTCTAATTGCCTAAGAACGAGACGGATAACATTGTAGTTAGCGTGGGATTTAATTTTTTCTTATTTACTACGAGGAAAATATATTTTTAAATAATTTCACGTAATGTACTAAAGAATTAAATTTGAGTTCCAGAACCACTTCTGAACGAAACAGTATTTTTAATATATGTTTAGTATATCAGTATTGTTAATTATGACTAATCATGTCATAGTAAACAAGTGAGAACGCGCGATAAAACCGATATTTATTAGGTCAATTCATGGCACCGTGACTGATGGAAATGCTGTGTATACACACTGTGCATGCATTTTTAGTATATATGTATAACGTACTTGACAGAGCGAGTATAAACGATTCTTGCACTTTTCCTTTTATCGGCCGGTTGAAGTTGGATAGATGGAAGCATTTCACTTTCCAACGAATCAACACCAAATCTACTTTATTACGCCTGAATGAGATTCAGTTTAAATATACAAAAAAGTTCAAAATGATAAGTAGTGGATATGTAAGGGTGTATGAAGCAACGATAGCTTAGTTGTTAGCGTGTGGACGGATGATGGACGTACATTCAAATCCTTGCAAACGGTGTCGGAACTTCCGATGAAGGAGAACATCGTGATGACACCATAGCATTGGTGGTGGGGTTTTTCTTACTCCGCTTTGCTAGCTACCACCTTGAAGTTGAAAATCTATCGCCAAACATCTGGCGGTGTGTTCTGGCAGCTGCACTTGAGTGCCAGCTCTAGGTCTAACGTGTTTACCATCTTGGACCATATAGCAATTTAACAGATGAAATTGCAGTGAGACATTACAAACCTAGTTGGACTATGAAAGAAATGATGTGTTCCGAACTAGAGTGGAACTAAAATCTAAAACCTATTATTTAATGGCCTCAGATTCAGACGAGTCCTTTATGAGATCGGTGTTGAAGGACTATAGCTTAACACTTATTTATAGAAGTTATTCATATATAAAACATACACTAACGCATTATACACTTGCAAAAGTAAATATTAACACATATTTCAATATTTTAGAATCCGTTTATTATATTCGATAACATATACAAATAAACATACACTAGTATGTCTTGCAATGGCAGCGCTACTTCCTGTTACTTTGATGTGCGTCAGTCAGTAAATCGGACGAACGTGTGTAACGTTCAATAACTTGACGTGGCATTTGAAACCATCCGTCTTCAGCGTTCCACTTACCGTCAAGTATCACAACCTCGGATCACGTTCGCCCCTACCTACACAGATTGCCGCAGGATATGGCTTGAATCCATTAACTAATGCTCGCATAAACCAACCCTCCACACAAGTAGCAAAACAATGAGTTATGATCCATCCTAGCGGTGTTATTTTTTACTCGTTTTTATTACCTCTAAAGTTACGATAGAGACTCGAAAATAGTGTTGTCTGGCACACTTAGAATTTTATTTATTCCCTATGGTTAAAACCTTTTTAGTGTAGATTTCGACTTTACTATTAAAGACTACATATTTTATTAGGACAATTATATATTTTTAGGATTCATTCAATTGTTTACATTTCAGTGATATACTAGTGTCTTATAGTAACTGATTAATCCTAACGAATGCAGTTCTTCCGATTTTATAAATATCTTAAAATATCCATTATTCTAGTATTTTACTCATACTTTAGAAAAATGAAATAAAGTTATCGTAATATTTTTTCTTTGATAAGAACAAAGTGTCTAAGAAGTAGATGTAAAAAAATTGATCGAAATCCATCCAGTAGTTTTTGCGTGATGCGCCCACACAGCAGACCTTTATCTTTAATTCATATCATTACATAGTATAAAACAAAGTCCCCTACCGCGTCTGTCTGTTCGCGATAAACTCAAAAACTACTGATCGGATTTTCATGCGGTTTTCACGGGTGGATAGAGTGATTGATGAGGAACGTTTTAGTATATAATTTATCAAGGATTTTTCATAATCAGGGCGGGACAACGTCTGCCGGGCCCGCTAGTATATAAAATATAGATACACTTATAGCCTATACTTACGAGTGTTTTATCTACCTGGTAGCTGAAAGATGTGAGGTTTTTTTTATCTATAATAGTTCAAATTATAGTCGAATAATATAATATTTACTAGTGATTGCTTAGTAGGTGCCCAGTGGTCAAAATTCGACCATAATTTAATTTTTTTTTTTGTTTGAACCGTATTGAAGTTCTTTTACTAAAGAGTGTAACGGCCTCATAATCACGGCACTTTTTATTTAATTTTATTCTATCACGTCAGATGCGAGTGTATACGTATATGTAAGTATGCTTTAAGTTTCGATCTATTAAGCTATATATTATCTAAAGAAGTTATAATTTCTACTCAGAGCGTGTTTGACCGTAGACTAGGTTTTTTGGCGTAAACGTTATATTTAATTTAATGTGTTTGAAATACACATATATTACGTACAGATTTTATCTTTCTGTGCTCCTTCGCCATATGAACTTTAACTATGTCAAATTTGAGACAAGTTGATAAGTAGTAAGAGTTTAGTTGTCAAAATATAGGTATTTATCACATCATCTTAGCAGAACCCTCTTCGGGTGAGGCGAAGATGTTGTATGACCTGATAGTCATACGTAC
Source organism: Antheraea yamamai (assembly GCA_036509395.1). Lineage (NCBI taxonomy): Eukaryota > Metazoa > Arthropoda > Insecta > Lepidoptera > Saturniidae > Antheraea > Antheraea yamamai. The sequence goes on from AP028440.1 coordinate 8,427,211, forward strand.
CACTCCTACCACTACGTCATCAACCACATATGAACCTAGAAAGAATATGAAACAATGAGACAGATATAGTCGTTATAATAAAAGGTCCTAAAAAAATTGCACAACTCCGTGATTTAAAAATCGTACAAAATTTAATGTTGACGTATTAATTATATAGTTTATCTAGTACGAAAAGGAATTGAATAATGATATTCATTATGAAAATTATAACGATATTATAGCAAACTTAAAAATAACGCTATTTAGCTAAGTACTTATTCTGCCTAAATTACAAATATAGATGAAGAACAATATAGAAAAGAATTGTTAAACAATAAAGGACAGAACGAATAGAAAGGGAAAACAACTGCTGGTCAGGTAATTGTATTATTATTACATATGCGAAAAATATGCGTGTGTTGTTTAACATGTACAGATTAAAATTAACGATATAGGCTTTTATGACGGACACAGACCGCTTCAGTGTTATCTTAGCTCTGCAGAGTATATCCAGTATAAAATGACTGACATCTAGTTCACAATATAATACTCTATAATAGTGTTACGCAATCTTATTTTATCTGTGAACCTTCCTGTAAACTTACCTCTGCTAAACAAAGAGTTTTCTCATATCCCTATAACCTTATTTGAATACGAACTCGTTGCAAACTTAACGCTTATTTGTAAAGGGGGCTTAAGGAAGTCTTTGTTTAAAAATTATTTAACAAGGCTGGGTTATCACTACCCATATAGAAGAGTACTCGGAACTGGTTTATTAACATCGTTGTCCTGAACAGCAGAGAAAAATATACTGAACTGTTTAATATATACCTATTTAGTAGAGTTGTACATAGATTATTAATTATTTATTAACCACTCACATAACAGTCATTATTCTGAGCAATGAAGGACAAACATGTTTCCCAGTTCCAGGAAGTTCTGTACCACCCTGATAAATCTATATTTCTAATAAACTTCCTTAATAATTCATTATTATTATAATTTGCGGTTCAAATATTTATCCTAAACACCAATTTACTTCAACTTCAGTGCTATTAAAACTAAAGTTATTACCATATTAGTTTACTACTATTTACATATAAATCATAAAATCTTATCTCAGCTGAAAGTTAATACACGCCCGTCAGACGAGTAGTTTGAACCCTTTTCGAGACACGGGTTTTATGCTAAATAATTTTAGAGGCTACCCGAGAGCACAGTGTTACTCGTGAATGCCATAATAACAGTTGTACTAAGAAATATGAAGGCGTAAAGTGAGTAACGGTGGTTTTACTAGGACCGTTAAAATCCATTATCGCTTCAATTCCAGACGTAGAATGTCTTTATTGCTCTCCTGCAATTAGCTATTCTTTGAGTACATATTAGATATAATGAATTTGATAATTGTTTAGTTTATTACATTTTCTTTTATATACTACTTACTAGCTGCCCGGACCCGCTTCGAACGGGTGTACTACCAAAGAATATAAGCTCAAATCTCTCTTTTCAGCACAATTATGTAATGAAATAAAATAAGAATTGAACATAAATTCTGTCAAGTTTTTTGAAGATTCCACTACGGTCTTCTGTCTCAGATACTCACTTTTTATATAGAGAATTTGTAACCCAATTTTACATTTTTCCGTGCGATTTTTCAAATATTTTCTTTCATATAAACCTTGTTCTGACAATTACAAGCACAATAAAAAGGAATTAACAAAATAGATGAAGACGTTCCGAAGTAATTCGCTCACATATAGTCAGGAATTGATTTTTATTTATGTGAGTATTAAACATATAAAAGTAAATTCTCTTTTACTTACCATATTGAGGAAAGACTTTGCTCCACTTTGTTGCCTATTAAAAAGTGTCTCTTTTGGTTAGTAATATTTAATACGGATTGCAGTAATGAGGTGGTAATCGAAAAGAACTGCCTAACAATTTAAATCAAATAGTGTGCTTAAAGTTAACATGGAATTAATTTTTTTGAACAGTACTAAAGTTATAAAGCAACCCTTGGTGGCGAACTGTAGCAAAATGAATAGCATAGAAACGTTCTTCATGGAGATAATTGAATAAGTTTAAAATCCACGAAAATATCACAGACAAAATATTTAGACGAAAGTGGGGTAAAAATCAAAAAAGTCTCCCGTCCACTTAATAGTTTAATTATTAATTTATTCAAATATAATAATATCTTTTCCACATTTAAATGGGATCAAACCAATTGAAATAAAAGATAGTAATCGTTTCACAACTGCGAAGATGTCAATTACCATACTTAAAAAATACATATAGACGAATATATAAAATAGACTGATTAAAAAATCGACTTTTTTTTTAATATATCGAAAGTATTGATGGAATTGATAAAAAAAAATCCTGCGAAAGCCACAGCCCTTAATATAATATATCCTGCATGGTAAATTTCAATTTCCCGTATGATTAACATAGGGAAGTTTGTTTTTTTGAGTTTAGAATTTTATAACTCTTTAATGGTTCAACAAAAAAGCTATCTTATCATTTTTTGATAAACCGATGCGTTTCGTAGTTATTCAACTTTAAAATATAATTTATAAAATTTTCTCATTGTTTTCCAATGTTTTGACGAAACCATCAAGTTTATCAGAAAAAATTACATAAATCAATCAAATACGTCTTTCAAATTATACCAACGAAGTCCAAAATTTACTACGAAACATCTTTTGCCGGCAAATACAATAAATCACAATAATAATATAAGAACAGTCAAATTAGGCAAGCATTAGATAATGTTTAAATTTAAACAGTGTCTATCTCAAAACAAGTGTAGGACACTCTTTAGTGATCAAACGTAAATTTACCCGAATTCAATATATATCAGTTCTTATATAGGTAGATGATAAATCTTAACAATTTAAATATTCATCCATTCAGGCGTAATAACAACGAGATCAAATGGAACTTGAATCTAATATAATAAAGACAAATTGATCTGAAACCATCGATATGGAAAGATTGTCTCTTTAACTTAATATACATTGATATAAAAAAAATTACTGCGTTCTTTTCACACCGTGTTAACTTTTATTTATGAATAATGACAGATAAGCAAAAAAATTCTATGTACTGGAAAACAATTCACAGGCAGAAAGTTTCTCGGCTCGGTAGGCTTTTATTACGTGTGATATTGACTCTCGAAGACGACGGAGCACCCAATCTAAGTATATAATCTTGTATATGCAAATGATCCCTATTCCCTTACAAGCGAATTCCTACCCGGTCACGCTTTTCGGGTTATAAAAAGGCAAAATTCCAGTAGACACGGCGGACTAAAATATATTCATAGATATTTGTGAGGTTTTTTACATTTTCAAACATGTTTTTTATATATGTAAATCCTTTTTAGGATAACAGTGAAACGGATTTCAAACGATTCTGACATTATAATGTTAATAAATAAATTATATGATATATTTATTGAATCTTTGTACCAAAAATATATGAGGTAACTCATGAGGATAGAGTACACGGCGCATTTTATTTACGACGTTGAGGAGTAGAGTAAGACAACCGGCTAAAATCGGCTTACTTCGGTTTTGTAAAGTGTACACTGTGTCTATCGCACAGCGCAATAACTGCGGTAGACAAAGAAAATACTATACGAAATAGAACTTAGTGGGCTATCTCTGTCTTCTCTCTGACATGCAAAATCAAAAGCCGGTTACTATACAATTTCACACACAGCCATTTCATCCCAAACTAAGCATAGCTTGTATTATACTAAATAAAGGGTCGGTATAGATATTTAATACCTAGATACAGAACTAATAATTATTTTTCTATTCACACTAAAGTCAGTCATGTGCGAAGGTCGAACCTATGACCTCTCGGCTCAGTAGTAAGGCTTACCACGTTCACCACGAGGCTGTCATTAAACAAGTATTGTGTATTAAAAAAAAAATTAAGCAGTATTGTACCTACCGTTTTATTTTATTTTTTTCAGAATACGGACGCACGTGTAAAGATATAGGATGTCTTAACAGCGAAGTGTGCGTGCTCGCCGAGGATCCCTGCTCATTTGGGCACACTTCAGACTGTGGCACGTATCCGACATGTAAAAAGAAGTCTCAAGTGGAAGGTAAGTTTTACATTGTCGAAAAGGATAATACAAAAATACATTTATAGAAAATAGGACAAAGTTGTTACGGCAACAGAGAAATACTCCATATTGTATTCAAAGTATCCTCACATCTTTTTAAAGCACAAGGGTTTACAGATGTCCTAACAAAATGTTATGTTATATTCTGTTAGCGGTTACAGTAAAACTATCGGTATCATTTTTCGTTTAAGGTGGTCGAAATATAATACGAAGACATAAAGATTTCAAATTTTAACCCTCTTCAATATCCAATACACATGTTTAATTATTTTTCTTTTTTAATATTTACACAAAGACGTAAAGTATTGTTTTATATCAATACGTGTATGGAATTAACATTCGTAAAACTGCTTACTTTTATAAGTGAATATTAATGTCTTCACTATTCAGTTTACTAATTAATATATCATTGCGATTGTTAGATGTTACTTTCACCAAGTTTTATTACCAAAATGTTTTCAATCAATCTACATTAGGTATTTGGTTCTTATGAGAAAAGAAAATTATTACGATATCTTCATTTATTATATATATATATATATATATATATATATATACTAGCGGGCCCGGCAGACGTGTGTCCCGCCCTGATTATAAAAAAAATCCTTTACAAATTATATACCAAAACGTTCCTTATGAACCACTTTATCCACTGGAGAAAACCGTGTGAAGATCCGTTCAGTAGTTTTTGAGTCTATCGCGAACAGACAGACAGACAGACGCGGTAGGGGACTTTGTTTTATACTATATATATCTTTATATATAAATTTATTCTGTGCGTGTGTATGTCACTGAACTCCTCGTAAACGGTTGGACCATTTTGATGAAATTTTGTGTGCGTGTTCCAGTGGATCCGAGAATGGTTTAGATTCACAATTGGACCCGGTAGGTGGCGCTGCGGTTGAATTTTAGATTTTTTTTTAATTATAAAGGCAGGACAACGTCCGCCCGGCACGCTAGTATATATATATATATATATAGTTATTAATGTTTTAAAAAAACTACGACTTTTATAGTACTACGCGTTCAGCTATATGTCTTGTCTACCTGTGGAGAAGTAAGGCAAGCGGTGTAGTACACCTGAACTCCGGATATTAGCTAGTTTAATATAAACTAATTTTCATTACAGGATCACATTCGGAGCCAGCAGCGCCCAAACCCAAACCACAAACTCCAACCCATAATTTCGATTCTGCCCCTAATTATAAACCACCAGAACCACCTTCCCACGGTGTCTCTTTCGGTGGCAATTCGCCGTATGGAAATAATTCCCCTTACGGTGGACATTCGTCAGGTGGAAACTCACCATACGGTGGGGGAAGTAACATTCCAGGAGGTTCCCCATACGGAGGAAGCTCGCCCTACGGGGGAGGAAACAATAATCCGGGAGGCTCTCCATACGGTGGCAGTTCACCTTATGGTGGTAGCTCTCCTTACGGTGGTGGGAACTCTCCATACGGTGGTAATTCTCCATATGGAGGTAGTTCCCCTTACGATAGCTCTAACAGAGGTGGTCAAAGTCCGTACGGGGGTGGATCTAACCCGTATAATCCTAGTTCCAATGGAGGTAAAAATAGCCCCATAGATAGTATCTTGAATACATTAAACAAATATGCTGGAGGTGGAGGTGGAGGAAGCACAGGCGGCAGTGGCGGTTCTAGTGGTCTTGGGAATGTTTTCGGAAATCTTCTCGGAAATTTATCTAAAAATGGTTTGGGAAACCTTTTTACCAACACCAGACCTATAATGGAGAATCCTAATTACTCATCATACAGTTCAAATTCGAGGAGTTCCAACCCTCAAAACTATCCATCAGGGTATCAGCAGACATATAACCAGCCTCCAAGCCAGAGTAGGAACTACGGGCAGAGTAATGCGCAACACAACAGGGCTACTACACGTAGACCTGTCAGCTACGGCTGGAATGTTAGGTAAATTATTAAAAAGACTTATCATACTGAGGTGTAGCTTGGTATTTCTCTTTGCACAAGCTTAATAGTTCTAAGCACATCGATGCACTAACTTTCATTTTTAACTTTAACACCCGGTTTTTGCATAGATTTTTTTTTTAATAACACTAGTGATTTATTAAATATTTATTGTATAATAAAGTAAAAAATAAATATGAAATTGGGGGTTATTTAACTGTATTGTACCATTATTTTAATTTTAAAATATTTCTCACGTATCCAATTAAATGGTATGTAAACAAGACTCACAACAGAGATCTTAAATATGTATTATAATAATTTATAATTTAATCAGGGTTAAGGTACTAATGTTTAACGTTAATATTCGTAATATTGACATAACAAAATATTGAACAGAACCTCAAATGTAACGTAATGAGATAAATAATTGATTTAGGTTCTGACATTTTATTAAAATGTTTGAATAAACATATTGTTCGTATATATGTTAAATATTATATTATATTGGATGTTACTTTGCACTTCCACCTGGAATTGATTGACTGCTACCACGGCTCACTGCAACAAAAAACTTTTGATTTTATCTGCGAGGGGTACCTGAAAAAGTTAAATCTGAAACTAATAATACTAAGAGCGAAATAGTATTAACTAAAATAACAAAACGTAATTAAAAACGTATCCTTGGTTGACAGTTGAACCTGACGTCCGTTAAAATTTGGTAGCGGCCAATCAATTCCAGGCGAACGTGCAAAATAACGTCCACTATAATATTTAATGATGGACTTCTGCAAAGTAACGCCTTCTTATTCAAATATTTAAAGCTATCGAGGCTATATTTTCTAAAACATGCCTATCATGTAGAATATAAATATGTATATAGAATATATAGCATAGCATTATTACAATATCAAGGTATCAAATATTTATTCAAATTAACATGGCAGTGTTGCCATAACCTGGACTGCAATGAATACTCACATAACTGAAGTAGAATCTTAGGGTATAAAATTATTAAACTATTACTTACTTGCTTACTATAGACATCACATTAATTTTGCTTAGTGATTTTGTTTTTACTTCACAAATATGTCATCTATTTCATTTATAACCACTTTTTTGAGTCTAAAGTCATAACTTACAACTGTATTGATAATTTGTTGCTATTTATTTAGCTAAATAAAAGATTGTTAAAACATCTGTTACTGTAGCGATTATCTAGCTAATATCTTCTCGCTATAATTGCTTTTAGTTATAATCAAGCCTTTTTTGTGGTGGCACGCATTGCCCTTAAAGGAAAATTCGAAAATATCGAAAAATGCCATAAGTTGGTTTTCGTTTTGAAATTTTTAAAACAATATCTTACTGTATATGCCACAAGTACCCAAAATAACAAGGGGTACATTTTTGCATTTTTTTAGATACAAAAAACCTATGGATTTACCAGTTTCAAAAATTTGCGTACCTCCAAAAAGGAAATGACAAAAATAGGCCTGGTTATAATTATTCCATTTACAATTTGTAGTTAATATAGGTGTGTTGGATAAATATTAAAAATACTCATTATATATAATCTGAACAAATTAGTGCCATATTTAAAACCGTAAAATGTATTTTTCGTTTCAGTTTAACATTGATCTTGACGTACATGATACACGAATATATCCACAGTGTAATGGGTAATCGTTAAATTATAAATAATAATACGTAATAAAGTTACCAACAATATATTATGAGTGGTTACCTGTAACCTAGATGTTTATATTATGACATGTTAATATTAATAAAAAAAATTACCTTTTATATTTGTCTTTTCATTTCATACCACTTTGTCGTGTGTTTAATTTATCGTTAACTTCTTCAACAACATAGTTACTTATTTTAGTTTAAGAGTGTCTGTAACCTAAATGTTTATATTATGTAAATATCAATTTAAAAAATGCCTTTTCATTTCATACCGCTTTATCGTTTGTTTAATTTATTGTTAATTTCTTCAACATTGTATTTTAGTTACTTATTGCAATTTACGAGGAAACGAGATTGGTAGCATGTGTCAAAATCACATAAAGTTGTAATGGTGTTGCCTACTGCCCAAAAGACTGAATAGAGCGTGAAAGAGACAACTACATCTCTGACGTATCAAACCAGCACAAAGTTGACGAACCTCCGTTTCCTACTCTAAAACTAGATCGATTATAAATATTTTTTCAAGAAAAGTAAAATAACAACTTTGGGGCTTATAACGCCTATTTTATTAAATTTTAAATCTTTATTTTTCTAGTTATATATTTAACATTTATTTTCTAAACACCTGATAATATTGATATAACTGTAGTTTTAGAAAACAGTAACTAATAATAAAGTTCTAATAATGTCTAATTTATAATTAAAACAATGAACATTTTTGTAGCGATAATAGTGAACACAAACATAATATCTGCGAAGTTTCTCAGGGCGGGATCTTGATAAGTTTATATTTATAACTAGCTGTACCCGCAGCTCAGCACGCGTTTTTTAAATTGTATTAATGAAATATAAAATTGTGAGACCGTCTACAATTATAGAAATGCTCTTTGAAAACAATTGTAAGTACGACAAGCACGTCCCTTACAGTAAAATGTAACGTATACATTAGACACATAAATACTAACAGTGCGGCAAATGAGTGCTCACTTACACTGTATAAGGAACTAATGAAAAAATGACTTAAAGGTAGATAATGATATAATATACCCATGTTATCAATAAGTACTACGTTTATGGTCTAGATATCTTATTAGACAGAAACAGTGAATGAGTTGACGTCTTGAAATCTTGAATTAATATAATTCAAAATATAAAACTTTATATCTATCTAAGCAGTTTTTAATATTTGACAATTGAAATAAAATAAAATGGTTGCCAAAATGACCAAACAGACAATATCATTCAGAATACATACAATACAGATATATGAATTTCAGTTATATTTATTCTTGGAGTCCGGTACAACGCACGTCTTACGCACATATTTACAGTGAACAACATATTTTTCCTAAATTTCATGCGGACGAAGTCGAGGTTAACAGCTAATCTAAAATAGAATAACGTAAATTACTTTGCATACGGTCAGCTATCTGCCAGTGAAAGACCCGTGAAAATCGGGCCAATCATTTTGGACATAGCATTGCGGGCAAGGCCACGATTAACAGCTAGTCTAAATTAAGATAGACTAAATTACTTGTTATAAGGTCCGCTATAGGTGAAAGTCCTGTAAACATCAGTCGAACCGTTTTGGAGATAGCACTGCGGGCGAAGCCAACGTTAACAGCTAGTCTAAATTAAAATAGACTAAATTACTTTTTATATTGCCCACTATCTACCGGTGAAAGTCCCGTAAAAATCGGTCGAACCGTTTTGGAGATAGCACTGCGGGCAGAGCCACGGTTAACAGCTAGTCTAATTTAAAATAGACTAAATTACTTTTTATAATGTCTGCTACATGCCGGTGAAAGTCCTGTAAACATAGGTCGAACCATATTGGAGATAGCACTGCGGACGAAGCCACGGTTATCAGCTAGTCTAAATTAAAATACACTAAATTACTTGTTATGATGTCCGCTATCTGCCGGTGAAAGTCCCGTGAAATTCGGTTCAACCGTTTTGGAGATAGCATTGCGGACGTAGCCACGGTTAACAGCTAGTCTAATTTAAAGTAACCCGCTGTAATTTTTGCTATCTGCCAGTGAAACTCCCGGCAAAATCGTCCAGTCGTTTAGGAGATTACCCGAAACAAACAGACAGACAAACCGACAAAAAATTTAAAAATTGCATTTTTGTTATCAATTGCGTGTATATTTTCACACCCAATCAGTAAAAAAATGTTATTATGATATTACATACAGACACTTCATTTTTATTGTATGTATAGATTTATGTGCCTAAGATTAAAAAAATCGTGGTATTATTGATTCTAGTAATAAGTAACAAGGTTTTTGATCAGATGCCCAATTACAACATTTGTCCAAATAAAACACATAGTCAATACACGCTCACAAGTTGCATTACAACAAAATTGATCTGTATAAGATGTAACTTAGTTACAGGTAAGTGTTTGCTATAAAACATTTTATTAACTCGAACTGAGACTAAAAATAACTACACAGATAATAATACTTTGATGGAGTCAAGAATTGGATTGGATGAAGTAAGAATCAAAGCGTATCATTAGACTTGTAAAAGTTTTAGTACTACGTCGGTTTACAAAAAATATCATTTAAGAAAAATAAGTGTAAGTGGGCGAAAAAAAAACCGAGAGCAATATAGTTTAACTTTTCCTAATCCTTACCAATATTATTAACGCGAATGTGAGTTTATTTGTTTCGCTTGCACGCCTAAACTACTGGACTAATCATTATGAAATATTTTGCATACGCAATGTCTTCAAAACTCTTATTTAAACCAGATAGGGCAAATGTACATTAACGCGAGCATAAGCTAGTTTATAACCAACCCTAGTGAAACTGTTACACAGTACACTAAATATGTCCAACAAACATTATCAATATGCCAACTTTTAATAGTTTCCAAAATACACTTACGAGTACAAAATCACGAAACAAGTACACGCGTTAGACGTAACACATGAAAACCTACGTAATGTTCATAAGCTTGAACAAACACGGGCATTTTTTGTTCCAATCATTAGGGTTGCCGACCAATATTCCTAATATAACATAGGTCATTACTATTAACGCCAATAACCAGTACATAAATAACAATTGAGTATTTTACGATTAGCCAATAGTAACTCAGCACGGGTCAATAGTATGCCATCAGTACAAAACGCATGACCAATAGAGTCATCTGTAAAATACGGTCGATATAAAGGTGTGGGTAAAAAAAATAGTTTGTTGGCATATTTCGTTTAATTCGTGGGTCCACAATTTATAAGGTCATTACAGTTTTATAGGTATATATATGTTGCAAAACAATGATTACACAACAAAAAGAGGCCAATGGGCACATTTTATATATAATTTTATGTTCTCAAAAGGTAAAATGTTAGAATTAAATACATATAAAGATATATAAAATATAACTAATAGACAAATTGTATTTACATTAGGTTGACTCTATATTGTAAAAAACTAAAGTCAACAAAAGAGGTAGAAAAAATGAGATTAATAATATATATGAGAACAACAGCCATTTTTATACATCTTGTCAACTTTTATTGGTATGAAAGTCACTCAAAATTAACAGTAAATATTCACAATGGTTATTTATGGATACAATTAAAATGTATCTGATTTTTTCAACAGACAAATTATTCTCTGGGCCCAGTTTTGCCAGATTTGATTTTATACGACTTATTAGTATACTAACATATTATATTCGAGTTTACGTACTTAAATGAAATCTAAGCTCATATTCATACATATAATTTCAGTTTACTTAACTACTGAAAACAACAATATCTCTATAATCTTCGTAAACCTCGTTAATTTAATCTCAAAATTTCACAACAATCTTTAATTTCATGTAATGTTCATTTGTGCCAATAATTCAAATAAATCTATAGTGATTACATTTTTGAAAGATATAAAAAATTCATCTATACAATTACATATTACAAAAATGTTCAATAAACTAATTAGTTACATCATTTTTTATTTCAATGTTATTTCGATCGTTTTCTTCTCTAACTCCTTTGGGTTTCATCGATCCGTGCAATTGTTTTAAAATCAAACCTAATATTAAGAATCCAAACCAAACACCATACCAATAGTGGTACACTGAAGAATAATATACCCAAATGCGATCAAAGGTAAGTAATAGAAATGCTGCCGCTTGATACGATTCCGAATGGGATCTCAGGAACCACATGATGAATCCCAAGATTTTCTTTTTCTAAAAATAATAAATTCAATGTAGAAAATGTGAAACAAAGACATATATAATTAAATAATAAACGCTAAGTGTTCATGTGATTAGTGAATCCCTTCCAAGGTTATGGCAAGGTAAGGCTTTTTGGTAATCTTTATATATAAATTTCTTCTGTATGTGTGTATGTCACTGAACTCCTCATAAGGAGCTGGACTGATTTTAAAGAAATTTTGTTTGCGTGTTCGAGTGTATCCGAGAATGGTTTAGATTCACAATGGGACCTGGTAGGTAGCGCTTATTTTTTTTTATTATCAAAGCAGGACAAAGTCTGCTGGGACCGCTAGTTCGATACATATTAATAGCGAACCAAGCACTGGCAATTTCATCCGCGTTCTTAATTACAATCATAACTAATATTATAAATGCGAAATTGACTTTAGTCAGTTTCGCTTGTACAAATTTAAATAGTAAATTTGTACCTTAATTAAAATAAAATTTGTAAATATCGCATGCTCATTCTCAGGGGTAAAGAGAAGGGCATAAGATAACTTTCATGTTGATAAAAAGCACTGTTCCCTAGAGAAAGGTCAAATCTACCCTAATACTAGTGAACTCACAGGCAGAAGCTAGTATTATATATGTGTATGTGACATTATTTGTTATGGTTTTCACTACTTAATTACTCAACCAATCATCATGAACATACACACACACACATTATCAGGGGTATAGGAAAGAACATAGGGTGTAGGTATCTTCATCCAGAAAAAAAGTATTGTTCCCGAGGGTAGGTCAATGTTAACGCGAGCAAAGTCGCGGGCAAAAGCTAGTAAATAATATTTTCAATGTTATTATAACATAACAATACACTTACCATACCCGTAGCTTCCTTGTAATATAATTTATAATAAATATCTTCTGCCATCAAATAAAATGGACAAAAGTAAATGCAGAAGAAATATCCGGCATGGAAACCGTGCCATATAACAGACACGAAGAGAGCTGCATGGATTCTAGAACATAAAATTACATTTTTTTTGTACTATGAATGCAGGCTATCAGTGAATTACATCAAACAATTTTTTGACACCATTCCTCAAAGTTCCTCATTTCGACTTACGTTATCAGTGAAACCAATCTTATAATCGACTGATGGATCCGACTCGTATTGTTACGTGTTCAAAGGTTAAGGTTTTATTTATTTACTTTTGACTTTGTTCCCATTCTAATAAAACCACTAAATCGAAAATATTATAATAAGTTAAATGTGTTATAAGGATAATCATTACATAGTATAAAACAAAGTCCCCTACCGCGTCTGTCTGTCTGTCTGTTCGCGATAAACTCAAAAACTACCAAACGGATTTTCATGCGGTTTTCATCAGTGGATAGGGTGATTCATGAGGAACGTTTTAGTATATAATTTGTCAAGGATTTTTTCATTATCAGGGCGGGACAACGTCTGCCGGGCCTGCTAGTATATAATAAGTAATTCCATAATAGAGCATAATTTTTATTTAATAATGCAATTTTATTTATGACATTGAAAGTGAATAAAAATGATTGGTATTCAATATTTTAAAAACTCAACATGTTTTAAATATCTCTATATAAATTAATTTTCAGTGTCTTTGGAAAATGTGTTATTATATAAAAGATGAATAACTTATTGTAACCTAATTAATTTAATGTAAAATGCATATTTTGAGACTATAACTATTTTTTATCCATCTTCATAAAATAGAAAAAGACGAGAATCTAAATATAAAAACACAAACAACCTACAATTAGGAAGTAACTTACTTCAGGGATTTCACAGGAAATCTCTTGTAAACAACCATGGCCACCCAATATTGTACTGCTTTATTCCATACTTTCATGGAATCTCTTAGTGTAACAACAGTCTCACACCCCCAGACATCCATTGACTCTATAGTATTGAAATCGTAGTATGCATTCTTTGCTTCTTCTTCTGACCTAAGATAACGAAATGTTGAAACAAAACATTTAAATCACCAATATTAAAATTATTTTTGACAATGTAGAAATTATTTACATTTGCTTCAATTTCAAATATCCCACTGTAGGTCCATGACCCGATCTATTTTTCCCTTGAACTGGATAAGCTCCTAGTCCTGAAGATGTGCACACACTTTCAGCTAAGGTCATTCCAGCGTAAATACGCTGACGAAACGCGGCAAATAATACCCATGGGTACATCATTCTGTAGAAAAAACTTCTACTATTATGATCCTCAGTGAGCACATACTGAAAGGTAAAGCATCAAATAAACAACTTAACTAATTTCCCTTGTAAATTACTTTATTTATTCATATATCTAGATGTGTAACAATAATGCCAGCCTGGTAGGAGTCCCACTGTTGCACCAAAGGCCTCTTCCAAAAGAGAGATAGGAATATAATTGCCACAACTTAGTGACATTTTCGTAAGTCGAGAAATTCTTAATTCAGTCTTTTATCCACATACTTTGAGAATATTTCTCAGATTTCTTTATGATGTTATTCCTTTACAAACGATATTACTGATTTAAATTAATAAATGTTCATAAATTCCAAATTGTTTTTTTGCTGAATGTCGACAACAATGCAATATTCCACACTTGAAATGTACTGTCATAACTATCTCAACATACATGACAATTATTTTGATTTAAGGCATATTATGTCACCTTATTTAAAATAGCAATTTTCAAATGTAATACCAGACTTTGTTGGTTAATATTATTAGCCATATAATTCCATAATAATATGTATGTACCACCTATGTAACACCTATTAGCTACACATTTAAATTTAAATGTTACTAATTACTTTAAGAGAGATAACACTTACTTCTAAAGGCCAAATATTGGAAAATCCTAGGTATAGCGATATATACAAAGGTACAATCTTTAAAGTATTAATTGTGGCTGAAAAACAGTCGACATGCTTACTGAATGGCAGGTTAAAGTAGTCATCGAAGGTTCTGTATCTGTAATATGGACCTGGAAATGAAAACAGATACTTATACTTATTTATCATAATCAGCCAGTGATATTACTTTTTTTTTTCTCGCACTGACTGTGCTATTGACCTGGCAAGGTCTTAACAGCTTCACCGCACTACTAGTGATATTACAATTTACATACATACAACACATTTATGTAATAAAGATAAAAACATCTATAATTTTTTTTTCAGGTCATGCCCGTGGCCTATGTAACAAGTTTGAAATGACTAGAAGTAAAAAAAAGCTAAAGGTCTTCTATGCCCAATTAATTATATATGTATCTATATATAGCTATCTCAGTGAGCAAATATTACTCAGAACCTGTTTCAATTTCGGAACATTGCAGAAATAGTAATTTTTTAAACTTTTTGTATTACTAATGTTATCACTAACATGAGATGCTAATTATAATCAAGCAATATTCAGTAAATGTAAATAATAAATTAATATTACCATAAACAGACAATAAAAATATAAATAGCTACCTGTAAGTAGACCAACATAATTAAAGGTATAATGGAAAAGGTCCATAATATTTGGATTTATAATCTCAAGGAAGTCATCATCTCTCTCAACGTTTTTATGTCCTTGAACTTTCTCCTCCTTTTTGACTTTGCCTGTGGCCAACCAGGAACCATTAATCTCAAAAGCTACTCCAACCACACGAAGTACTATTATCATTTCTATGAGATTGGTCTGTCCAGAAGATAATGGCAAACCAAACTTGTCAGCCAAACGGAAAAAGAAAAGATATCCGAACATCAGGAAGAATGTCACAACATGACAATATCTGCAACAAAATATGTTATATATTTGATATTGTCATAATTTTTTTTTAATGAAATCTTCGTTACTTTACCTAATTCTTGAGCTTTAGTTCAAATAATTTATAAATATTTGATATTACATATTATAAACATAAAGCAATATAACTTGATGACAATAGTTTTGTATACTCAGATTATTTGTTAATAATTAAGTATTTACATAATCTGTATAAATATATATCTCAAAAATATCTTTAAAAGCACATGGATATCTAAAAATATAACGGAGTAGCAAAACCCACGAGCAAAAGAGAAGAGCTGTCAAAAGGAAAAAACACTCCAATTTTGAAACTTTCTTCATTGGTGCTCTGCACCAATTGGTCTTAGTATGATTATATATGATATAATCTTCCTCGATAAATGACTTATCTAACACTGAAAGAATTTTTCATATCGGACCAGTAGTTCCAGAGATTACCCCCTACAACCTCACAAACTTTACCTCTTTATAATAGTTGTATAGACTAGTATAGGTAATTATATAACAAATCATAATTTATGTTCATAGTTCAAGGAGAACAACTTTTTGTGTAGCTGTTGTACATTCTGTCTGAACAACTCTAAGATTTTCATTGTTCTAATAATCATTTATATTTTGCATAATAAAATCATAATTTAATAGTATTTTAATTACATTTTCCGTCTTCTCAAGAGGTATGAAAGATACTAAACTATGACAACATACAATACAATATACATACTCCACATTTTAATGAGAAATTAGCTTTTTCAACTATTCAATAAATCAAGCCTCTTTAATACAACTTACTTTATGTAATGTCTAGTCAAAAATTTGAACGTCTAAAAATTTTTTCATATATCTTACCTTACAGTAGCTACTTTTATAGCAATTATGCCAAATATTGCAGATAAAATTGGATGTACTGAACTGTATCCAGATACAATGATTATTAAGAGAAGACCAAGAATAGAGCCAGCCCATTTTTTCACATTTATTGCATGTATACGTCTATAGTGTGGACCCACTACTACACTGAATAGTAAAAGTGATAAATATATAATGTCATTTTTGTTTTTTGCCAGAAAAGAAAACATTTTATTACAACTACGCTCTTTCACAAGTGTTATTTCCACAAATACAAATAAAATTTATACACATATAACAATCATTCTAATTATTTATATAGTAGCTAACAACTGCATTTCGTACACATTTTACAACATGAAAATAAGAATAAAACAGCGTACATCACTTAGGGATAAAAGACATTAGGGATGAGGAATAAGCGTCTTCGAGTTCTGGAGATTTCTTTCAAGAAAAATATATATTGTACGTATTTGTTATAATACAGTGGAAAAGTGTACAACTACACAATAACGAGAGGGCAATTATTATAGAACGTTTCATAAAACTACCGATAGGCACCTATAAATCAATTATTGCTGATGGATTTTAATACATAAAAGTATGAAAGGATTAAATTATATATGTACAGTTGTAAGAAGTTTTTTTTCGTATTATTATTTTTAAAAGCCACGTAATTATAGGTAGTACTTTTTCAAAACAAATTTGATAAGTCGAACCACTTCTGAAAATTGAAGTTTTTGACAGCTGTTGTTTTTTTAACCGACTTCAAAAAAGGAGGAGGTTCTCAATTCGACTGTATTTTTTTTTTTTTTTTTTTTATTAATTAGACTACTGGATACATGTTCTTTTTATACGTACTATTTTTTGCATTTTCAACCCACTACGCTACGGCGAAATAACAATTGACTAGAACAGTACCAAAGATTTAGTGGATTAAAATGTATTATTCTATTTATATTTACAATCCATTTAAGTACAATAAACAAAGAAGATACTTAAACTCCACCAACATTACATATCAAGAAGTTAAATATCGGTAAGTTTATGAATGCATTTTATATATACCTATTACGCTACGACCACATTATCGAGTGATAGGACGCGGATAGGTAATATCCTCTTAAATAGCCGTGGTGGTACGTGCCAGGTGGTTGCGACAAAAACGAAGTAAGCGACGAATGCTGCTGTAATCTAAACATGTAATTTAGGCGATTTCATCAAGGAAGAAAGAGTTCCATGAATTTCATCGTCGTAACAGTTCATGTGAAGTACGCAAAATACCAGCGAAGAAATGAATGGAGTCGCGTTATTTCAATGGTATTTTTTATTTTATCAAAACATATTTAGAACTTTAACCCACTATACAACCCTTTTAATCCTTACCGACATTATATCATAAATGCCAATATATGTTTCGTAGAAGGAATAGAGGGACCCAAGAAAAAATGACAAATTCCTATATACGTATAATACACAGTCAGTGCGGCTAATTCTTGAATAAAAATATTCCCTTCCAAAGGCGGAATAGCATGATACGAAACATATGAAACAAATTTACATTAAAAGGCTAGCGGTGTCGAGTTATTTTTAGCAATTTTTAACCATTTTACAACTATGATTACATACAAAATTTATAAGACATAACAAAATTTAGCTTTTAATATAATATGTGTAGTAGCAACTCTGGGCGACACTAATTTATACCAAAGCGAATAGAGTTATATAGCTTTATATAGCCAACTCACAGCTGATCTACTGTATTTTGTGTCTCTTTTACTCTTGTATATTTGTAATTACCCTTTCAACGTGCTATCTCATTCATTTTAACTGTCAAAATATTACTTGGGTATTGATTTGTCGTGTACTTGAATTCAAATAATTTGTATCGCATTTCTAAATTATATATAAATTTAAACATGGATGAAGAAACTAAAAAAACTATAATACACGGTCTCAATTTGAAAATTGGAAGCGATATCGAAGATTTGTCACAAGTTTACGATCGAGAAACTTTCTTAGTGTACAAAAGAACTGAGCTACAAAAATCTGTAAGTTTCAATTATTAAAAACGAAAAGTGTTATTGTAGAATAACATTTTTCATTATATATTATGTATATGAGAAAGCAAAGTCACTATAAATAAATTTATAGATGTTTTGGAAAGTATCAACTGATTGCTTTCATTTGTATTTTGCTTCTATAAAAACGTCTCAGCTAAGCGTAGAGAGCTTTGTAATAAATAATAATACTTTTAGACTTTCATTATATACACAACTAGATTCCTCGTTCATCATGTCACAATCATGCCATATCATGTAATGTATAGTCCATGTAAAACTTTTTAACTGCACTGAAGTAGGTGCACAGAACACAAATTTAGGTGTCAGAAAAACGCAGATGAGGTAATAGAGGAGCAGGCTCGTCCGCTCTTGTACCTCGCCCCTTATTGCACTCACGTTGTCATATCTGTCCTGTCACTACTCCTTGCAGTACAGTTGCATTCAGAATAGTTTTGTTGTTGTTAATTACATGTTGCCGTTTTCTTTTTCTTGATTATATTTGTTACTATTAGAAGACCCATTCACTTCTAAAAATGATGTTTCTATGGTATGCATTGTTTATTATAAATTATTTATTTATTATGAATGTATTTTATTTACAATAATGGTATTATAATATGCATAATACCTGCAAAATATATGTAAATACATATATCTTAACAAATACTGTATAAAGGGGATCATTAAATAAATATACAGGATCACCCAAAATTCACCAACCATGTGATTAAATGTTATTTGTTTTTAATTATAACTGACAACTATATGATGTGGTGAACTGTTAATAATCTAGCTTTGTCTATCAATTTATTATTCAGCTAGACTATTTCTAGATTTTACTGTTATTTTATTATCCCAGTAGTGATTTAATTCGTATTGTCAGTACATTTAGTACTTTATAGAATATTATGCTTTCTTTAATTTAAGCAATTATCCGATACGAAATATATATAAGAGTTGTTGAGGTATGTATGCTTGGTACACATATATGTTTCAACAACTCATATATGTATGAATAGTTAGCTTAGCTTAGTTTAGCTCGGATAGGTCGCGAATTGCATGTATCATGCAACAGCCCAAGCCGAGGTGTGCTGTGCACCTTTGAGCTAGTTGTGAAATAAAATCGGCTGAGTGCCTTAAGCACTCGCCTTTGTAGTCCAGTGAAGCTATTAAGACCTTGCTAGGTCAATAGTGTAGTCAATTCGAGAAAAATAAAAAAAAATAATTTAAGCCTATCTACCTTTTACGTCATAGAAAATGATTTTTCATGGAATGAAACTTTACAATTGCTACTAACATACAACAATAAAGAGAAGATAATTACTTTAATATTTATTGTGATTCTATATGTATAGTATAATCTATTTGTCTTATGTAGTGGCAATGTGATGATTTTTCTCTTATTTTAATTAATAATTAATTTAAATGAACTTTTTGTAGCTCAATACAGCCAACAATCAAGTACCAACTAAGCTGTCTGCAACCATAAAAAAAGCGGAACAAAATTCTAAACAAATAGAGGACCTTCAAGAAAAAGCAGATGAGCTGAGGGGAAGAGTAGAAGAACTTTTGAAAAGGACGGAACCTCTTCGGTCAGAACTGGGCAAAAGATTTTATGCCATAAATAGATTGGAACAAGTGCTTATGTACTTGAAGTCTTTTGAAAAAATTGAAGAACTAAGGTTTGGTATTATCTTTTTTAAGCTTCATTATGGGCTAATGTTTGACCACAATGATGTTTAGTAGTAGTGTGATGAAAAGAGTTATTAAATAAAGCTACAAGTGATTTATGAACTTGTAAGAGTGCAGATTGGTTCAGAGAATGTAGTATTAAAACTCGAAGGTTGCAATAAATCTATTTTCTACAATAAAAAGCATGTATTTCAACTTCGATCAACAATAACTAGATATTGGGTCAGTGCGAAAAATATGTCTCGGTTAATAACAACTCACATCAAATGTGAGCTTTTATTTTGTTTGAAACACAGCCAATGTAAGCACGTCTCACAATTCATGTGTATTGAAAAGATGCAAAAATAATACCCGAAAAAGCAATTTAACAGCCGGAGTATCTTACTTTCGCTAAATACATGTTGAATAAGATATATTATAAGCTTTTAAACCTGTGGTACAAATGTTTGGCCAAGGCTCGCCAACCACACACAAACACGCACAATAACGTGTAAAAACTTTATTCATTGTGTGTTAAGGTTGAATTCACACTAAATGTTGTTTATGTTGTCATTTCATTTGTAAGTGATGGGAGTAATTTATTGCTTTGCTCGTTTTATCCTAATTATTAGATAATATATTGAAGACTTGTGGCTTTATTACTAGGTGTCATGGTTGTAATCAGGTTGAACTTAAAACTGTTGTAAAACTTTTTTCTCCCTTTCTTAGTAAATAAATAACTACATAAGTATATATTTCTGCGGACAGCAGTTAGCTTCGATTTTGTACGTGACCCTTTATCTAGTTATTGTTGATCGAAGTATTTCAATAAATAGATGCTTTTTATACTGACAGAAGATTTTTCATTTGGTTGATTGATATCTCTGTTACAAAATAAATTAATGTGTTTCAGCCAGTCTGTGTAAAAGATGACATTGTAGAGTCATAAACTATAAACTCTTCACATTTCTTATCATATATTGAGGCTATTATTATTTTATTACTATTATAATAATAATACTATTATTATATATAAGCTAAATCTGGACTAAACCTATGTAGATGTAGCTTTATAATTGATATTCATGCACTAATCTATAGAACCTATTACATAATTGATAATTATTAATTTCCTTCATATTTAACAGTTACATAATAATCGGACATCTATACATTAAATAATATTATACCAGATGACTGTTTAAATTTTAACACCCTTCCATCCTTTGTTACATCATGGTCACATTTAAAAGAATAATACCAAAACAAATACTAATAAACAACCAATAAAACCTAAGTTAAAGTTTGTTTTAAGACTTTCAAAAGTATGGGAAGGATACTTTTAAACGTAAAAGAAATCACATCTAGGTTCAATAAACAACATTAAAGGGGCGCTTTCAAGGTTAATCATTACGTAACTGCTTATCATCGGAACGCCGTACGGTCGAACATAGGAAAGCGGGCCACAGGTCGAGGTGGGGACGCGGGCGGGAATGCGCGGCATGGTGTGACTCATTGCTTTCCTTATTATTACACCAATTCGTTTATGCGTAAATCACCTGATGTTGAGTATATATCAGATTTAGAACGAGAATCGACTAATGATTATCCTGTAATAATATTGCTGTCGACTAACCAGTTGCACTGTATTTACAACAAAACCATGAATTTATAGTATTAGTGTTTTTTTTTTGCCATGTATATTTTCAAGAATTTGCTGCCTAGTGATGTCCACTTCTAAAATATTGTCCCTAAATTATTTTTCTTAATCTTAATATTACATACAAATTCTAATGTTTTCTTAATATTTGAACCATATAACATTTCAGCTGCCAGATGAAACAGACTAATGATGATGAACAGTTAGTACTGCTGTATGGGGAACTTAAAGATATGTGTAACCTGCACCAAAAAGGACATCAAGCTAATTATATCAAAGAGTATACTCATTACTGGCATAATGTACTCAAAGATAAAATATCAAAGTAAGTATAACTTCTTTTTCCTTTTCAAACAAATTTTCAAAATGCCATCATAACACTGATTTGCTTTGTGCACCATCTATCCCTTCGTTTTACATACTACATTGTTAGCTGTACTTACATGTCTTAATGATCAAATGTTTGTATAACGCCAGCAAATTTCACTTTCATGTTATCTTCAACATCTTCATTACTTTAGTGTTAATTTCATACAGCAATTATTGCTCCTTATCTGCTGGTAAGACCTAACACCTAATGTGACTAATTTGTAGATAGGATATTAACATTTGCTATGAGGGCAGTTTAAAAAATTACAACCTATTTTAATTGTATTGATTTGTCTTATAATAAAAACCACATTTTTTTTCCAAACAATGGTAAATATAGTGCAATTGAAAAATAACAGTGACCGCCAATAGCAGCTCTACATATCTTTTGGTAGCATATACTAGTTAATCTCGAATTATGACATACTGAAAGACAGTTATTGTATCAAGTTTATCTTTATTTATATGATAGTCAACTCAGCCAGATACTCCTATGTAATGAGGTTCTTTTTTATGGCATGGGGTCCTTCAAGCATAATGTGAAGAGACGTTTATGCAACCCATGATTACAGCAACAACTAGCGATGGATAGTTTGTCTCTCCGTGATTGCTGTTGTTTTTGGTTTGTACTGTGATTACCATCACGCATAGAGCAGTCACTTTCCCGTGCTAGAATAAAAAAAAAGTACTGCCATCCCTCTTGACACTGGATATTTACCACATTTGATTCTGGAATTACTTGACCTAATTTGACTAATTACTTGACTAATTTGACCTAATTACCTAGAGAAAAACAAAACTGATATACAATAAACATCAGATGATTTACGCAAAAACGAACAGGTGTAATATTAAGGAAACCAATGAATCACACCGTGCTGCGCAGTCCCGCCCGCGTCCATTACCTTGACCCGCACCCCGCTCCCCTTTGTTCGACCGTACGGCGTTCCCACTATAAGCAATTACGTAATGATTAACCTTGAAAAGGGCCCCTTTAATGTTGTCCATTGAATCTAGATGTGATTTTTTTACGTTTTACGTATCGTTCCCATACTTCTAATAGTTTTAGAACAGACTTTACCTAAGATTCTCTTTGTTGTTTATGAGTATTAGTTTCGATATTATTATTTTATATGTTAAATGTGACCATGAACTACCACAGGATTGAAGGGTGTTAACCTTTAAACATTCACCTGGTATATACCTAACAATACATAACCTACAAATAATCCAAGTACCATATTTCCAGGAACTATGAGGACATTTTGAAGATTCTTAAATGGCCATTCACCAGTGGAGCAGAGATCTCACCTGCACCCAAAGAAGTTATGGTCAAGTTTAACAATGTAACAAGATATTTATTTCTTATTCAAGAGCCTGATGTCTTAATACCTACTCCTATTACTGGAGATTATGGACAAGGTAATATGTCGTAAATAGACATGAACTTCTATAATGTATAAGTTACATAAAATATAATATACAGTCAGTGTCAGTGTCACTAATTAGGTATTATTGAAAACCAGGGGTTGTCCGATTATTGAAATGTGAGGATTAAGAAATATTTCTTGTTTGTATTAATATTCTATCACTACGTAATATAAAGATATATATCGCTTATGATTAATTTTCTGTTTTGTATAGTATTGAAATTTGTAATAACGAGATGATTGTTAGTATCGAGATTTTGAGCATGAGCTCTGTCATAACTGTTGGTTGTTGCATAACGCTTGCTTTTTCACACGTTGTGAAACACAGTCTTGCCATAATAACTGAAAATGTGGTATTTTATGGAAGCATCTTGGAATGTCATGTAGTAGATTTTATATTTTATTCATAGTCTATTGTTGTATGTTGTTATTTGGTTCTATATTTTGTATTATTGGTAGTTTCTTACGTAAAATAGTTTGGTTATTATGCACAAGTGAATGGGAAATAATACCACACCGCATGGATTCTGACTTGCCACAAAAACTTCCTGAAAAGTTCTAAGACGATGGCTACCATATTGTCAGTTCATTTCATTGACAGTAATAATCTACTAGAAAATTAGTTGCCAAAAATAAAATAAAGAAAGAAAAGAACTGACAATGGATCAGTAATAATGGAATGTAATTCTATAATCTATAATAATCAGTCATTGTTTAATAATTACCACCTATAATCATTTCTTTGCATTTCACAGAACATAACCCTTGTTTGCCTGTTAGAATATTATTGCGACCTTTGAAGAAAAGGTTTACTTTCCATTTCACTGGGTCTCGGCAAACCTCACGCATTGACCGACCAGAATGGTTCCTGACCCAGACCTTAACCTGGATAAAAGACCACCAGACCTTTGTAAGATTGTATATACAGCCTATTGCTGAAAAACTAGAACTAAGAAAAGTCAGAGCTGTGGTAAGTATTATTTAATCGACTTCATTAAAATAGGTTATATTTGTCTCTTAGTATGTTTGTATGAAAGTGATTTTCTGGCAAACTATAGGGTTGATTATTATAATTCTTTTATCGTTTTTTTTTATCGGGATCTTAGATTGTCTCATAGTGGCTTTTAGTTTTTAATTCATAGTTATTTCTTGTTTAGCCCTATACAGTTAAATATTGGTGGCATTTTGATACAGTTTGGTTATTGTGAATGAGTGAAGTGGAGTAGATATAATTTAAGATGTCACAAAATCTCTTTGGAAAGTTTTGTCAAGCAACCACCATTTTTTAGACTTATGCCAATGGTGAATTGATTTTTGTTCTATTTTAGACATATGATGGTGGTCTAAATCAACTTCAAATCTCTTGTTGAATCATTTGGTTGGATTTTATAAAAATGTACATGACACTGGCAGAATTGTGGAATTATCCACAGGGGTAATAGACTAAGAATAAAATAAAGACCACTGAATTCATCATAAGACACTTTGTAATAATTACCCACTTTATAAAATGGCAGTAATAATTTACAATAGTAAGAATTGATTACCAAACTAAAAAAAAAAAAAGAAATTTGTTTTAACTCTTACGGAAATGTTTTAATGAATTAAAGTATGATTCAAATGTATACATACTTACGATTTCAGTTTCCTTTTTTAACCTACTTCAAAAATGAAGATTGTTTTAAATTCGGTTGCCTTTTTTATGTTTGTTACCTCAGAACTTTGTCATTGATAAACTAATTCGGAAAACAATTTTTATTGGATATTTGCATTTTCATTCGCACTGGATTTTAAGAATACATTAGGGAACTGATAAAAATCATATAGGAAAATTATTGCGACTCAGACATTAGTAGGTTTATGACGACCCAGGATTAGGTATGTACCTAATTATGCCAAAGGACATTCCGGGTTATTTTTTTGGAGCAATTTTTTTAGTCTGTTTCTTTTTTAAAAATTTAATTTATTTTAATCTTTTCGAACTAAGTTCAGGTGTGAATTATATTTCAGGATGAATTCATTGCTGGTCTCGTAGCTTTGGCAGCGGAACGACTTCATACAGTCTTAGCTATCTATCACACACAAGGTGCCAAAGGGGAAATTGTTGACATGGACGCAGCTTTCGCTCACGCTGTCGATGAAACTCTTGGATTTAATAGAGAACTGATATCAATAACTGGTCAAGATGTAAACAGTGTGCTTTCTGTACTTACTAAAGCAGAAACCTTTGTAAGGTGGTTGGCTGTTGAGAAGAAATGTAAGTAATGTCTTTCTCATCCATTGAAATTAAAATTTTATTCACCTCCAACTATTATATTTCTCTCGCCTTTTTATTTTTACTCAAATTATTTACTAGCGGGGCCGTTGTCCCGCTCTGATAATAAAAAAAACTTGACCAAGTATATACATAATCTTCCTCTTGAATCACTTCATCTACTGGTGAAAGCTGCATGAAAATTAGTTCAGTCGTTTTTGAGTTTATCGCGAACAGACAGACAGGCAGACGCGGTAAGGGACTTTGTTTTATACTATATTTTATTTTATACTATATAATGATAATGATAGTGATACAAGTGTTATTGATAATTATTACGGGCTATCAATTTTGGAATCAAATATTGCTCCCTGCCTACGTCACCATTAAAGTTGCTTGAAAATAAATATAAATGCATTTTTTGATTATTTCTTTTATTTTCATTTTCTAAAAGTAATGAATAGGGAATAATATAAGTCTTCTGCACAAATTTTCGTAAAAGTCGGTGAAGCTATTTTTGAATTGAAATATACTGAGAAATTGATTATCAAAAAATTTGTAATAATAAAGTCGAGGAACAACTAAGTATTTTTTGCATTTGTAAATCAATTATAATTTGAATTATTTAAATTTCATAATTTTTAAATTAATTGTAAACATTAGGCTGGTTTTCAAATCTACAGTTTATTAATTTATCAAACATATGGTGAGCTCCACAAGCTCATTACGAGACATTAAGATTACATGTGCACATGTTGCATGTACAGGCGCAATATGTCAAAAGCTTGTCGGTAACCCTTAACTAGCATGTCGGTGATGCGAACCCATAATTTTTTCTCCAAAAATCGCTCAACGCTACTAAATAAATTTTCACTTAAAAAAATGTTTGCAAACAGAAATACAGTTTAATCAATTGAGTATAACATTTACATTTGAGAAATGATTACATAGTACTAACTGTACCTACGCCTTCATTTGCGTAGAACCTAATGTACAAAACAGAGATTAATAAGTCATCTGAATGTATAAAGTCTTAATTATTTATCTACTTTTCTCTCCGTCTCTATACTTAAGTCGCATCATCATTAAAATTACAATAACTTTTGATAGAGTGAACCGATTTTGATTAAACATAGACTAAATATTACTCGAAGATATGCTTTATGATTTCCTTGAAAAGGTTTTATTGTGAATGGAGTACTTTAGTAGTGATGCGTGTTCATACAAACAGACGGACAGACATTTCTAAAATTGGTTACAATATATTTTATTACTTATTCTAGACACCTGTAACAATTTACAGAAAACTAAATAGTAAAGACACGTTAAATTTACATTATCTATTATTATATTTATAGAAGAGGCATAGGTAATATAATATACAGGTTGAACGTTTAGACAATAGCAATATTTATGGAGGATACTCTGCATTCGATTCTCGTTCTAAATCAACTAAAAAATAGGTGCTTAATATTTGACCTAATTATCTAAAAAAATACAAAAACTATACACAATCCTCTACGCGTCTATATTAAAGCACAGTGTCAATGACAGTTGGATCATTTCACTTTCACTTGAAAGTGAACGTGGGTACGTCAGGAACAAAACAAAAAACAAAAGGGTTTATTATCCGTTTTATTATTGAAAGTTATTGACTCCGGGTCGCCACTTGTAGCTTTCGGCACCGGTCATTGCACCGAGGTTTATTATGATTATGTTTACACTTTTGAAAGTCTTAGAACAAACTTTAACTCAGGTTTTCTTTGTTGTTTATTAGCATTTGTTAAGATATTATTGTTTTATATGTTAAATGTGACCATGAAGTGTCATATCCTAAAATACTGCGAGTGTTTAACCTTTCACCTGGTATACAGATGCGCTGTCAAAAATGGATGAGACATTAGGCAGCGAGCAGTGGAGCGAAGCAGTCGCTGCTGGAGTGGAATCCGCTACTGGTGCAATGGTGTGGGTCCCACGAGCAGCTGACTGGTTCATATCACTATTAAAAACGATCGAGGATCGATACACAGTGCTACCGCAACCGGGACATAGGTCAGTTCCACTATACTTTCTGTATTTTAGTATAGGGCATGATAATGATTTAATATCAACAACTTTGATAAACCAGGTTAATGTTAGAATCATCAATGATTAACAGTTGGAGTCAAATTGTGAATAAACTTGTAGTATATATTTTGTATTTAATTTTATATTCATGCACCTTCTTAATATTACGAGTGCTCGTCCAGTGGTCGAATTTCGGCCAGAGAGAAAAAAACCCCTTTTTTTATTCATAAGACTAATTCTTGTCAATGGTTACAAAATAAAAAGAAAATTAAAATAATGAAGAAGATCATCTGAGAAACAGAGGAGTGTGTTAATTATTTTGCAAATTAACTGGGTGATTTGCATATTCACGACTATCGAGCTGTAGCGGCAACATATATGAGTCGTTACATTTCAAAATAATCTAAACCCAATTATAGCCGTTCCTAATTTTATGTTATTCTTCAAGATCTTCAAATTTTGTAAATGTTAAATATGAAGATTATAAAAAAACTAAAAACCTTATCAACAGCAAAATTTGAACTTCATTCTCGGTGTATAAAAACTGGAAATCTTAAAGAAATTAAACGTGTTATATTAACATTGGATTTAACTCATTTTGAATAGTAACGACGCATTTATTGAATAATATGTTAATATTTTAAGACGATAAATAATAAAAAAAATGTCTTCGATCTCAGGCTACAATTCCTTGAGCTTCAACTAGAGCTCATGGAGGAATGGCGCGTGCGTTTAACACAGCTTTTAAGCGCAGCTTTGGATTCAGTAACAGCAGAGACTTTCCTCTCTCCGGGGCCTTCCTCGCACCCTCTAATAGCTGTTATCAACGCCGCTCACTACACCTACACAGTTTTGTTACAGTGGGCACATTCACTGGTATGATCTATACAAATAATAAGAGTGTAAATCTAACGTGTCTGTAACCTTTTAGATTTATGTAAAAAAAATGTTGCAGGTGTCTTGAAATCATTACATAGTATAAAACAAAGTCCCCTACCGCGTCTGTCTGTCTGTCTGTTCGCGATAAACTCAAAAACTACCGAACGGATTTTCATGCGGTTTTCACCGGAGGATAGAGTGATTCATGAGCAACGTTTTAGTATATCGTTTGTCAAGGATTTTTGGATAATTATGACGGGACAACGTCTGCCGGGCCCGCTAGTAGCTAATAAAATAAATATCAATAATTTTTAGACATGTCTGTCTATCTGTTTGAACACGCATCACTGCTAAAGTACTGCGTTCATGATAAAACCTCTTCAAGAAAATCATAAGGAATATCATCGAGTAACATTTAGTCTTGGTTTCATTAAAATCGGTTCACTCTATCAAAAGTTATTGTAATCGTAATGACGACGCGACTTAAGTACGAGAGAAGACTAGATAAGTAAATGGACTTAATATATTCAGATGACTTTATTAATCGCTGTTTTTTACATAAGGTTTCACGTGGACAAAGTCGCGGGCGCAACTAGTTTAATATAAAATTAAATATCGGTTTCATATTGCAATTTATACTTCAGAGGTCAGTAATAGTGTTCTATTACTCGAGACTCCTAACTTGCTTTAATCGATTTTAATTTCAACGACGCTATGGAATCTTTA
Source organism: Antheraea yamamai (assembly GCA_036509395.1). Classification (NCBI taxonomy): domain Eukaryota; kingdom Metazoa; phylum Arthropoda; class Insecta; order Lepidoptera; family Saturniidae; genus Antheraea; species Antheraea yamamai. The sequence continues at coordinate 8,456,908 of AP028440.1, forward strand.
ATAACGAGAATCGTTGGCAAAGTAAAAGAATTGAATACAGAAAAAAAAAACGAAGAGATTCGTCAATTCCGTTTTCTAACTCAATGTGAAAAGAGTCTTAATCGTCAGAATACAAGAGCTATAAAATATTTCGACAGCATTATCTGCAGTTGCATTACTACCGCCGTCAGTTCCACCACTTCACGCAGCAGCAGCATCACGAAGATGAGTCTGAGAGTTCATCCAGCTCTGATGACGAGGATGATGATGATGATGAGGATGATAGTGATAACAATGATATTACGAATAAAACTCCTAAAACAGGTAGAAATTAATAGAAATATATATAGAAAATGAATTGTGTATTTTTGAAAAGTTGTTTTAAATCTCTAATTACCCTGAACAGATATAGTTTTTGGTGAATATAAAATGTTTCGGTTTTAGCAATTCAACGTCTATACATATTTGGGATAATGGTGGCTTTATTGGCTAATTTCTTCAGTCACCAAATGTTCTTAAAATCCTTCGGAAAAGTTTCTGATTCACAAAGTTGTTTGTTTATTCCCATGTCAGGACCAACTCCTCGTTGCCATAAATAGGCTGTTCCTCCACTTCCCATACAAGCCTAGAGAGCTTTCTGGAACCTTTAGGTGAAAAAGATATTCATTAAAATATTAATATCTTGTTAGGGAATTGTACATAATATAGGCCAGTGGTCATTTCAACTGTGAAAATACTAGATAAGTTGAGAAATTCGATGTCAAGCAGAGGAGAATAACAAAACAATATTAAAATCGTTTTAATGACGCAATTTGACTAGACTAAAACCAATACATATTATTAATAAAAAAAACGAAGATTTATACAGTAAATACAAAAAGAACAACTCTGAACATAGTTACGGAAAATATCCAGATATGTTTGATAGTCTGACGGTCTAGAAAAGATAGCCAGTAGTAGAAGTATTTTGCATACATGTTGTCAGGGGTACAGAAAAAGATATAGTAATAGGAAATACACCCAGGAAAAGTATTCTTTCTAGGGATGTCTGTAATCGACATTAACAGGAGCGTAACCGTACAATATCGAATGTTGAATCGTAGGTGGTAGAGCCACGCTGAGGCTATTACTGGTTTCAGCATGAATGGGTCGGCTCGCCCGGGGTACTACCACTCTCTCATAGAAAACCGACGCGAAGTAACAGTGCGTGCATTGTTGCGTTTCGTTCGGTCAGTGAGAGCTCCGGATACCCAACTCCCCTCCCCCTCCCCTCTTCCCCACTCCCCTCTCCCCTCCTCAAAACACAGGCTCGCAACGCACTTGCGACTCCTCTGGTGTTGCAAGTGTCTATGGACGGTAGTGATCACTTAACATCAGGCGAATCACCTGTTTGTTTGCCTCCAATGATATAAAAAAATATTAAAAATACTTTGCAGATGGGGACAATGACGAAGCCATATCTTTAAAGCAAGTAGAGGACACAGCGAAGAAACTCGCTCTTAACGAAATCACACGTAGAGAATCGTTAATACACGAACAAGTCAATTTCGATATTGTGAGTATTTCCAGTGATTTTTCAAATAAGGTAAAATCAAAACTGTTCGTACTTTTACTGTGATTTTATTAAGGACCCGTGATAATGTATACATATTATCACCATATTTATTTATCTTGTTAACAACTTGCATGTGTATGACTTTGTTTCATGAATGAATGAATACTTTTAGTTTGTACATTGGCGAGCTTAATGCCTGTTACATTTCGAAATAAATTAAATCGTTCATTAAAAAAAAACTAAAAACCTTATGAACGGCGAACTTTGAACTTCGTTCTCGGTGTATGAAAACTGGAAATCTTAAAAAGTTAAACATGTTATATAAACTATTAAAATTAGTTTTAGCTTATTTCGGAATGTAACGACGCAATTCTCTTTTTTATCGATATATCGATAAACAAACTTAACAAAAGTTGTAAGATCTCTGAGTTTTGTTGACAGACGATGCCGATAGCTAACTTGGCAGTGACCGAGCCGTTGTCAGGTGATGATGAGGCAGAGGAGGCTGGAGTGTTCGCGGAGGCGCCCGCACTATTAGCACGTTTACGTGACGCGGGACTCACAGCGCTCGCTGATCACATCCTGCTCGAATTTAAAGCCGGACTCCGGGACTATAAACGACAGAAGTGAGTTCTGTGCGCAGACCACAGTGTCTATGCACGTTTGGGTAGTGTACTAATACGTTCTGCTCGAATTTAAAGCCGGTCTCCGTGACTATAAACGACAGAAGTGAGTTCTGTGCGCAGACCACAGTGTCTATGCACGTTTGGGTAGTGTACTAATACATTCTGCTCGAATTTAAAGCCGGTCTCCGGGACTATAAACGATAGAAGTGAGTTCTGTGCGCAGACCACAGTGTCTATGCACGTTTGGGTAGTGTACTAATACATTCTGCTCGAATTTAAAGCCGGTCTCCGGGACTATAAACGATAGAAGTGAGTTCTGTGCGCAGACCACAGTGTCTATGCACGTTTGGGTAGTGTACTAATACATTCTGCTCGAATTTAAAGCCGGTCTCCGGAACTATAAACGATAGAAGTGAGTTCTGTGCGCAGACCACAGTGTCTATGCACGTTTGGGTAGTGTACTAATACGTTCTGCTCGAATTTAAAGTCGGTCTCCGGGAATATAAACGACAGAAGTGAGTTCTGTGCGCAGACCACAGTGTCTATGCACGTTTGGGTAGTGTACTAATACGTTCGCTAACACTTTATCTACAGTATAAAGATCGACTTACCTTGTTGTTTCGGTTTTGCCGCACCGCTGGTGTAGCCCGATAACGTATGTGACCACCGGGCACAGTACCACTCAATTTAGGTGTTAGAGATCGCGGCACACTCACAATTTCTTTTTGTAAAGACCGTTTGTTACGTAAAGAACGTTTTTTTTTTTGCAATGACGGTGTGAGGTCTCGAGCAATAATAATTAGATGTCGGAAGCAAAAAATGCAGCAATCACAGGAAGCCATTCATGGATTGGTTAAAAACCTAACCCCTGTGATTGGTGCAGTGAACGAAAGCGATATGGGCTTCGCGAGAAAAGATCTGATATTAACGATGTTCGCACAAGTTCAATTATGTATATTTTGGAGTTTTATATTTCGTTTATAATCTTGTGCTATTTGACTTTATATTTTGTAATGTTGATGGTATTTTACGTAATATAGTTCGTTAATTGTGCACGAGTGAAGTGGATGGGAAATAATACCACGGAGCATGAATTCTGAGATGCCACAGAAACTCCGGACTTACGTAGCATTGTCGTCCAGTTACCTAGTTGCGTCTAAAGAAGTTTTACTTAAAAAAACATTCCAACCATCCGACACCCAATAGTGAGACGTTACTGTATTAATGAGGATGTACGTTTTTTTTAATAATGTTTACACGCTAGTTACATAAAAATAGTCAGCAATTGGATACTATCTTAAGTTGACACTGTTATACATAATTATTCGCGGTTAGTATTATATTGGATAAAAAAGGAAGCTTATAAACGAAACTTATTCTAACTTCCCCCCCCCCCCCTTCCCCCCCCCCCCCCCCCCCCCCCCCCCCCCCCCCCCTCCCCCCCCCCCCCCCCCCCCCCCCCCCTCCCCCCCCCCCCCCCTCCTCCCCCCCCCCCCTTCCCCCCCCCCCTCCCTCCCCCCCCCCCCCCCCCCCCCCCCCCCCCCCTTCTTTTTCCCCCCCCCCCCCCCCCCTCCCTCCCCCCCCCTCCCCCCCTCCCCCCCCCTCCCCCCCCCCTTCCCCCCCCCCTCCCCCCCCCCCCCCCCCTCCCCCCCCCCTCCCCCCTCTTCTTCCCCCCCCTTCCTCTCCCCCCTCCCCTCCCCCCCCCCCCTTCTTCTCTCTCCCCTCCCTTTTCCCCTCCTTCTTTTTCCCCCTCCCTCTTCTTTTCCTTTCCTTTCTCTTCCCCCTCCCCCCCCCCCCCCCCCCCCCCCCCCGCCCCCCCCCCCCCCTTCCCCCTCCCCCCCCCTCCCGGCCCTTTCCTTCCTTTTTTTTTTCTTCCCCCCCTTTTTTTTTTTTTTCTCCCCCCCCCCCCCCCCCCCCCCCCCCCCCCCCCCTCCTCCCCTCCCCTCCTCCCCTCCTCCTCTCCCCCCCCCCCTTTTTTCTTCCCCCCCCTTCCCCTCCTCCCCCTCCCCCCCCCTCCCCTCCCCTTCCCCCCCCCCCCCCCTCCCCCCCCCCCCCCCCCCCCCCCCTGTTTTTTTTTTTTCTTTCTTTTTTCTTTCCCCCCCCCCCCCCCTTTCCTTTTCCCCCCCTCTCCCCCCCCCCCCCCCCCCCCCCCTTTTTTTTCCTCCCCCCCCCCCCCCTTCCGGTCCCCCCTCTTTCTTTCCTCCCCCCTCCCTTCCTCCCCCTCCGCCTCCCCCCCCTTTTTTTTTTTTTTTTTCCCCCCCCCCCCCCCCTTCCCCTTTTTTTTTTTTTCTCCTTCCTTCCTTCCCTCTCCTCTTTTTCCTTTTTTTTTTTCCTCTTCCCCTCCCTCTCCCCCCCCCCTCTTTTTCTCCTCCCCCCTTTTCTCGGGTTTTTTTTTTTTGCCCGCCTTTTTTCTCCTCCCTCCCCCCCCTCTTCTCCCGGTCTCCGCCCCTCCCTCCCCTCCCCCCTCCTTTTTTCCCCGCGGCTCCCCTTTTTTTTTGCCCCCCCCCCCCCTGGCCCGGGGGCTTCCTCCCCTCCCTTTTCCTTTTTCCTTTTCCCCCTCCCCCCCCTTTCCCCTTCTTTTTTTTTTCCCCCTCTCCCCCCCCCCCCCCCCCCCCCCCCCCCCCCCCCCTCCCCCTCCCCCCCCCCCCCCCCCCCCCCCCTTACTTATCTTATTCTAACTACATATGAGGATGTACGTTATGGTGCAGATGGCACAGCCTGCCGGTGACGGAGGCGGTCGGGCTGAGCGTGTCAGGGCCGCTGTGCGCGCCGCTGGCGGGCCTGTGCGCGCGGCTGTGCGTCGCGGTCGCACGACTCGCCCCGCCACTATCCGCACGACTGCGTGCACATCTCGCGGATATCGTTGACACGTACATTTTCGAGGTACGCAATTATATTTTTAATTATTTATATTCACTAGCTATCTTATAGTTATTCAGTATTATTTTTAATATCAACATTATTGTTCTATTTTTCCAAGAATGTAGTACAACTATAACTATTGGACATTTTTAATTTTGGTTTTTTACATCAATTGTGAGTGTATACAAATATGTACATCATTGTGCATTAGTTTTCATTTTATCGAAGTGTGTACAATATACTCGGGAGTATGGAAAAAAATTAACTGTTTCCATTTTTTTTTATTGATGACACTCAAACTCGTCGAAAGCTATTAAACAAGAAAAAACATTTTTAATCGATCGGTAATTATATAAAAATAAAAACATTTGTAAATAAATGGATACTTGATACACTTCATTCTAACATAATGATTTCGATCAACAATAACTAGATAAAGGGTCGGCGCGGTAAATAAGAGCTCACTTGAAATGTGAGTTTTATTTTGTTTAGTTTGTTTGAAACACAGCCAATGTAAGCACGTTTCACATGCTGCAGTGTATTCAAAAGATGCAAAAATAATACCCGAAAAAGCAATTTAACGGCCGGAGTATCTTACTTACGCTAAATGCATGTTGAATAAGTTATATTTTAAGCTTTAAACTTACAAATAATATCAAATTTTGAACAAAATTACCGATGTTAAACCTGTGGTACAAATGTTTGGCGTAGGCTCTCCAACCACGCACAAACGCGCACAATAACGGGAAAACGTACTTTATTCATTACGTGTTAAGGTTGAATTCACACTAAATGTTGTTTATGTTGTCTTTTGATTTGTGAGGGGATTAATTTATTGCTTTGCTCGTTTTATCGTAAGTATTAGATAATATTTTGAACATTTGTGACTTTATTACTAGGTGTCATGGTTGTAATTAGGTTGAACTTAAAGCTGTTTTAAAACTTTTTTTCTCCCTTTCTTAGTAAACAAATAGCTACACATAAGTATATATTTACGCGGACAGCTTTTAGCTTCAATTTTGTACGTGACCCTTTATCTAGTTATTATTGACGGAAGCATAATGAGATATAATTACATATTTTATAATAATATTTGAATTACGAGGTGAATATTCCAACTTACGAAATAATGCGAATCATTTTAATGAATATGAATGTAATAATTACTTACTTGAAAAATATTTTAGCCATTCAAATTATTAGAACTGTTTGAATGATTGGAATAGATGTTCATTTGTTCTAATATTTGGCTTCAATATAAAGAGGTAAAATTTGTGAATGTGCTTGCAAAAAATAATCTCGAAAATTACTGATCGGTTTTAAAAAATCCGTACACTAATAGAAACATGCATCCTTCAATAATTTTTATAATATAATTATCAGTTTCGAAATTATAGGTAATAGTAACCTAATGGTGTACAGAAAACCTACTACAATAGAACCTCGATAAGTTAAAACCCAAGGGAAATAGAAAATATTTTAAGTTATAGAGTTTTTAACTTATTTTAGGGTTTATATTACACTCGCCCTTTCGCCGCACACTTTCTTGAAAGCCAAATCATGCCGTTTTCGAAGTTTTCTAACCAGCCATTGCTAGCTTTAAAATTATTGATTTTCAGCGAATTGGCGAAATCTTCAGTTTTTTCTTTCACTATGTGTCTGTAACACTGATGTTTGTGGTTTGGACACTGTTTGAACCTCGTAAATAAACATTACCCCAAAATAAAGAATTCAGCAATGTTTCGTCTTTTACATAAAATACTTTCTCGAAATTCTCGTTCTTTCAAGAGTTCAGCTTCTTTGTAATTATAAGTGGCAATGTACTTTCGTGTATTCCAAACTGAGCCGCAACATCTTTTCTTTTTAATCCAGTTTTCACCGCTTTTTAATTTATCAGTGTTTGTTAGTGTTGTTAATTTTTGTTTTGAACTCATTTTACTTAGGTAACTTTTATCACACAGCACAGTTTCCTGGACAGTGATCAACAATTAATCATCCAAGTAAGCCGCTGTGTCCTCACCACCGCAAATACAGCTTTTAGGGATTTCAGGGAAACAATAAGGAATTGTATATTTATTGCCTGTATATTTATTTACAAATTAAATTAAGTAAATGCGTCCAATCAATAAGTTTTGAAAAACTTTTTGTTTTGTACATATATTCGAAATGACTCATTGGCAGACAGTTTATATTACAGAGCTCATCGAAACATTTCTGTAAGTAACTGAGGGCTAATACTGAAATTATTAGTTAAGTTATCGAGGTTGCGTATTTTAAGTAATAGAGGTTTTAGGCTCTGAAGGCAAGGGAACAGATTACTTTTTGAAGTTATAGAGGTTTTTAACTTATTGAGGTTCTACTACATTTCATTTATATACAAGTGTTAAACTCGGTGTATGTATAGTGCATATTTCTAATAACAAAAACAATAAAAATCGACCTAGTGTGGCACGGGCTTGCACATTTCAGGTCTCAAAGTGAATGAGAGAAAAATATTTTTTTTCTTCGATGCGGGAGTCTGCCTCGCGCTTCCTGATTTTATATATAACTATGCTTAGACCCTACAATAAAGTGCATAATAGTTTACATTTTTTAGCGTAGTCAATTCGGAAAGCTACCTTCAAAACCCAAAAAAACATACATTATGATAACACACTCATTTGTTGTAACGTTTCGCGCACCATCTATTGTAAGTTAATAGTACTAAGCCAATAACTTTCACGCAATACTAACAATAACTACATAAAGTTATAACACACGCACAAACATTAATCATTAATTAACTTTATATTAATTTTGGATTCGATATTACTTGGTTTTCAGGAAGTAGTTCTACATAGTTGGTTCAACACAGGCGGTACGATACAATTCACTCATGACGTCAAAAGAAACCTTGTACCAGCTTTCGCACCTCCGAATAAGGTCGCCTCTGAAATTAATCAGTTACCTAAGTGAGTATTTTTTATAATTCAATAAAAAAAACTCTTTCATTGTATATAGACCGAGAACAGCGCGATAACATGAACAAGAATTATTTTAGAGTAGATATAACATAGAAATAAAAAATATATTATTTGTAATTTGTTGATACTGAAATGATTAACAACAGATTATCTCTCGTTTGATAATTATTTTCCACACGAGATACAAAAGTCGTAGTATAAAATCGTCCTTGGAACTAACAAAAATAAATCTTAATGTTTTGATTAATGATTTTTATTATAAACTGAGTTTTTCACAATAACAAACATTGGAAATAAGTGCCGCTACGCTAACGCTAGAATCTAGTACAAAGAATTTGCTGATAGATGGCGCTTCACTCAAATATTACAGTTTCCATGTCGGCATGTATAATCTACAGTCGATTGGCTCACGGACGTACATTTGATACAGAGCCTTCGTATTTTTGTAAATTCGCGTACATTTATTAATTGGAAATTCTGGTGAAGATACAAAAAATCGTACTAAATGGTAAAATTATCAACTGAGGGTGAAGGAAAACGTCACGAGGAAACCAGAACTTGAAAAATATTCTTATAGTATCACCGTATATCTCAAAAGTATAGATTTGTGGATTTCTCGGCATATGAAATCGCAAATACGTCGCAGGCTGGTGTGATGAATATGCCTATTTACCTTGAGAAGAGGCCTTTGGCTAAACGGTGGGAGTCTTAAAGGCTAACAGTTGATTGTATCCTCAATGAAGTCATTAGATATCATTACATAGTATAAAACAAAGTCCCCTACCGCGTCTGTCCGTCTGTCTGTTCGCGATAAACTCAAAAACTACTGAACGGATCTTTATGCGGTTTTCACCAGTGAATAAAAAAATTCACGAGGAACATTACGGTATATAATTTGTCACGGATTGTTTTATAATCAGGGCGGGACAACGTCTGCCGGGCCCGCTAGTTTTACATTAAATTAAAACAATACATTTATTTTTTAATTACTGTACTATGTAATGGGTCGTTCTAGTATTACGTAAGCAAAATTGTAGTCATTTTTGAATCCACCCCCTCCCCTATTCCTATGAATTCGGAACTATTGGTATAATTTATTGGCATACTAGTTTAAAAAACAAAGAAAAGTTAATTCAGACCCCCGTTCCATCCAGATGACATCAAAAGTAAACAGTACACCTCCCCTCTGGTGCTTACGTCATACTTTGATAGACCCTGACATGTTTATGTGGAAAAAATGTAATTATAATAAAAAATCTAGGCTACTCGAGGCGTGTAAGATACTGAACATGGACTACGATGATGCTCGATGTCTCCGCACGGCCATGAGTAAACAGCCTCCACGAGACCCTCAGAATGACGATGACTCTGATAATGAAGATGCACTGACCTCGCAAGGCATACGCCATATGTCGTACAAAGAAGCGTTACAGATACTAAAGCAGAGGACCGATCTCAGCGATTCCACAACTCCGGCTTCAGTCATGGACCTGTTCTGAGGGTCGGAGAGAGGAGTCTGAAGTGTTCAGCGGAATATAATTTAGGATAATCGTTCACATATCCGTAATGGGTGTATCGGGTGTAACTGTGTCGATGCGTCCCCGTATGTGAACAGAACTTTGTGGACAATATGGACGCTCAGTTTTACTTATGTAGTCTAATCTACACCAATATTATTAAAGCGATGATGGCTCAGTCATTCATGACAGTCATTTCTGTGAGTCATTCATGTGAGACATTCATGTCAATAATGCCTATCAATCATTCATGTCAGTCATTCCTGTCAGTCTTATTCCTCAGTATTCTTGTCAGTCATTCATGTCAGTAATATTCCTCATTCATTCATGTCAGTCAGTCATGTCATTCGGATATCGCATCGACCGATTTTAGTACGAATATTCAATCCGGAAAACATCGTGTTGAAAACGTAGCATGGTGGAAACTTCACTGTCGTAATCACCAACCGTTAAGTTGATAATCATCAATCATAAACATATTGTTATCTCAAGCCATAGAATCATTTAACATCAGCTGAGATTGTAGTCAAAACGTTAAAAATCAATAAAATGTGAAAATAAAATTGTCCTTCTATTACTTATCTGGTTATAGTTGCAACCGAGATAGTTCGGAACCTAAATCTTTATTCTAGATATACAAAAAAATACATAAATGAAGTCACGATAACAACAAATATTATATCGAATCTATGTAGATTTTATTAAAAATACTAGCGGGCCCGGCGGACGTTCTCCTGCCTTGATAATAAAAAAAATCCTAAAAGTCATCCGCAGCGCCACCTACCGTCTCCAACTGTGAATCTAGACCATTCTCGGATCCACTGGAACACACACAAAATTTCATAAACATCGGTCCAGCCGTTTAGGAGGAGTTTAGGGACACACACGTATAGAAGAAATTTATATATAAAGATGAAAGTCCGTTTGTTTGATTCTTTGTCCATAGGGTATATGGTACTATTTATAACTATATAAAATGTTTTATTATTAATAAAGCTAAACCTAAATAGAATAAGGTTTATCTTTAATGGCTGAATGGTTACACGTAAAATTTGACATTTGTAAAATTTTTCTTGATAATGTAAAATAAATAATTATAATTTGTATTGACGTTAATTTAATTTGTAACACATTAAAAATATTACGACTTCTGGAGTAAAAAGAATATTTTAAGTGTAACAGTACGTTGCGTCCCGAAATCTGGTAATAACTTTAGGACTTCTAAGGTATTGCATTTATGATCATTCTACATCATAAGGAAAATGTATAGATATTATGTATATTTTTTATTTTTAAGCATATAACGAATTTATTATTTTATTTATTGTTATTATAAATTTAGGCTTAAAAATGTAATGGAATATAATTCCATAAGAATTAATTCTATAATGGTCGTATTAATGTTCTTTCTTATATTGATATATTGAAAATAAGAGTATATTGTTCCGCCCGTGGATAAATTAAACGCTATTTGTGCCGGAAGAAATTTATTTTTTGTATTCGTACATACAAAAGTGAAATATTCACTTATCACACCATATGCTGCTGTAGTCGCAGTCCTCTTGAAGATCGCGTCGTTGTTTCTCTTCGTATTCGCTCCGATGTCCCGAATAGGACTGTCCTCAGACGAACCGCGGCGCGCTTTATATACCTTTCAATAAAACCGGGTAGAATATTCTGGAAGGCGAACGTCATTACTGCAACGTTTCGATAAAGTTCGAAACCGGCTATTCTCTATACTCTTATATTCTGTTCCTACGTATTGTACATGGAAATGTATGTACTATATAGATCTTATAATAGTAATATAGTCATATCATAGATATACCACAGTAATATGTAAAACCCATATCCGACGTTTTTAACAATAAAAACAATTTTCAAAGTTCGTTAGATTAATCTATGTGTATACAATTTGAGTGCGTTTATATATATCACCATATAATGATGCTGTTTATAGTCACAGTCCTTTTAAATATCGCTTCCTTGTTTCTCTTTGTATTCGCTCCCATGTCCTGAATAGGACTGCCCTAAGACGCATCGCGGCGTGCTTCATATACCCTTCAATAAAACAGGGTAGAATATTCTGGACGGTGAACGTCATTACTGAATCGTTTCGATAAAGATCGAAACGGTTTATCTTTAGATCTCTTTTGTATTCTGTGCATATGTATTATGCGTAGAAATGTGTGTAATATATATATCACATAATAGTAGTGTAAGTCATACCATAGAAATACCATAGTAATATGTAAAACCCATAGCTGACATTTTTACTATAGAAACAATTTCCAAAGTTCGTTAGATTAAGAATATCTATGTGTATACAATTTGAATGTGTTTATATAAATCGCCATATGATACTGTTTGGAGCCGCTGTCCTTGTGAAGATTGCTCTCATATTTCTCTTCCTCCGATGTCCTGAATAGAACTACCCTCAGACTTACCGCAGCGCACTTTATATACCTTTCAATACAAGAGGATAGAATACTCTGGAAGGCGGTATTCGAACGATTCGATAAAGTACGATATTGGCTATTTTTCCGTTCCCAGGTTATTGTACGTGTTCCTACGTTCGTACGTAACTCGTATCCGGAGTTTTTAACTATAAAAACTTTTCTCAAAGTTCTTAAGATTAACAATACAATGTATGTTTATGTAATAAAATCGTGTATATCTGTATGTGTATTTATATAATCTGTTTGATTTTTGTACGTTTTGTTGTAATAATAAAAAAATCAAATAATAACTTTTCAATGTTTTATTTAACAAAATACAATATAATTGTATAAAAATTATCTACTATTATCTCAGATTTCGCAATCAGTAGGTCATGACATAGTATATTATGAAAATTAACATAAACCTGACTTTAATACTAGAAATATTGAACTTGCATATACTCTGTTAAGGAATACACATATTTTCGGCCTAAAAACATTGACGTGGACATTAATAAAAGTGAAATCCTAAAAAAATATGCACAATCATTAAATTACACCGTACGTATACATTTCACATACGATATAAATCCATTGTAGATCAGAATATTGGTATAGTATTTTTGTAACTAAGTATATTTAGTGCAAGTTGCAACCCGAAGATAAGTCGAAAAGTGTATAAGCCTTCACATTTAGAGAAGGACGTGTAACTAGTTGTTTTACTTAACTTGATTTGAGATTAGAAATTCATAGTTGAACACGAAATACTATTAGATGCACCTTATCTCCTGGTTCCGAATATATAAAAAACAAAATATTGCTAAAAAAGGCAGAGCGTCTATTTTTCTTAAGACGACAGTATTCTACTATTTCAATTTTGTGGCAAAGTCAACGGCTCCATAAGTTCACGACATGAGGAATTAAACAAGATCTCGTTAAATAACGGAAAATAAGTTATCATTGCTCACAGCCTTTCTAACATAATTTCTCAATTTACATAATGTGAACAGAATAACTGAATACTTACAGATTTATAAGTACCAATGTTATTTTTAAATTCGACACTACATAATTTACTAAAGTTATACGCATACCTATTATTTTATGTACTATTTCAGGCAGTTTCAAAATACATTACAACGATTTCACAAAGTCTTAATAAATTATTATTTAATATATATTAAATTACAATAACCATAGGTACTACTTACCTACCAAATGTATTTTCATAATTTATCTATATGATTACGACTGTTTTTTTTTTAAATTCGGTAAGTTTGTACCTTGCCCATATTTATTTGATTTCTTAACAATTGAAAGAAATTATGATTATATAATTTTCAATAGTGACTTTAATAATCATGCATTTTTACGATTAAGAAAACCTTTTTGTACAACAAAATTGTGGACTGTAGTGAATTTAACAACACTTGCTAACTAAATTAGAATATTGTTACTATCACATAACACTGGCTGTGGATTCATAGAATCGCCATTTCACAATATAAATAATCACTTAAATACAGTTTTGTACTAACAGTACGTTAAACAACAGACATTGGCTAACAATTAAGTCGTAAATTAATATGTACAATATCCGCTTATGATTTCTCAGCACAGTACATTTACGTTTAGGAGAAATGCCTTTAGCCTCTATCCTAATACAACTTTTAATTTCGTCCTCTTTCAATAATGTTACTTCACAGTTTCACTTCTGCGTTGACCGAATGGTTCGTCGCTGCCTCTACTTCTTGCTGCTTTTTTGGATCTTGCGTAGTGTTGTTCCACCATTGTTCGTCGCCAGATGCCCACGCCACAAACACTAGATTAGTCACAATAAATACTGCCAGAGTTATCCAGAATACTAAACGCCATTGTACCAGAGTGCTCTGTAATAAAAACACACCAATAATTATTTAACGTTATTATTTGAGTTTAGTGAAATTCAATTATTTTACTAGTGATATTTTACAGGTTATAATGTACAAGTCTCCCGCCTAAGCTCCTCGCTTTTAGCTCTTCGCCATCAATCATCGACAGACATTAAAATTATAACTATTTTATTGTTATAGTATAGCATGGATTTTTTTTTCTTAAATTATTTCACATCTGATAAATATACGAGAAAGACACCTGCCCTGGTAACCTATCCCAGCTCTACGGTCTAATACATAACATACTTAAAATTGTAATTAACAAGCATTTTGTATTCATAATATATGCAAACTAGCAATCATACTAATATGTTTATAACGATATTATTTTTCATACCGAATGAAAAATAAAAATCATGGTTAAAATATTATATACATAATCAATGGCCGACTAGATCTGTATTAAAGATTGTCTTTAAAAAAGAAATAAATGTCGTGTGAGGAATTATGTTAATAACATTATGAAGTCATTATTGATGTCAGATCGTTTAAATTCGCAAATCTTAATTCACGTCATGCAAGCACTCTTCGCATCTACATCGAAAACAAGACTTCTTATTTCAAACCCTGCAACAAATCTCGGCAAACTCGTTTCTCTTCTTACGTTAAAGCTTGGATTGGTATAGTTTTTAGTTGTGAGGCAGTTGAAGGTTGCTGCCATTTGTGATTCTTCTCCAAATAAGATCTTGCGTAACGGAACAAGTACATATTACTACTTATGTAGATATGTCATGCAGTTTTACATATTTATCTAATTATAAATATTTATACATTATTCAGTCCTTTTGCAATCTTCTACTTGTTCTTGAAACTGTAGAACTGTAAGATATATCTTTATATATATATATATATATATATATATATATATATATATATATATATATACAAACGAACAGGTGGGTCACCTGATGTTAAACGATCACCACCGTCCATAGACACTTAACACCAGGAGAGTCGCAAGTGCGTTGCCATCCTGTGTTTTGCGGGAGGGGGAGGAAGGGTAGGGGAGGTGGTCCTCCGGCGCTCTCACTGATCGAACGAAACGCAACAATGTAACCACTGTTACTTCATGTCGGTTTTCTGTAAGAGAGTGGTACTACCTCAGGCAAGCCGACCCATTCATATTAAAACCAGTAATAATAGATTCACCGTGGCTCTACCACCTATCTAGCGGAATGGCATTGGTATATAAATTACTTGTCTATATCTTGCAGCCATTATGAATTTAAAAAAATCTTATTTGTTAAATTATTGATCTCCTTTAGAATATTCTTGAAACTGTATTACTGCGCTATGTAATAAACGACTTATCATATATCATAGTAGTAAGTAGGTTATGATATAACAAACAATTCAATTTTGCTTAAAAGTAACCTTCATTATGAAACAATGCGCAATATACTTACATCAGGTGTCAGAAGCCCCACTAAATATGGAGCTATGATCCCAGTTATAGCTCCAATGCCGTTGACGATCGCCATAATAGTTCCAGCGTAGTTACCGCTCAGGTCGAGTGCGTTTACTTTCATACCAGGATAAAAAGCACCCATGAGACCCATCGAAGCGGTGAACAAGATGACCACCGTATCGGTGTTGCAGCCCGAATAGGACGCGAGAATCATGCATATACCGGGTCCGACGGAGGCTGTAACAATAACGAAAACAAGACATAAACAACAACAAATATTAACAGGTTATAATGTTGTTAATTATGACCAAATAAACTAACTATGACAAATATCTCTGTATAAAATAAAATGAAATATAGAAAATAATGACCAATAGTCAATAGCTGTTTTTACACGACACGCTCTTTCATGCGTGATTGGAGTGTGCAAAACTGAACACAGGAAAGCGCTTAGGTGAATTCACGAATGATTGTTATCATTTGTCTCTACGCGCGCTCTTTTCTGCGCAAAAGTGTTTCCACTTGGGAAAGAGCGTGTCGTATAAAGGTAGATTGGCTAGTTGAGATATTCGATTCTTAAATAGTATCACTAAATATATATAAATACTAGCGGGTCCGGCGGACGTCGTCCTGCTTTGATAATCAGAAATAATAAAATTCAACCGCAGCGCCACCTACCGGCTCCAATTGGAAATTTAAACCATACTCGGATCCACTGGAACACGCACACAAAATTTCATCAAAATCGGTCCAGCCGTTTAGGTGGAGTTCAGTGACATGCACACGTATAGAAGAAATTTATATATAAACTAGCGGTCCCTGCGGACGTTGCGTTGCTTTGATAATTTAAAAAAATCCTAAAAGTCAACCGCAGTGCCACCCACCGGGTCCAATTGTGAATCTAAACCATTCTCGGATCCACTCGAACACGCACACAAAATTTCATCAAAATCGGTTCGGTCGTTTAGGAGGAGTTCAGTGACATACACACGCACAGAAGAAATTTATATATAAAGATTGTCACCTGATAAAGATATTGAAGACTATATAGTAACTTCATTTCTAAAATATCATATTTTTATTCTTTATAGATTATAATCAGTACAACCCCTGGTACTAAATCATGACGTGACTTAAAAGAGTAACATTCTAAATTTATTGGAAAACAGCAAAATCAGAAAAATGCAGCTACACAGGAACATACGTACGTTACTCGAAGACAGCTACCACTCTATTATGATTTCATCACATTACTTTCCTACATCAAAAACTTTGGCTTAATACACGATTCGAAACTACGTCGAATGAAGGGGTGACCGTACGTCATCATCGTTTCAGAAGACGTTTTATTAGCTTTTAACAAAATACACCTGGCAACAAGCATTATTAGTATAACCGCGAAGTAATCCAGTCTTAAATGAAATGACATGACGATACTTACCGATGGTAGTGAAAGTCTTTCGGGCGTTGGTGACAGTCAGCCAGTTTCTTTTCACTATCTTATCGCACATCCAACCGAACGTGATCGAGCTAAACCACATGACAGCATAAGGTAACGCTGCAAGCGTGCCCGTCCGATGTATGTCGAACTTCAACACTCCGGTCATATACTTTGGAAGGTCAGTCACCATTGTAAAGTAACCATAGTCGTGACCGATCTGCGGACAAATATTTACTACATTATACTATGTTATTTAGTAGAAGAGTGCGTCATGCTTCAAAATAAACCGTATCTGTACTGAATAATATTAAACTTGTAGCAAACCGCTAAATGGTTATTTTTAAAATTACCAAAATATTTATTGGAATCTGGTTGATGCTAAAGCAAATAATTTACACTAATCTATACTAATATTATAAAGAGGTAAAGTTTGTGAATTTGTGACGTTGTAGGGGGTAATCTCAGGAACTACTGGTCTGATTTGAAAAATTATTTCAGTGTTATATAGCTCATTTATCTAGGAAGGTTATAGGATATATATGCTCACGTTAATACCAATAGGAGTGGAGCACTAATGAAGAATGTTTCAAAATTGGGGTTTCATTTTCCTCTTGAGAGCTTCCGTTACGTGTTACCGCTAGCCGAAAGTAACTATTCCACGCGGATGACGTCGCGGGCAGAGATTAGTATTTAATAAAAGATCGTTTTACAATACATAGGTAGTTTTAATACCTGGGACTAGAATATATAATAAAAGTCGCACAAAAATTAGAAATACCTTTCTTTTTTTTTCTCGAACTGACTACGCTATTGACCTAGCAAGGTCTTAACAGCTTCACCGGAATACTAAGGGGAGCGCTTAAGGCACTCCGCCGATAAATTAGAAATACCTATTATCTACATTTACTAAGTAAAGATAATTGTTGTTAGCGGATGTAATAAACTTGACAATTATAAACAGGATGTAGGTATATTATTTCTAGGTAATAAAAAATAATTTTATAACTTATCTACGAACATGTCCATAAAGGTCGCTATTTAATGTGCAAACATTTTCGTACAATCCGATCAAATAAGTATAAGTGATTATGTAAAAACAACTATTTAGCATTATATCGTTACGTAGAATACTTCCGTACAATTGGCATTCTATGAATGAATTAACTATTTGCAAATCTATCATAATAAGAAATGTACTGAGGTGTTGATTTGTTTTTGATTTTATTCATCAATCATACAATACAAACATAATATATCATGATTGACATATAAAAACCCAAGACACACAGTCTCGAAAAAAAGTAGTGCTCAAACCCGTCCCGAAAATACTCCCCAATATACATACGTGGTTATAGTTATGCGATAAACTTATGATTTTGCAAATTCGACCTTACCTGAATCATTTAAAGTTGCTTTTACAAGGTCGCAAGCGACGCGAGACTATTTGACATGAGTGCATAATCCAAAATTATGCACTCATTTTTGTGTGCCGGCTGTGAGACGTTAAGTGTGCATCTTGGGTTTTTGTACATCATACATTATTTATAAGAAAACATGATTACATGTACCACAATAAAAGATGTAGGCAAGTTTAGTGAAATGAATTCATAATTAAAAAAAAGATATAAATATAGCAAAATTAAAGTTCCGACTTGTCCACAATTTTATTTCGTTCGAATAACCGTTTAAAAAAATCATCCAATGTGTGTAAATCGTAAAAAATTCTTAAATCAATGTTCTAATAACTTTTATTTGTTATTTGTAATTTATGCTCTTGAAAGTAAAGGATAATTGAATGGTATAAATAATTATAGCGTGTTACATTCTCTCATACCTGAGCACAGACGAGGGCCCACAAAGGAACGGACATGAAAATGGCTTTCCAAGGTATCGCAGACGGTTGACTAGTCCGATGTCTACCAAGAGCTTCTTCCAAATATTTTTTCTCTTTATCTGATATGAATGGATGAGATTCCGGGTCATTGTAACACAACAAGGCCTAAAACCGTATATAAAAGACGATTTAATTTTCAGTTTCATTAAAAATAAAATTTCAAAAAAAGATTTCTTACTCACCCAAAGTATAAACCAGAATATTCCGATAGTACCAAAAAGGTAAAACACTGATTCCCAATCTCCTGATTCCTGCATCACCAAGCCTGATAAATAAGTGCCAGCTATATTTCCTATTTGAGCACCACCGAAAACCAATGATCCCATACGACCTCTTTCCGATACTGGTGCCCAACGTGCAAGCATTGCGTTCAGTGCTGGAAAAGTTGTTCCCTGAAACAATTCAGTTTTTCATTTTATTTTTGAAAATCAATTAACTTCATGGCCAAATCCTATCCTAAATATTTTAATTAATTCCACTAACAAACATGGTCATAACTTTTGTTACATAATTTTTTTTTATACTTCGATAAAAAGATTAAATCATTTATCATCGTCATCAACAGTTTGTAACAGACCTATTGCAGGGTTATAGGCCTCTTCCCGAAGAATGGCATGAGCATAATCACCACGCCAGACCACGACGTATAGGCAATTTCAAACTCCGAGAAATCCACAGTTCTATATTATCCTACATATGGCGTTACTATAAGAAAATTTTTCAGGTTCAGGTTTTCTCACAATTTTCCCGTTACCGTCAGTCGAAAGTGTTATGCATTAATGTATCCGTAAAATTTCCATTTATATACTTTACATTAATTACATTTACACCTTAGTTTGAACCCTATGGTTCAAAAAGAGTATACTTAAGCACTTACTTCTCCGAGTCCCTCCAATACTCTCAGAACTATAAGGCCAGTAGCGCCACCAATATTAACGGTCCACGGCGTTAAGAGTGTAAACACAGCTGTACTGAGTACTCCAAATCCTAGCGAATATTTTCCACCGAATCGTTCAGCCAACATCCCTCCAGGAAGATGTGTGACTATGTAGCCATAGTAGAATGCACTGAGGATTATACCCTGTGTTTCTTCGTCCCAATCGAAGCCGCTGAGTTCCTGAAAATGAAAAACATATGATTTTAACTAATAAACAGATCAGCAATGGATATAAACAAATACAGTGTAAACTCTTTCTGTCATTCGTTATGACGAAATACACCTACTACTTACAATGACAAAAGTGGATGTGACAAAAAAAAATGTATGCCTGGGTTTAACCCAAAAACGTACAAAGCGAATTTGCAAAAAAATATGTTGGAAAGTATATGTAATTTCCAATATAAGAATTATGAATAATACTTTTAGAAATGTTATTTATTATCAAACAATTGTATTTACATTTTGTATATAGTGCTTAGTATTGCGAAAATTGAGCTTTTTGACTTTTCGAATCGGTATTCATATTTAAAAAAATTAAATGTTAATAAAGATAGAATTATGAGACGAGATTGTCAAGTAGCTGTAATCTATGTATATCATATCTCATCAAGTCTATAGTTACATGCGTCCGTCGACCTAAACCATCACAGAAAA
Source organism: Antheraea yamamai (assembly GCA_036509395.1). NCBI lineage: Eukaryota > Metazoa > Arthropoda > Insecta > Lepidoptera > Saturniidae > Antheraea > Antheraea yamamai. The sequence goes on from AP028440.1 coordinate 8,477,122, forward strand.
TAATTATTAATTTGTAATAAACACCTGCAAAACTGCGGGCATAGCTATATTGAGACACATATCTATTACATATCTATGGGCAATTAAACAAAGCTTATAAATTAATAACATCATCGGTGTTATTACAAAAAAGTTAAATACGTATTGAACCCTGACTTTAAAAAGGTCTCATATTAAATGCACCGCGGTCGCTGAATGTTCGCCATGTTGCTCTTTTGTCTCGCTTTGGTTACATTAGGTTAGACTTGCGAAAAAGGATAACGCGAACTTGCCTCGGGCGAGCGCGGTGCATTTATTAGGAAACTTTTTTAAACCAAGTATTTAATACGTATTTAACTTTTTTGTAATAACACGGAATATGTTTAACATCTTAAGCCACATCGTTATTTTACAACAGGTGGAACTGTAGTCAACGCTGCAACCTATATTTGTACAAGAAAGTATTTTCATTATTTTATTATCTCTTTTAATTTTATACTTGAACTATGTACACTTTTTATTAATAACTAACGGGTGAAATGTATATGAATTGCTTACTGTGGCATCAGAGACGACTTCTTCAACGTCACCGGGACATGAACCGTCTTCATACTCAGCAGAGGGCGTATGCCGCCGCACCATTTGCGTGATTGCGATATTGAGGCAGACTCGCATCGTGTACGCATTTGCGACCGCTAGAAAACCCATTATCGCCATCACCCATCGTTGCGGTATGAAGAATACTGAAAATAATAAATAATTATTATCACATCCACTTGTAAGAGACGCACTACAGGACTTTTTTTTCTTTATTTCTGCACCTTTTTTCTGCTTTTTGGCCTATATTGGCTTTATGCCTTCAGTCGTATCTTTTATAGCCATTTTTAAATTATAATCCATAATGTCCCGCGCCGGTACTTCCACAGCCCAATGGATGAACCTATTAATTGCGTCGGTATAGTAGATGTGTTGGTGTGTGTATAATACTACAGGACCTTAGACTTCTTCTCGTAGAAAGATATGGGCATAAACATCACGCCAGTCTTCGACGTATTGGTAATTTCAAAGTCCGAGAAATACGCAGTGTTATACTTTCCCACATACGGTTATACTACGAGAACACTTTTCTCAGGTTCAGGTTTTCTCACGATGGTTTCCTTCACCGTCAGCCGATAGTGTTACAATTTATATCAGTAACTGTACGCGAATTCCGAAAAGTTCGTTAGTAGGTACATGGCAGGGTTCAAGCCTGCGGTGCCGAACTGACATTTCACCTGTCAAACCATTCAACAAGTTCGAGTTTTTCCACATAAGAGTATAAACACAGGTATAATAAACACTAATTAAATAAGTGAAGAGCATGTCGACATATTTGATTGTAATTATTTTTTTTTTAATTTGAGGCCAGCGAACTTTATCAGCCACTCTTTATATTTCAGCTTGAGAAGTAGGATTGTAATATATGATTTATTATATTAACATATCAGTTATAAATATAATACTAATGATAAATACATTGTTTGCTTTTAGTCGGTTACTAACTAACGTCTGAAACTACCAGTCAGATTAGAAAAAATCGTACATAGACTCCGCTTATTGAGGAAGCTATTCACCTATGGCCATTAGCAGGACAGCAAATGCCATTCAAAACGTAGATCTGAAAATTCGCTAAGCGAGGAAGTATTAAGTACAGCGCGACGCACGTTGCCTTGTAAAGTAAAAGATGTAACACGCGTCAAACCGTGACACACATGTTTCATATAGATATAATAACCTGTTCCAGTCATACGAAATGTATAAAATATATATCTTAATACAAAAGACCTACAACAGTTCAACTTTACGTAATTACCGAATAATACCACAATATTATTGTGTTTGTTAATAAAACGAATTCATGATAATTTATATAATGAAACAATGTATATTTCCTCATTAATATTTATACATCGCTGTATTTATTTTATGATGAAATGTAAAGTAATTTATTGTTAAGAAGAGAGAGTGCTAAGATTGCATTAACACAAATAAGTAGTAACCGTTTCCATACAAACTTACAATTATTTTTAAATCCATCGTATTAACTCTGTGCCTTAATATTAATAATGCTTAGCAAAGGTATTGATCTTAAAACTATTGCAGTTAAGATCGATATTGTACCTTTAATTAAAAAGTATTTTATCAATTCACTTTCCTTAACCTTTATATGTACGCGACAAAACCGTGTCTCAACGTAAAAAACCTGTATTTATATTGTAAAATAAATTCTGTTGTTCAAAGATAATATAAACTCAAGGGCCTTATAAGATAAGTGTTTCGACAAACCTCATTTCTTCACATATTTATTGAATTATATTCGAAGATTATTGCAATATTTTATTCGAACATTCGAATAACTTACATAAGACCAGTGCCCCGTTTATCATACATTACAAGTGTACGAGTTCGGAAGTTAATAATACACGATTTTTATACAAGTCCTTGTAAATTAGGTTTATCAAAAATAAGAGTTTACACACCCACAAGATACAAAGACATTTTATACAAATTAATGTGGACATGTATTGTTAATTTAAAAGACTTTTTTTTTACTAAATTGCAGAATGAATTTTCTACCATATTGTATATCGCTAAGATAGAAATTATAGTACAACAGCTAGTCAAGTTAATTTTAAAAATAAATCTGTTTTCAAATAAATTGATTTTGTGTATCAATAACCTATTTTAGAGTGAACGGAAGCTCTCTAACTTTTACGAAACAAACAACAAATGCATTTATGATAAGCATAATCTCAAATACAAGTGTGACAAAGCACTTATATTACTAGTGATATTACTTGTAGCTCGTTACTTACGCATGTAGTTTCGACAAACGCATTTCTGTAAAAATGCACTAATTTAGAAGGGAAACGATTGTAATACAAGGTTTGTAACATTTGACAAACAGGGCACAGATCTTATTTGTTCTGTTACGCATCTAAGGCTTCCTTTACTTTTGTAATGGCATGTATCTACGTGTTATAAGTATTCATGGGTATATCGGTATGTGCCATTTCGCTCTTATATAACCGTCAACCGTGTCATCCAGTCAGTGCAATGTGATGAAACGCTATCTAGACTCTTTGAATGTAATAAAGGATAGGCGAATAGAAAGTTCGAAGTCGAGCATAAGGTACGCATGTACGCTTCATTTACATTTTTGCCCTTTTTAAATGTCACGCATCGTAGAATTTACAGTACACATTATATCTCCTTAAATATTGTATGTAGTTTTGTATTTTTGTGTCCTAGCCTCTGCCCGCGACTTCGTTCGCGTGGAATACCTACTTTGGGCTAACGCTAAAACGCAGCGGAAGCTCTCAAGAAGAAAAAAACATTTGAAACGAAAAACGATTTTGAAACATTCTTCATTGGTGTTCCACTCCTATTGTTCTTAGCTTGATGATATATAGCCTATAACCTTCCTCGATAAATGAGCTATATAATACTGAAAGAATTTTTCAAATCGGACCAGTAGTTTCTGAGAGTACGTTGTAACGTCACAAACTCACAAACTTTACCTCTTTATAATATTAGTATAGATAAATTAATAGTTGCGCGCTACGAAGGAATTCTCCCTTTACAGTAAACTATCATGTAATAAAATAGAATAGTAATCGAACAACTGTAAGACAATCTTACAATTCTTGAAAATTGAATGATTCATGATTCTTGAATATTTGAAGATCTCTGTCTCTTGTCCTATCTTCTTGTCTACCTTACTCACTCATTTTTGACATGAACTTTTTAACCCAAATGTTTAAATTTCCGTGCGATACTTGAAAACATTTTCTTTCCTTGTCCTGTCAATTACAAACCCAACAAAAATATTTAGTCAAATAGGTGCAACCGTTTTGAAGAGCTGTACTTTTTTTTTTTCGGTTTTTGGTATGGCCATACGGCATTTGATTTTTATTTACATAGATTGATCAAGTTTAGTTTTAGTTTATAACATTAAAAGTTTATATTATTATTATCATCTGGTAATACGTCCTTTATGTATGTAAAAAGGTATAATGATAATAAAACCTTATTTGTATGTTGACTAAGATTGATAAATTGCAGCACCATTTGATCGATTACCGTGAAAATTGGCACACCTATGTTTATTTAACTGTAACTCACCACGAGATGGAGCTACAACAAATCAACTTCTGACCTATTTATTCAAGCGATCGCTAAAATTAATATGCATAAATATTTGTACATGAATAATACCAATTTCCAATTTACTTATAACTTAATTATTTAGTATAGAAATAATTATAGCAAAATGCAATAACTGACGATAGCCAAACCGCTAAACCAGCTAATATTAATTGATAATCTAATTTATATGTTTATATATATAAATTCGTTAAGAACTTTTGTATAGAGCGTCAAAAGAACTACAAAATTGCCATTTAAGTTTTTATTCTATCTTTATAGTTTAGCCGCAAAAGATAAAAAAAAGCAAAATTATTAAAAATTCAAAATTGAAAGATCTGTAAAAATTTAAATATTAAAGATAGAAATTTGACTCAATAATTTTTTTATTGATAATCTATCGTTTAATGAGACCTATTCATTCATTTTTTACAAAATAAAATTTCTTCACAGTTTGCAAGTGACAAAAATGTTCAAAATTTTTTTCCCTATATTATTGATATGGGAAAATTTAAAGTTCGTTGGAGGACCTCTTAAAATTGAAATTAAGAGCTGTCCTTTAGACACAATTTTTGTTTGGATATATATTGGGGTACTTTGGGGTGAGAGCGAGAAATAAAAAATGTCGACTTTTTTTGGCATATATATATATATATATAACATTAATTACATTTAGTTACTCCATTTATGAGGTTGAATGTGACATTACCTCTTCTAATTAATGCGAACTCATTTCGGAAGTGTATTATATCATTAGGTATATGATCGAATCGCATACTAAGTACCTCCAACATGGAAGAAATCGTGACCTAACTAAACGCGACGCGACAACTGACAGAAGTTAATTTATGTTCGTTGTGACTTTGTCCGTGTATATAAAATGTTTTTTTTTTGTCTATAAAATAAATTACAAAGGAACAAAATTAAACACATATTATATATATTTTTTTATTTGTTATATTTACGGATGTCAATTGCACAAGTTAAATGTTTCGCGCATCAATCAGAATATAATCAGCCCGTCACTAGACCTTGGGCTTACTGACCGTAAATGCTAAAATTCAAGAGTTAATTAAACTCGAGTGTATGTACGCAGAACTCTTTACCGGATATGTTGAGTTTTGTTTCCTTACAAATGATATGAACATACTCGTGCAATAAAGTATTAAGTGGTTTTTTAATAATACCAGAGTCTTATCGTAAATATTACGAGGGAACGTGAATACATCTCAGTGTAAATGTTATACTATGTGTTCTAGTTAACATGAAACTATTAACGATAAACTTGTATGATTAATCATAATTAACTTCCACAAATAAAAAAGGTGCGAGATTATAAAACAACCTCAATACGGCAGTAATACAGCAGTATTTTGAACGGAACATTTAAGTTATATTAAATCAAAATATGCTTAGTAGAACTGACTCAAATGAGTAATTAAAAAAAAAAAGTGATATATTTATTATATTAATTTTCATATCGGGATCCAGTCTGAAAATTCGATTTAACTTAATGTTGTTAAGTATATTCTAAATTAAGCTCGTCTAGATATGGACATAAATCGAATTGTTATGCGTGAAAAAAATAACGACAACAATAACGATAGAATATAGTAAACTACTCAACTAAATAATAATCATAATTGTATTCATAGATAATAATGGCGAATATTCTACAATCATGTTTGTGTGAATTGACCAATGAAAGATGACAGTAATTTCTGTGTTGTTGTATGATCATCTCATTTTTAAAACGTCTTCGATGTCTTTAATTTTTTACGACTTAGCAGTTAGAAAACAAATACTTCAACACAAAAACAAAACTCTTTTCTTGTATCTTTCCCTCAATTTTATTAGTAAAAATATTGTCTCCAATGTGTTGAAGTATGCAAAATTAATCTGCTCTCATTGTTAAATTGTTAATAGGTTTTACACGGCTTAGCAAACATAGGTGTCCCAGAATGTTCTCTAATGTCTATAATAGATAACATGCTTGGATAAAACTATGTATATTGTGATTATTCGATAGGTCATTGACCCAGTATTCTTTTCCAATTACATACACTAAGAAATGAAACACATCACTAAGTAGTATTGTCTAACGTTTAAAAGCAATAACATATAATTTATCCGCTACCTACTAACATTGAGAACACTTGTAATATTCTTATTCCGTAAAATAAAATAAATAAATGTGAACGTCGAAAAATTGTTGCATGCCGTTTGTTTATTATAAAATTTTTAACATAAAAAATATTACAATAAAAATCATTTGAAAATTTGTGATTCACCCGAGCGATGGTTCTTTTAAATTAATCCAGTAAAAAGTGATTTAAAAGGGATCAGACGAAAAGACACTGCACTTTAATAAAGTGTAATTCTAAAAGTATAAACTTACAATCATGCATTAATCACGTACGATCTATGGCCTTTATCTATGATTTCCTGAAGTTTGAAGCGAGGACAGATACGTACAAGCAGAGAACGAATCATGTTCATTAGATTATATGAAAATTAGACTAAAAAATATATTTTTTAAATACAAACATAGGTAAGTCTGACTGCACTTTGCAGTGTACTAGTTACACGATAGAACATATTTCTTTATTTACCTACATAAGACGCATGTTTTATTTCCAAACAAAAATCGGCTGAGTGCCTTAAGCGCTCGCCTTAGTAGTCCGGTGAAGCTGTTAAGACCTTGCTAGGTCAATAGCGTAGTCAGTTTGAGAAAAAAAAAAAACATGTTTTATTTTAAATATTTTTCCTATAAGTCTACTACTATAATTAACTTAAGTAACTAATATTATAACTTCAAATAGTGACTTTGTTTATTTATTAGTCTTTCACACTTTAATTACTCAAGCAATAATCATAAAGTTTTCAATACATGTTCTTAGGAGTATAGAAACGAACATAACGTACTACTGTTTACCAGGAAAAAACTGCTGTTCCAGCGCCAAGTGTGGCGAAGTAGCTTCGCCACAGTCAAAAGTCAGTATGCCATGAATCATATATATATAATAAACTAGCTGCTGCCCGCGAGTTCGTTCCGGAGAATAGTTTCTTTGGGCTAACACGCAGCGGAAGCTCTCAAAAGGAAAAAAGTACCCGATTTTGAAACATTCTTCATTGGTGTTCCGTTCCCATTGGTCTTGGCGTGATGATATACCCTATAGTCTTCCTTGACAAATGAGCTATCCAACACTGAAAGAATTTTTCAAATCGGACCAGTAGTTCCAGAGATTACTCCGTACAACCTCATAAACTTTACCTCTTTATAGTACTAGTATATACTAGTATAGATTAATGGTAATAGAACATAGTAACTGTAGGTGTGTCTTCGTACACTTTTCATGTTGTTGTAATAACTAACTATATTAAAATGCATAAAAAGTAACATAAAAACTTTCTTCGTGAAAAAAACAATTAACCGTCCAACTCTCTTGGTGATTGAGTAAACGATATATATCCTACGTGACAGTTAAATTACTTTGGTTGTGAAATACGTAAAAAAAAAGTTGCATCACCTAGGCGGCTGACAGTTGCAATGTAAATCAAATCGGGGATTTCTATGGTTACTAATTGGAAATGATTCTTTTTGTCGGTCACATAGCTGTGCGCCGGCTCGTGACCATTGCGGGAAGTGAACCGTAGGATACATTGTTGTATGAATTTAATTTAAATATCACTTTTATGTGATCTCTTTTAGTGTGTAATGCCTTTTGAGTGTACTATAGTTCAACGATCGCATTTGGGAACTCATTAAAATGGGCAAAGTTGACTGGAATGGAATTGAGTACAAATGACTTAGACATCTTCAAACTCAGTGATATATAATAGATAATTAATTGGGTTAACAACAAACGATGTAACATTTTTTTTATATCATAGGAGTCAAACGAACTGGCGTGTCACCTGATGGTAAGTGATCACTGCCGTCCAAAGATACTAGCAACACCAGGGAAGTCGCAAATGCGTTGTCATCCTGTGTTTGGAGGGAGAGGCGGGAGGGGAGGTGGGCTACCGACGCTCTCACTGACCGAACGAAAGGCAACAATGCAAGCACTGTTATTTCACGTCGGTGTTTCTGTGGGTCGGGTGGTACTACCCCGGACGAGACGACCAACTCATGCTGAATCCAGTAATAGTTTCAGCGTGCCTCTACCACCTATAAAACAATGAAGCAAATACCACGTGAATAATGCGAAAACGTAAACAAATGTATTGATTTAAAAAATTAAGAACACATCCGACATATAACGAGCTTTCTGCAATTAAATAAAGAATACTTAAGTGTTAGTAATTAATCACTTCTGCTGAACGTAGTGTTTCTATTGACACAGTGATCGTTAATTTGCAGATAAACAATTCATTCGACCGCGTCCCATTTGAATAAACCAGCCGTTTGCTATGCACTTTCTATACGATTGCATATCGTACGCGTCCGAGAAAACAATAGAACATTTTGTGGGAAAAATTGTATGACTCACGACAATGTTAGTTACCAAATACGTTTTATAATATCCGTTTTCTAACCACCAACCGCATACAGATCAAAGCGACAGCGAACACCCGTTAAAATTCCCGTTGACAGGCGACAAACTCCGAATTGCAACTCGTTGACGTTTTCAAACGTTTGTACATCATTAAAATTCGTTCCGATACGGGCAAAACCACTGTCCATGCTCTCGGCGAGCCGGTTGCCTAATTTGGTATTGGAATTGAGAAACTCTTTAGAAGTAGTCGTTTTTACAAGAGTCGGTGAGGAGATTTCTATTGAACTGGACGAATGGTAGTGCATTCCGGTGTGGTACGATCCTCGGCGGCCAATAGCTGGAATGAACCAGTTCTGCTCGACACCGTCAGACAGGCTGGCGTTTATTTCGCATTAAAGTAGGGGCCTTTGTAATTTAAAACGTATAATAAAGTTGCTGTTCCGAGAAAACTCGTAATATGTACTGTCGGGTTTATGTCTTGATAGATGGGTACATATATCCTTAAACTTTGTAAGAAATAAATAAATTATGATATGATATGAAATAATGTTTTTTTTTCTAAAGAAATCGCTTGAATTACGTATCTTTAAATAATGTATAATGTGCTTAAATAAATAAATTCTAATATAACAACATATGTTAAATACAATTAAATATTTTATGTCAGTAATAAATCTACCATGATACAATCGTATGTGCTTTATAAATACGAACAGATGTAAATTTACGTAGTGCTCTATTAATTTGAATTTTATTTCGATAAATAACAGATTAATTCTGAAATCCAACTGTAAATTGTACACAACGTTTTCAATTCTAAATTATAAACACAAAATAATATAAGACTATTAATGGGCACACAATACAAATAATGATACATATATACACATCATTATACATAAATGTATAAATATATGTATGTATAAATTGAACTATAATTTAGATATAAATTTCTTAAAATTCATATCATTACATAGCATAAATGTAATGTAAATGGCTATGTGGTTAAGTTATACGCGGTAGAAGTAGGAGCGAGAGGTATACCAGCAAAATCTCTCTACAACCTTCTGAAGGACCTTGGCCTGTCGAGAACTGCAGTAAGTTCTATTTTAGAACGAGTATCAAAGGCTGCACTAACAGGTTCCTACCAAATTTGGCTAGGCAGGGCGGGAAACTCGAGCAGTGAAGGTGAGCGTTGATGCGCATCTCAAAGGGGGCCTCCTTAAACCTACACCTGGGTCGCAAGTCCTGGGAACTGCTCTGAGTTTCTCCCTCTGCCACACGATGGACCCGGCACCCGCACGGTGAATCCATGGAAGGCTAAGAAGATCGTCTCGTCCCAAGTCCCCTACCGCGTCTGTCTGTCTGTCTGTTCGCGATAAACTCAAAAACTACCGAACGGATTTTCATGCGGTTTTCACCGGTGGGTAGAGTGATTGATGGGGAACGTATTGGTATATAATTTGTCAAGGATTTTTTCATTATCAGGGCGGGACAACGTCTGCCGTGCCCGCTAGTATATATATATTACGGTATATACTTTAGTATCGTGATAATGTCTCGGTAAATACAAAATTGCCAATACCTGCGCATTCGAAAAACCGCATGAAAATCCGTTCAGTACTTTTTGAGTTTATCGCGAACAGACAGACATAGCAGAGGACTTTGTTTTCATAATATGTATATCATAAAATCAATTCGCAGAAATAATTGACTATAACAATTATACATACATTTGTTTATATATATGACAAGCCATTAGTCTGTCTGACTGTCAACGATATAAATATGAGCCTAAAAGAGTATTACACATGCTTCAATAATTCTAGGAACTAATTTAATACCTACACAGACTGTCGAGATTATTCTCTTAACTAATTATTTCTTGTACTAAAGTATTACTTGAGTATTTAAATATTTTCTTAGTAATTATTTTAATTAGACAAAGTCTTGATCAAATCTATTATAATCAGACTTAAAATGTTATTTTTAAAACAAAAATTGCGCAGCTTTTCATTATTTTGCAGTGTATGTGATCAAATAAACAAAAGCGCTTAAACCACTAACTTAGGATTATCTACATAACTTAATATCGCAATGCGAACATTCTACACTTACGAGTAGCTTATATCATCTCTATCATCATAATATCTGTATATATACACCAATAAATACAATTGTATCTGTTTGTATTTTGTAATGTTAAAATAACTACTTTTTACTAAATTGATATGAATGTATATCTATACATATAATAGTAATGTAAATCTAAGGTGTATGTACTTTTTCGATTTTCGTGAAAAAAATTGTTGCAGGTGTCTAGGAATAAGTAATAGAATACATTCCAATCATTTTTAGAAATGTCTGTCTGTCTGTTTGTATGAACACGTCTCACTGCTAACGTGCGAGGTTCACAATAAAACCTCTATAAAAATCGTAAGGCAACCCTCGGGAGTAACTTAGTGTTTGTTTCATTAAAATCGGTCTGCTCTATCAAAAGTTATTGTAGTTTTAATGACGACGCGGCGTAAATACGAGAGAAAAGTAGACAAGTAAATGGACTTAATACATTCAGATGACTTTATTAGTCACTGTTTTTACATAAACTTCCACGCAGACGAAGTTTCGGGCACAGCTAGTAATAAATAAGTTCTTTATTACAAAAAAATAATTGTTTGTCTATCTGTCTGTTTGTTGCGGGTAATGTCCGAAACAATTGGGCCGATTTTGATGAGACTTTCACTGGTAGATAGCTTATGTAATATGGAGTAACTTAGCCTTCATTTATTTAACAAAAAATAATAGGGATCCGCCCAAACATAATCCTTTATAAAGATAAAAACGCAGACGAAGCCGCTGGCGGCTGCTATTTGTATATTCAATTTTCTTCAACAGATTATAGGAATATATCAAAATTAAGTTTATTTTGCTGCCTTATACACATTGTTGGGAATAACAAATTCTTTTACAAGAAATATAGTTATAAATAAAACAGGACTGTTATAACGCTTTCTTGCTAACGAGATGTTATTGAAGAATCATGGCATAAATGATCCATCAACAATACGAAAAAATGCGTGAGAAGCCCTTCATTTCAGTTACAAAATAATAAGCAAAATTAATAGAACTATTGCAGATTAGATTATCAGAAATTATTGTTGGTGAATTGCTAGAGAATAAATAAAAAAGTGTTAAGTCGGAAGATTTATACAAATTAAACGTTGTGTGTGTAATTGCAAGCCACAGAAGAGTCGTCCGACAGGCTCCCTTTCACCGTAATGCTGTAAAATCAACCCACTCGCATCGTTACATACTTGTTACTATGTGGGTGGTTTTCCTAAAGGTTAGTAAATGATAAATTGTTTAATGAAGTTTCACACGATTACTTGTTAAAGACTATTTGATTCTGTAATATAGCTATAGATCTGTAAATGTAATAAATTAGATACGATATTACTTCATATTATATCATAATCGTAATTCAACTAATATTATAAATGCGAATGTAAATTTGTTTGTTTGTTACGCTATCACGCCTTAAATACTCAACGGATCACAATGAAATTTCGCTTACGCGTCACCAGAAGTACAAAAAACGACTTGGGGTAACTTTCATCCAGAAAGATGTACCGTTCTTTATAGATAGATCAAATGTACGTTAATTATCAACAATAAAGCAGTAAATATTGCAAAATTCCTCGACATTCTTAATTCGGGCCAATACTACAAATCTAATTTCATGGTTTACAGGTATTTCTCTGTCTAAATTATAAGCGTTGGTTGGTTGTACATCAATCAAACTGTCCATTATTTTTTGCTCAGCGTTTCAATATTGTAATTGTTTTGCAGTTTGAACTGTATCTAATTTATTTATGATGTTATTTCACACTTCGCACTGAAATAGACATTCGTTAATGATGATATCATCACTTTGATGATTATTATACTAGTCCGGTGAAGCTGTTAAGGCCTTACTAGGCCAATAGCGTAGACAGTTCGAAAAAAAAAAGATTATTACAGTAAAGATGCGACTTCTATTATCTCACCGAGTAAATAACATTTGCTCCGATGTGTTCTAGCCTTAAGAATGACAGTACACACACTGTATATGACTATTTTTTTTATTCATTAAGCCTATTGCGCTAGCTACACCTATGAAGCTGAAAATCTGTCGCCAAACACAAATAGGTGTGCACCTGCATATGCACTTGAGAACCAGTCGCCTTCTACTTTTGACGGATTCACTATCTTAGACATAATCATTATTTACGTAATTAACTATTTTTTTTTTTCACTTTTTCCTAACACTTATTTATGTTAGCATTATTATATATCCCTGCCCTTACATCGTCTTCTTCTTCTATATAAACAAAATGATAAAAGTCTACTGTTGTGCGCGCATCACTAAGAAACTTCTGAATAGATTTCTATAACTTTATTTTCTATTAGTTCTTAGACAAATGTGTCCTTATTTAAAAGTATAACGGTAACTTATTTTAGTATTATGTTTTTAAAGTTTTAAGAAACCACTATTTTTGTAAGCACTACGTTTTTGAGTGATGTATGTTTTTCTGCCGTGGTGAAGTGGAGTAAACAGTGCGACGCTTATGTTTTTTCCTGTGTACATAAAATATATTATTACTCATAAATGCATCGTATCTCTGTCTTTGTATGCCCATTGAGATAAGAGCTTATAGCTGGAACCCTAGTGAAACACTTACATGATTCTTTAAACGATTTTATCGTCTGGTCATATTTTAGTATATGTTTTGTTACATTAGGAAATATATGTGACTAGTTATAGATTTTAAATAGGTAGCCAATACAAAATAACCATGCAAAAATGTACGTTCTGTTAAAATATACCTTCTTTTAAACCATTAAAAGTTATCCAATATAATACAGTACGCGATTGTTAAGAATAAAAATTACTAAAAGAAATTGGTGTTCAATATTAAATCACAGTGACCGCTTTTACGTGACGAAGCAAACTGTTAAACATGATATGCATAATTTTAATCTTAAGCGAATTAAATATTTTCTTCATCGTAAGTAATGTTTACAGTCTTATATTTAAAGAAAAAACACCTGATCAATCATTTTGTGGTTTAGATTAGAGCCACGAACACAGCTAGTGTCACATATTTAAATCGCTCACAAATATATCTTTTTCTATATCTTCTATACTTATAATAAGAATGTAAATCTAACGTGTCTGTATTTTTTAGATTTTTTTACTAATACCAAGTTTAGTTGTAGGTCTCTAAGAATAAGTAATAAAATACATTTCAATCATTTTTGGAAATGTCTGTCTGTCTGTTTGTACGAACACGCATCACTGCTAAAGTACTGGGTTCACAATAAAACCACACCCACACAAAAAAAAAACCATAAAACATATCCTCGAGAATAACTTAGTCTTTGTTTCATTAAAATCGGTCCACTCTATCAAAAGTTATTGTAATTTGAATGACGGCTCGAGTTAAGCACGAGAGTAGAGTAGTAATCTATACTAATATTATAAAACTGGAGGGTTTGTTTGTTTCGTTGAACGCGCTAATGTCAAGAACTAACGGTCCGATTCAAAACGAAGGCTATAGGCTATATATCATCACGCTAAGACCAATAGGAGCGGAGCACTAATGAAGAATGTTTCAAAATCGTTTTTTTTCCTTTTGAGTGCTTCCGCTCCGTGTAAGTTAGCCCAAAGTAACTATTCCACGCGGACGAAGTCGCGGGCGGAGTCTGTCTTAATTCCGATGAACATTGCTGCTTTGCTATTCATTGTACCGCTATAATTTTATTATACGTATTTTGTTTCAGAAATACGTAATTTCATGGTCCAGCGAATAATTCTTATAAGGCAACGTTCTAATGACGAAATTCAAACTATTTTTACGATAATAATTTATAAGAAGTTTGTTATTAGTATATAATAAAAATTAAATGGTAGACCGATTTCCCCAGTGGATTTCCTAATACGAATATAAAAGATATTAGTAAATTAATTTGTCACGTGCGCGTTAACTGCCGTAAACGAAACGTGATGGTAATTATTTCTTGCTACAATAATATTAAGTGCCAATTTGCAATTTATAACCTCATATCTTACATAGCATTGTAAGCATTGCTTACTTGATTAGTGTATAAATTGCATACACAATGTCGCCTATCCGTTATAGTGTAATAAATCATGTTATTGTCGTTAGTCATTACTAAGTTACAGATCTATACTAATATTATAAAGAGGTAAAGTTTGTGAGTTTGTGACGTTGTAGGAGGTAATCTCAGGAACTACTGGTCCGATTTGAAAAATGATTTCAGTGTTATATAGCTCATTTATCGAGGAAGGTTATAGGCTATATATCATCACGCTAAGACCAATAGGAGCGGAGCACCAATGAAGAATGTCTCAAAATCGGGTATTTTTTCCTCTTGAGAGCTTCCGCTTCGTGTTAGCGTTAGCTCAAAGTAACTATTCCACGCGAACGGAGTTAATATCTTAAGAAAATTGCAAATATAAAATTTTTTTAGTGTCCACAAATATATCTGGTTTCTAATGGGTATAATAAATCGGCTCCAAATTCACGAAAATACGTAGAGACGAAGTGGGTGAAAATCAAATAAACGATATTTCACCCCCTTAAGTATTGAATATTTCCTTCAAATTTATATGGGACCACCTCTGAATATAACCAATTCAAATAAAAAAGGAATCATTAAAATCGGTTCACAATTGACGGAGATATCAATTAACATACATAAAAAAAAATTCAACCGAACGAAGTAACCTCCTCCTTTTTCGAAGTCGGTTAAAAATGGTAAATCGTTATTGTTGATAAAATTTAAACGTCCGCGTCGTTGTGCGATTGTTGATGTATCTTAACCATAACAAGTAGTTCATAATGTTGGAGTACGATAAACCAACTAATTATATTATAGTTTGTGGTTGATTGATTTCACTGAATTCGGTAATAATTAAAATTCAATTTGGTAAAAATTGCAATCTATATAAAGGTTTATACATGACTGACTACACACGTAGATTGGTAGTTTTAACGTGACTGAACAAATCATAAAGTTTTCGAGCAACTGTTTAATATATATGCCTATATATATATAACTAGCCGTCACGGCGAACGTTGTCCCGCCCTGATGATAAAAAAAATCCTTGAAGTTAGACATATGCTCTCGTTGACTTTTTTGTAGGCATTATCAAGCTCTACAACTATTCTCTAGAACTCAAACATATATCTCTCATGGTTAAGGCAGCGTTCGTAAGAAATATTTTCGGTCGACTGTTTTTCTCCGACTTACTTTGCAAATTTGACTACCACAAAAAAGTTTTTTCATTTATCGGGTTAATATATAGCCTATGACACTCACAAATAACGTGGCTTTCTATTGGTAAAAGAATTTTCAAAATTTGTTTAGTAGATCCAGTGATTACCCCCTACAACGTCACAAATTTACAACGTCAGAAACTTACAAACTTTACCTCTTTCTAATATTAGTATAGATGAAAATATAGTTCCTTTTAGGCTTAATCACGGCATAAATACCTAACATATCGGCATAGGATTATGACCGCTCAATGTGGAATTCTTTTTAGACGATTCTTTTATTTTTTGGATTCGATTAACCCTTGCCATTTTTTTAATTTCCAACAAAGCGGACGGGTACGGGACGGTAACCTAGTAATTTAATAGTTTCGAGGTCGTAGATATTTAAATTCTAGTATTTACTCATCTTTATTATTAATATTACTTCGTGTTTTTGTATTACCAAGGGTTATTTAAAAGAGAATGTGTTTTAATATTTACCTCACCAGTGTACAGAACGAAAATGCGCAATCGAATATTTCATTCACGGAGTTGAATTTTTACATTGTATAAAAATTACAAAATAAATATTTATTTTAAAAGGACAAAAATAAGTCATTTCATGGGATGAAACATATCTAGATAATTTTTTGATATCAAATGAATTTAACTGACATCTAAAGTTCTCGGCATAAAAATCTGTTGCGAAATATTATATATAGGTATTTTCTGGTAGCGATATTTGAAGGTCACATATCTTTCAAAGCCACTTCCTTTAAAATGTTACCAACTTGGTTGACGTCGTAACTTAACATCAGATATAATTGTGGCGAAACGCTGACTTAACTTACTACTGATAAAAAAATCTATTTTACTTATATAAAATATATTGAGGAAGTAATTTGAAATATGCTCAATATCAACGATATGGTTCGTATTTGTAATTACGCTGAGAATAACATTCAAACATTATTTGCAGAAGTTATTTAAATAATTTAATTTGTTCAGCGCAGACTATACATTTTACATAGATCCATTATCGTGCTCTATTCATTTGCAAATGGTTTTAGTCCGCACTTATTTTAATTTCTTAATTATTCTACAATTGTGTTTGCAAGAATATAATAATATTTTCGATGTATAACTATGGCTAATATATTAGTTGGATTTTAAAGGAAGATTTATTACTCTCACATATGAGTAAGGCAGAGGTAATCATGGGACGAATTACCATTAACTTCAATTTAAATTTTCGCTAACGGTTACAATAGAATGCGTCGTATAAATTAAAATTTGCTATATTCATATTCATATGAGAACATCATTTCACACGTGGGCATTTAATTTCAAACTAAGCATGGTTTGTATTATTAATTGATACCCGCGTCTTGGTTTAAGTTGTCCTACGCATTCGTCCTACACCGCTTGCCCCATTTTTCACAACAAAAAAATACACATACGTAGCGCTTATAAAAATCGTACTTTCTTAAAACTATAATAATTTTTATGTTAAATTAAGACATCGTGATATTTATTTTGAATTGGTTAAATTCGAAATGTCTTTGAAATAAAACTAAAGGAAGTTGATCAAAATCTGTGTAGTAGTTTTTGCATGATACGCGCACAATTGCAGACTTTTAAATTATATCTATATAAAAGAAGATTGTATTATATTATCTCGACAATTGATATACATATATTTCAGGATGTTCAACATCCAGACACGGAACTCACGATTAGGTTCTTCAAACAAAAGTAATTGAACCATTGATTATTCAGTACAAAGCATAATCATAGACCACTACATAGAATGTTTCATTTAGTGAATTGCGGAATACATTCTGTATGAAGTATTTAGAACAGTTATACGAGTTTAATAAGTTTGTATGGAAAACGGCTTTGTGTTGTAAACAAAAGAAACTTTATATAACGTCGGGCTGCGTAGTAAATAACTGAACAAAGACAAGTTTCCTTGTAACTTATATTATTCTCATTTATTGTATCCAGAAATAAATTCATCATAGTTTGAACATACCAATAGCAATGAGATTTTTCTATAAGATTTTTTTTCCTACTAACTTACCCTAGGCAAAAGTAAAACTGGCAGAAAAAAATTAGTAAAGAATAAATGGTGGCAACGCATACATATATAGATAAAATGATACGGAAAAGTTATAATAAAAGTAAGCAAATGAATATAAAGAATAGCATGTAACATAAGAAAGAAGGCAGCTAAGGCACCCATAGAATAAGAAATTGTAAATAACAGTAAGACGGAAACCAAAAGAAATTAAGAATTAAATGTAAGAGAAAGGAGTAAGACTGAATTAAAAGAGATTAGATATATACAAATAAAATAGCAAACAAATCAAAGAGGATGCCAAATAAGATTTAGTATATATGTATAGAAATAATTACAATAATTATATATAATAACGCTTTAAGTGTTGTAGACAAAATCTCGGATTACGTCAGAGGGTACGCGGCTGTTTAATTAAAAAAAATAGTGCGTGGAGTCCCTCCGCGCGGAAGAAGTGAAACTTCGTAATGTGGAAATGAAAATAGGAAGGGGTAGAAACTGATTTTTTCTCATTGAAAAATATGTAATAATTAACGTAACGTAATAAACGTATAATACTTAGGTAGAATACTAACAATAGTTGCTCACAATTTAAACGATTTTTGCTAAGACTAATAAACTTAACGCCAGCAGAAAAAAGGTGCGGACCGCGAATTGCATAAACTAGGCAACAGCCCAAGCCGAGATGTGTCGTGCACCCTTGAGCTAGTTGTCAAATTTAAATCGGCTGAGTGCCTTAAGCGCTCGCCTTAGTAGTCCGGTGAAGCTGTTAAGACCTTGCTAGGTTAATAGCGTAGTTAGTTCGAAAAAAAAATAAAAAGAGGTACTTTCGTATTAAATGCACCGCGCTCGCAGACCGCTTAATACAAAAGCAACAAAAGAAAACTAAATAGCTCAACGTCAATCTGTCAACTTTATCAACATTTTTACAAAACAATAAAGAATTAGCGAAACGGATGCCGCTGTGCGGAAGTGATGCGCTTAATTCGATTGCTCGGCGATTGATTTTTGTTTACTAGTGGGCGCCCAGTGGTCGACATTCGACCATAGTTCATTGAATTTTTAAAGTTTGAACTTTATTAGGGTTCTTTTATCAAAGGGTATTATAACCTCTATAATCAAAGGCTTTCATAATGCCTACTCAGTTATTTGCCACTTTTTTTCAATTATATAAACATAAAAAAAGATCTCTAAATGAAAATTGAAATTATTTATAAATTTGAAACAAAAAACAGGCGGTTACATAAGGTGGTAAGGATCTTAAATACTAAGTAAACATAACGTTACGAAAATAAAAAAAAAGTTATCGGGCCCCTCATGACACAATTTTCAATTATTTTTACACGGCATCATGGGCGCGTGGTATTTCTGGGTGATATTGAATTAAATATAGTCTATACATTATGAGGAATAGTGATATACCCAGTATCATCACTTGGAAAAGTAATGGATACACAATAGAATCAAATTATGAATCCAATACAAAGATGTTTATAATACTACCATTAACTTTTGAAAATGAATTCATTTTTGTTCATAATTCATCATCAACTGTACTAAATATAATTGCTACATCAAGTTGAACTGCATCATTGTAACGTCAGTCATGTTAAAAATATTTAAAAAGTAATTGGTACGTAAGAAGGTTGAAGGATGTTCGAAACGTCTTTTTCATTTACATTATAATATCATTGTTGAATGTAGAATAAAAAAGGGTAATTGGAACGTAAGAGTAAAAAAAAATACATACAGTCGAGCATAGCAACCTCCTTCGCAACCTTTTTTGAAGTTTGGCAGTATGGATTAATTCCTTCGCCTGTCCTATTGGACGAATATTATTACTACTTTTTTGAAGTTCAATGTCATTTTTATTTACATGTGTGTATATGTTGTATAAAATTGGAGCAGTAGTGTGAGTAATGCATATTTTAATTAATTTAATGTACTTATGCATTGTAATGCATTTTATATAAAATAAATAGCTTTCTGCACTTCTCCTCCATATAAACTTTAACTATGCCAAATTTCACGGTCATCCGTTCGCGCATTTCTTTCAAAAAGGGATACAAAGATTGGGCTTGGCGTATTAATATATAGATATACATAGATTATATTTTTCAATATAATAATAATTAATGTAACGTTAGTAGATGGAAGGAATATTTCCGAATGAACGAGTAAAGTATCGCGATGCGTGTAGATTGCATATCCTTTACCAAGTGACGTCACAAAGATTAATATTATACTGTTGTATGGGAAACTATTAAACACGATCTATTATAGCGTTACGACTGTAATCTCTGTGTGGAAAAACTCAACGTATGTCGATTATTATCTTTAAAAGACATCCATACATCTTGTGTTAAAATATTACAAGACTTACTATAACACTTTTGTATATTTTTCAAAAAATTATAAACACCAACTAAAGTTTTCTTAAACACTAGCGGGCACGGCGGACGTTATTCTACCCTGATAACAAAGAAAAACCTTGACTAATTATATACCTTAACATTGCTCATGAATCACTCTATCTATTGGTGAAATCTGCATGAGAATCCGTACAGTAGTTTTTGAGATTATGATTTGAGATTTGAGAGAGTTTTATATATGATACATAATTAATTTAAATAGAAGCTTTGTCGTATAAGATAGAACGTGGCAATAAGGCCAGCCTTCTGGGAACGCTTACGAATTGGGTGGAATTTATTACCTATAATATAATACATATTTAGATACAGCAGGTACTTGCGATAAATGGCCAAGAAGGTTACGCCTGAAGTTTTATTTACTTTTAATTTAAATAATATCCATATTAAATTAAATATTTTCATGATTTCGTAATCAACTTTGAATAATGACATAAAATATATTATTTATTTGCGATATAAATATGACTGTAAATTATTTTATCAATAAAACGCACTGATATATTTCATTATAATGAAAAATAAATGTACTGATATCGCGACGCAGCAAATATTTAAAAGGTACATTTTAAAGAGGCACTTTAGTTTTATGTGTTAACTAGTTGATACCCACTGCTTCGTCTTCGTTGTTCTTCTTAACAATACACTAGCTTCTGCCCGCGACTTCGTCCGAGTGGAATAGTTACTCTGGGCTAACGCTAACACGCAGCGGAAACTCAAAAGGAAAAAACACCACGATTTTGAAACATTCTTCATTAGTGCACCGTTCCTATTGGTCTTAGCGCGATGATATATAGCCTTATAGCCTTCCTCGATAAAAGACTTATCTAACACATAAAGAGTTTTTCAAAATCGGACTAAATAAACCTTCCAGCTTTATAATATTCTCTACTCTTCTCTTCTTCTCTATCTACTCTTCTCTCGTACTGAACTCGCTTCGTCATTAAAATTACAATAACTTTTGATAGAGTGGACCGATTTTAATGAAACAAAGACTAAGTTATTCTCAAGGATATGTTTTATCACCTTCTTGTCTGAAATTTTATTGTGAACCCAGTACTTTAGCAGTGACGCGTGTTCATACAAACAGACAGACATTTCTAAAAATGATTGAAATCTATTTTATTACTTATTCTTTGACACCAGCAACAATTTTTCCGCGAAAATCGAAAAAGTAGAGACACGTTAGATTTACATTCTTATTATATGTATAGATATAGATGAAGCTATAATGATAATATACACGCAAAACAGCAGATCTCTATCAATTTATTTACATATGAAAAGATTATTTACAATTGACTAACACAACACGTCTGGTGTGAAATTACAGCATTATCTATATGTATTTTCTAAACATACACTTGAACTTGTTTTGTATCAAAGGAAGTAGTGAAGGCCCGGGTTCACTAGCATTGACCTAATCTAGGATATATACCCGCTTGTGAAACTAGACGTGAAGTGATAGATGTGTCTCAGACTCAATGCCAATTTGTTGTTACTCTTGTTTTACGATTAATAGCTAAATAATGTGTTTATACTATACGCGAAGATAAAACAGTTGAGTACCGTGTTCACTTGTGTTTTTCAACAAATTTTCTTATATTTTTTTAACAAAAACTTCTTTAGCCCCTTTGTACGATTTTTGTTAGAGAAAATACTTATGAGTTCGCGTCACCGTTGACCTTGACACGCTCGTGGCGTATTGCGTTTGCGTAAGACTAACGACGCATAGTACATGTTATATTGAGCTTGTGTAGCCCGTTGTATGTTTGATTAATTAATATAATGAATACTGCTCCAAATTCCAATAGATGTGAAAACCAGACGAATGTTAACAATTTCAATTTACATATTATGAAATTTAAGTAATTCAAATTAAAATTGGTACAAGAATTTAAAAAAGAACACATTTATTCAAATTTTTCTAGGTGTCATTTCTGTTGGCAGTCCTTATGACAGCATCGAGTTGTTTTGAATAAAAAAGAGGAAAATAAATATATCGATAAAAATATCCATATACTAACACGTGAAGAAAAAACTTTGTACAGCTTACTGCGGTCTAAATTTGACCACTAGGCGACCACTAGTAGGTAGTTAACTAGTATTACACTTGATTCAGATACAATTCAGTGTGTCGTCACCATAATACAAAATGAACAACTGTGAACATAGAATGACAAGGACAACAATAGTCACTGTCATGATCGTCGAAAAAATACCTGTGGATAGTCCATGACTAATTGGTATTGTATGTTTTCATTAAACTGACAACTACTTTTGTTGTAAATTCTTATTATTTTACTAGCTCTACAGATCCACAATGTGATGAAATAAAATGACAACTAAATAACTGATACATCAGTCTGTCATTTCTGTCAATATTTTTGAGGATCTCCCTACCGTCTTATGTCTCACTCACACACTCGTTTTGTATTTGAAGGTTTTGGATCAATTTTTTTCACATTTCCATACGATTTTCTAAACATTTCCTTTTAACAAACTTTGTCTTGATATTATATCATTACATAGTATAAAACAAAGTCCCCCTACTGCGTCTGTCTGTCTGTCTGTTCGCGATAAACTCAAAAACTACCGAACAGATTTTCATGCGGTTTTCACCGATGGATAGAGTGTTTGATGAGGAACGTTTTTGTATATAATTTGTCAAGGATTTTTTCATAATCAGGACGGGACAACGTCTGCCGGGCCCGCTAGTTTATAAATACAACAAAAAAAAATAGCCTAATAGATGCACCCGTTTTTAAGTGATACACTTAGATATATTCGGTTTGATGATTTTTAGTCACGTAGATAATAATTAATGCCGACAAAATTTCAAATTTAAATTCGAAGAGTAAGTGTAAGTTTCTGGAATTAAAAGGATATTTTCAAAGTTTGCCTTCATAGTTACGTTGTAAGTATAAAATATATTTTTAATTTTCGATTAAATCCCGCCCTTAAACTGATTTTGTTTTTTCCTACTATTCAAATTGTATCATCATTGCAAAATAGAAATTAACAAGGGATCTTATTCTGATGCAAATTAAACAAAGTACACGAAACCATTGAAATAGTAATTGACTTAAGTTGTCTTCCGATTCCCAGTTTGTCTGGTTTTTTTTTACGCAGCACCTGCAATTTGCATTTTTGCCAATTCGACCGGTGCCTTAACAAACACGCAATTATTGGACACAAATTACACCCCAACTTTGAACAATAATTTCGTGGACCACACAAAAAATTATCCTGTGAGGAATTTGAACACAACACGCAATCCGAAGCAATCGTTTAAATTACTGCGTACAGTCACAACTGATGATGGCCTCCTATGCTCTTCTGAACACAGAAACGCAAATTTCTGTGGAAGTTTTTTTTAAAGATTGGACTTCACGTTCTTCAACTTTAACTTAACAAAGAAGTTAAATATGCATTGAATACTTGCTTTAAAAAAGTTTGATTACTTTCGTATTAAATGCACCGCGCGCGCCGACCGCTGCCGCGGCAAGCTCGCGTTATCCTTTTTAGCAAGTCTAACCTAATGTAGTTCGGTGAAGCTGTAAAGGCCGTAAGGATAATAGCATAGTCAGTTCGAGAAAAAAAAGTCTAACATAACCGAAGCGAGATAAAAGAGCAAGATGTCGAACGTTCGGCGAGCGCGGTGCATTTAATACGAAAGTACCCAAACTTTTATAAAGCAAGTATTCAATACGTATTTAACTTTTTTGTAATAACACGGTAAGGCACTTATCATTTAAAAAATCTAACGCAATGAAGTAACTACTTTTCCCAACCGTTATTATCAATATCTTAGTAACAGATAATGAAATGATTTTGGGCATAGATAACTGATCGTGATAAGATACCATATCGTTAGTTCTCATGGTATCCGTTGCTAGGTTACGCACATTACATCTTAGTAAGTAAAATACTAAAAATAACCAATTTTACTAAGATATATTACTGATAGACACGTATTAATACCACGCGGTTTTTATCATTTTTCATTTTCTTCACAAAAGATCACGTACTGTACCTGATATAGGAAATAATACATTCAATTACACGAATTACGGATATATACGGTTTCAGATTTTTATAACACTAGCTAACGCTCGTGGATTTACCCTAGCTGTAAAATTATCGAATTACACGTATCGCAAATTATATCAATTTTAGATATTTCAAAATTTTAAGATCTAATTTATTTTCTCTAACTTAAATTTTGCTCTTTACACCTCAGAAAAAAAAACTAAGTAACTGGTACTTAACTGGTATTAACCGTTAAGAAAAGACAGACATTAATGTCAAATATTAGTACATCCTCTCATATCTATATCTATACATATAACAATAATGTAAATGTAACGTGTCTGTAGTTTATAGATTTTTGTGAAAAAAAAATGTTGCAGGTGTCTTGGAATAAATAAAAAAAAAAATTTTTTTTAAACTTTTTTTTTAATTAATTTTTTTTTTATTTTTATTTAAAAAAAAATCTCACCAAGAAAATCATAAAGCATATCCTTGAGTAACATTTGGCCTTGGTTTCATTAAAATCGGTTCACTCTATCAAAAGTTATTGTAATTTTAATGACGTTGCGCCGTAAGTACGGAAGAAATCTAGACAAGTAAATAATGGACTTAATACGTTGAGATGATTTTATTAGTCACTGTTGTTTCAGTTAGGTTCCACGCGAATGGAGTCGCGGGTACTGTTAGTTGTTTATAAAATTGTTTAGTGTGAATTCTTTCTGACAAATCGTAAATTATCATATATTATTACTTGTTCTTCTGGAATTGGGGTTGTTCCCTTTTATTTTGGAAAATAAACTATTTTGATTGTTAAAGTAGGAAATAAAGTATGTCCTATGGGTGCCCTAAACGAGATTCCTAAGTTCTGGAGAGTGAGTAGTTCTTGTCTTTGTTATAATTGCATTTATTATGCAAGCGAATGAATAGCAAAACCGGTTTCATTATAAAAATTCGTTTTTATTAAACTCATTAAAATGTACTCATGATTCGAAATACAGATTCCATTATTAGGTTCACTCTTCGAGTTTATACCTTATAGTTCAAATTACTATTAATTAACACCTTCAACTTTTCTTGAAGACAACAAATTTTATTTTAGGCTAGTAAAATTATGTTTTTATGAAAACTGGGCATCCACCTCCTGTTTTCAGTTTAAAAAGAGGCAACTAAGAAACATCGAATTAAAACGTGATGAGTCTTAAATGCTAACCCCGCAATGAAGGTTCTATATAATAATTATGTACTAATTGAGTTACGTCGACTGGTTCTATCTAGATTCAAGCTGAAGGTTAAAATAGAGAGCGTTCACGGAATCGGTATTGCCTGTCCGACTTTAATAATTAATTATTTAAAACTATGAAGTATTTTGCAGAATCGTTTTATTACTTTATTTATTAATACTAGTGGTTGTCGATTGGTAGAAATTCAACCATATTTCATTAAACGTTTAAGGTCGGACGTTTTTGAGGCTCTTTTGTGAAAGAATATACAAATTATTATATGAATAAATTCCATAGAGACAATCACTATCTACACTGTATGATTCTTCGACTATAGACTAAGGTGTGTTTGAAATTGACAGATAAATCTTACGCATCTTGTATGATCGACGAACTATTCCAAATCTCATAGTCACCCGTCCGCGTAATTTTCTTAAAAAGGGGTACAAAGATTTTTTTTATTCACGTATTATACGGGGTGTTAGGTTAGGATTTATATATTATTTTTACAGGACATTAATTAGTCATGTCTGGTTCTAAATCAATTAAAAAAATAGGTGCTTAATATTTGACCTTGTTATCTCGAGAAAAGCAAAACTGATTTTCACACAACATTAGATGATTTACGATAAAATGCGGTAAATCACCGCATTAAATGTGCGCTGCCCCATTGCCGCGCAGCCTGACCCACGTCCCGCTTCCCATTGTTCGACCGTGCGGCATTCCGACAATAAACAGTTACGTAACGATTAACCTTGAAAAGCGTCCCTTCAAATTTGTCCATTGAACCCAGGTGTGATTTTTTATGTTTAAAAGCATCGTTCACATACTTATAAAAGTGTTAGAACAAACATTAACTAAGGTTCACTTTGTTGTTTCTTAGTATTTGTTTTGATATTATTATTTTATATATTAGATGTGACCATGAACTACCACACGATTGAACGGTGTTAACCTATAAACAGTTACCTGATATATATATATATATATATATATATATATATATATATATATATATATATATATATACATATATATATATATATATGTAATCGCTATGGGGATATCGCATTGTTTTTGATATTCATATATTATATTAGTTATATATATTTCACAACATTCTCATTTATTATATTCTAGATTTTGATTTTGTTTCCGATGTCTTTGAAATGAAATGACTACGTTATAAATACGACAGCATTATCATATGAGAAGTGACAAAATTCATATGATAAACAAAAGTTAAGGACTAAATAAAAAAATATATGAGAAATTTATATAAGTTAATTTAAAAATAAATGGATTCATATGTATTTTTTATCGCTTGTTCCGTCTGCGAAACCTATATTTGAGAATAATAAAATTAAATATATTTATTTACCTTTTTAACTTTAAATTTACATGATATTCTGTAAGTAGTGATGAAATGTATATATATATAAATATGGATGTATGTATATCTGAGATCAAGAAAATTTGATACCATATGAAAGTTCATAAATGCTTTTTCATAAATGTTTTTATGTTACGTACTGAATTATAACTTGCCACTAGGTGGCTCTGCATTACATACATTTTTGTACCATTCAACAGGTGGTCATGAAAACAGGTAAACGCAGATATTAAAACACACAATAATTATAACAAATGTATGAGAAACTGATTACAGTTAATCGTTATTTAATTAAGTTATAACTTTACACTAAAAATGGAATAAGTATATATCAACATCATTTGTTTTAATTCTTACGGTAATCACATTGAATCGGTGGCTTTATAATAGGAAGTGAACTATCGTTACGCATAAATTATAATTCAAAACAGTCCATCGCTCAAAGCCTGCAACTTTCGTAAAACGACCTTCCTATGACTGTATATTTGATTACATTTCCTCTTGTATCTATTTAAAATTGATTGCAATCATGTCTGAATATCACTTAGTCCTCGTTTCTACTTCCCAGATTTGAAACATTATTTTTGAAATTATATAAATGTAACTAACTACACGACACGAGTTACAAAGAGAAAATGAAAACTGGCATAGGTTAAATGTAATATATCCTTAGAAATGTTAAATATGTTTATTTAATTTATAATTCTCCTTTAGAGATAAATATATACCATCACGGACTTTCTTATCGACCTTTTTAAGATATACAATTCCGTAGTACATTAATTTCATCTATCTCGTAAGGTTAAGTCAGCGTTTGCGATTTAAGTACACAAAAATATGTTTGTTGCGACATCACATTACAAATCTTTGAATTTTTCGGTTTTTCTGTTCTATAATATGTATGTATTATACGTATAAACCTTCTTCTTCAACCACTCTATCTATTGCTGAAAACTGTATTAAAATCCGTTGAATAGTTTAAAAGATCTAAGGGAACAGTCAGCGGAAGCGACTTATTTTTATACTATGTAAAGAAGCATGAGATATATAATTAAATATTAAATTGCCGATGTCTAAAAGTTATAAACGTTCTTAATTATTATTGTAATTTCAGATAAAAACAAACTTTACTATATTTCATAAGTCTACGTGCTATTTTCGTGGTGTGGACGTTTCATATTCGCAATTCTCTCGGTGAAAAATATCTTCATTCAAGCATTATTTCTTGCAGATATACAATAAGAGACATTTCTAAGAAGTAAAGAAATTTTTATTATTATTTTAAAATATACTTAAATGTAACTATAAATGAAATTAATTAACTAATTAAATTAATGTATGAACCTATAAAGAAGATTAAATAGTTTTTATAATATTTTGTCAAAATGATAATTAAATTAAACTTTAGATTGGACACACTTCTAATATAGGTATTAGAGATTAAAAACAGAGACTATCGAAAACTCGTTTGATAATATGGTAGCCTAGTTTTTATGAATGTAAGATAATGTAATACAACTACTAATTGGAACGTGTATAATGTACAATATCGCCTAGTAGAATCTTCTGACTATATTTTAATTATACTGGCCTCATGACGCTTTGGTATTAAGTAATACTACTAAGCAGAGAGGTTCCGACTTCGATTTTTGCATATGAATGAATTCTGTGTAATCAGCACAATTATCTAATATGTCTGGGTGTTTGAATATCTTTATATGTATGGATCTGTTTAAAAACATTTAATTGTTTTTCTTTAAATCCGTATAGAAAATATGTTAAAAAAAAGACGCCTATAAAAATCGGAGCCATTAATATTTATAGGTCACTCAATGTGATTTTCTATTTTCCATATAAACAACACCGGATTCTTAAGAATTCTGTATCTTACAATCCAATAAACGAATTCTAATAAAAAATTGAACGCTCTACAAAAATGTCTCTTATCGTTTTTTGATAAACCGTTTCTTTCAAAAATTATTCAAAAGTTAAATATATTGCACTTTTTATTTCAAATTCCGGCACAATTATGAAAATTATCACTAAATATATCTTTGGATGTTTATAAGTTGCGTTTCTATCAAAAATAATCATGAAAAATCCTGGGATTGTTTAAAATAAAATCTCGATTTTTATTTTCTTTATAATCAGATTATTTTTATAAGCTGTGCTTAATTTGGAATTGAATAGTCATGTGTGAAATTATATTAATTTATTTATATATAAATAAATAAATATGTATTAAATACGAATTTTTATTAACACTCTTTCTTCTCTGTTTAGTGAGATCGGTGCGTATTTTGCTATCGATTTTAATGGATTTAGTCATAACCCTTTATCATGGTATCATTAAGATGTTTAAAGTGTATCCCAAAGACACGAGACTAAGAAACAGAAAACTATACTCTAATAAATTACTCTTTTAGAATGAAGTAATAAGTATAATATACTTCAAATATAAAATAACAAAAAACATAAGCTATATGCAATAGATACTAAATAGCGAGTACTGTAGAGTCTGCTGTATTTTGAGGAAACTCATGAAACGATTCATTTCATTTGCAGCGCATAAAAAATGTAAGCGGCTCTGTTGGAATACGCATGCATCATTTACCCATTGCATATGCCCTAAATAATGCCCTTAGACTGTTTCAGAAATACTTTTATTTAAATAATTATTGACAATATGCTATGTTTTAAATTACTTATATATATATGTATTATATATCAATCCAGAAATAATAGTAGCATAATCACCAGGAGAGAATGCGCGTCAATTGAAAACTGTTTAACCGATTTGAGTGTAGTTGTCAGATTAATATAATATTGAAGACTTAATACGCCTGAGTTACTTTTTTCTCCATTAGGGCTAGGCGATATTGATAAAATTATAGATGAAATTTTTAATGTATACATTCCATAAGGCATCAAAAATATATACCTAGTATTATTTTATACGGAAACGTTAACAAAAATGTGAGAGCATTATTTTATAATTGCTCCTGAACCGAGAAAGACTTCGGAAATTTATTAAGACAGACTTTCCAGCCTATAGGTATAAAACGTTAGCGTTCGAATGGAAAACCGGTTAAACCTAGTTCCTTATCCAGTAGAGTATCCCACTTGCTGATAAAACTGACGAAATATGACCATTACAACACCATTAGTATTTTCACGGTTTTGTTAACTTTTTATCTTATAATTTTATTTCTTCATAAACTGATAGTCAAAAGAATAAAATTTAAAAACGAAATTTTATCTTATTGTTATATGTCAATATCTATGTCTTTACTGTAAATAGTTTCCTTTAAGAAAACATATTTCTCAAATGCGTACGTAGTAACTGTTTGTCTTAAATAAAAAAATATCATTATTAAAATTTGCTGATATCGTGGTAAAATAAATACACATTTTTGTTCGCAATATAGGACGTGTTATTTAATTTTTAAGTTTAAAAAAAAATACAGAAACATAAAAAAAAATTACTTACATTTGGATAAAATTAACTGCCAACCGGTCAACATTTTGTTTGTGTATTTTCTTATACGTGTAAAATGAGCACCAAATAATTGTCACTTTGTTCAAAAACTTTCCTTTTTAGGGATATTTCGAATATTATCCATAGGAACTATTTGTCACAAAGAGGTACTGTGAGGACGCGACGAATGCGCCACTATCGCGCGATATAGCGCAGAGGCGTCATGCGCTCAACAACACAGCCTTCAATTAAGCGCCCGCGCACGAGCCTCGCCGATATATACCATTCTTGTCTCGCGAAACCCGCATAACTTTATAGGTTAAGGGTTCTATAATGAACAAAACTCTCAGTATTTATCGAATTATCAAAAGTAAATGTAAAAAAAATATTCTAAATTGGCTTTTGGATAAGATATGAAGAAGCCGAAAAACTACTACCTTTTACACGGTTAGTTTACATGCAATTATTTCTTCCAAAAACATTATAAATTGCACTTAATTTCTACACGTGCATATCACTCAACATCACATTAACTCAGCAGCATTTGATCATTCGATTTGGTTTTCAATTATTTTATATTACGACCGCAGATATTTTTATTGTGTTAACTTTTTAAATTAAATAGTTTAGTGTTTTCGGCGGTGAGCGTTAGTGGCTGTAACATAAATATTAACTATAGGTCTCACTAACGTTCATGTTATTATAATTTTCCCTAGATTAGTAATATAATGTTTTAAATGTTTAAAAAAAATAAATTACAGTACAAACTATCTCTGCACTTGATTTACAGCAATATACCTACAAGTATAGTATAAACTATTTTATATTATTTTTTAAGGTGACGTAGTTTATTAATATGTTGCAATACTTTATTAACCATTAAGACTAACAATTTATTTTATCATTTTTAACTATTCGTAGTAATTACAGTTTTCCAATGACTAGATCGGCATAGTTTAGATTATTTTAATTACAGAAATCTCAAAGAAAATTCCTTGAACCTTTGTGATTAAGCGAACTCCTGAAAAACCGAACAGATTTAAATGTAATAGTTTTCATTAGATATTTAATTTATCAAGAAAGATTTACTTGAATGAAAAATTACTACATGACATATTGTATTAACACTACTCTTGAATCAGTTCACCTTGGTATCTTAGTAAAAGTTCGCTGCACCCGTACCAATCGATTCTTATGATACATGGAAAGCATCAAACAAGGAATTTTATTATAACAAATTATCTTTTAAACATTACATTGTACCGTATATTATACACACATCTATTTTATTAGCTGTGTCTAAATCACAAAAGGAAAACAAGTAAGATGCAAAAAACAGCATACTTTACATACAAAAATTTATTATTTGCTTGAGGTATTTAATATACATCCACATAATGCATAATCAAGTAATATATTTAAAAGCTTACATCACTTAAAGACAATGAAGAGTGCTACAGCAATAAAAAAGCGTATCGAATTGAACCTAAATTAAAAAATATTATTTATCACAGAGATAGTTAAATCTATATGTAAATAGGCAGAGGGAAAGCAGTTATAACAGAATATCTTCCTTCTCTGTCTCCTAACCAATCATATTACTTCTTTTTTATTTATTACATATTGAACGATATTTCAAATTCGTTTCATTTTGACGTGTTAACATATTATTAATCGGTGAACGCCGGCTGCACGCACGAAAAAGCATGACTCATTGTCACGTTCCGCTCGAGCCGAGCGTGCAAGCGAGAGCGCGGAACAAGCGATACAAATGCGCGACCGGCCTAAGCGTTCGGCTTGTGACGCATTTATCTATATATGGAATAATTCAATTCAATTCATAGAGGTATGCAATTTTTCATCAATGTTTTTTTGTGACGTTATAACCTAAAATTATCGCCCGTAAACCAACTTTAGAGACAACCACTTTTTTTTACTCGACATTGAAAACTGGCCGAATTTAGACCACTAGACGATCACTCGTTACTATAATTATGCGATTGACAAATAAATATGTTTGTCACGATTTCAGCAAAGTTGGAATGTCCGTCCGGAATGAACCAGTCGTACTTCAAAATTAATTAACCGGTCTGTATTTACGTAATGGGTCAAGTTCAATGAATAGACGACAACACAAGACGATAACATCGTCTGTTAAGTTGTAATTACATATGCTTTAATTCTATGCAATATTATATCTAGAAGATAAAAAAAAGAACCAAATACATTGGACGAGGTTACGTAATAATGAAATAAGCATCAAGATCTAAAACATGCATCGCTAAATTCACTGCAGTAATAGATATTCCTACCTGAGAGTTTATTATTTGTTAAATAAGAATCTTATTATAATTACATATGTAATAATATCAAATTTGTGATAGTAATCTGCTTGGATGTCATTATGTAATACCCACTAATCTAATTTAAGATCTGTTATTACATAAAATCGTCCAATTCTTTTATGATTAATGTGACAATGTTAAATAATCACAAAGCGTGGAAGTATGCTATATAATACTTTGCAAGCATTAATAGAGTCATATAACTTATTGGTTTTTTTTTCGCTTATAAAGAGTTAAGAAAAAAAAATCCGATGCTGTTGAAACGTACCTAAATGACGATACTTTTCCCATATATCCAATATGGGTTTTTTCAGTTTTTAAAAAATATTTTTTACTCTGTCTGTTTTATTGCATAACTTACCAGATATTATTAATTCTCCGTTTTCTATGATCCCTCGGGATGAAGAAATTTTGATATGGGCGTTAAAAATGTAATTTGTATATTTTGGTAAAGTTTTAAGACACTATGAATTTTATAAGCATTACTCATTAGGTTTTTTTTTTTATATCATAGGAGGCAAACGAACAGGTGGGTCACCTGATGTAAGTGATCACCACCGTCCATAGACACTTGCAACACCAGGGGAGTCGCAAGTGCGTTGCCAGCCTGTGTAGGGAGGGGGGGGGGGGGGAGGAGGAAGGGAAGAGGAAAGTGGAAGGGGAGGGGAGGTGGGTCTCCGGCTCTCTCACTGACCGAACGAAACGCAACATTGCAAGCACTGTTACTTCACGTCGGTTTTCTGTGAGAGGGTGGTACTACCCCGGGCGAGCCGACCCATTTATGCTGAAACCAGTAATAGTTTCAGCGTGGCTCTACCACCTAAACCTAGGTAAACGGAAAACATTGTTTAAAATAATTTTGCAAACATTTCTAAAAGAAAGTTTATTTTTGGCTTCGATTTCTTTATGTTTTTTTTTCGCTATACATGAAATATATTGTTAGTATGATAAACAATGCAGACGAAATCACCGGTATCAGTTCGTTCATTAATAAGAAGTATTTTCAGACAACATTTTACATTTGAAGAGCATAGATCTAAAAGAACAAATATAAAAATAATAATAGATTAAAGAAGAATGTTTTTTTAAATAGGTATCTGAAAATAATATAATTGATTCGTATACATTTATTATAATTTCTTTACCCTTTATTTTAAGGAAAGATAACCTCAAATTTTAATTAATTTTATAACGTAGCAAGTGCAATAAAGTACTTCTGCAATATATGCCCATGGAGTGATAATTAATCTGTTTTTAATTAATCTTTATAAGGTTTCCGGACGTAATAAAATGTCAGTGATGGCTACATTTTTGGGCGTTTATACAGATTACGAATTTTTCAACCTTTTAAACCGTTGCCGAATGTAGCTGATTTTATAATCCTGTAAAATATTAAACGTATCAAGAAGTGCCATTATTACCTACTTTAATAGGTATGCTGGGCATGGGTTTAATAAATATATTTAATATTTATGTTTTAATAAAGGAACTTCAATATTTCATTACAATTGTTTTATAATCGGTTTTAATAAAATATACTACAGTAAATACCACAATATTTGCGGTAAACATTCGAACAAAGGTGCTATTAAAGCTGTCATTTCTCCATAACTGCGTTGACGTTTTTATGATGGCAATCTTTCTATTCTTGTGTAATACAAATCATTACATAGTATAAAACAAAGTTCCATACCGCGTCTGTCTGTCTGTTCGCGATAAACTCAAAACTACCGAACAGATTTTCACGCGGTTTTCATCAGTGGATAGGGTGATTCGTGAGGAGCGTTTTAGTATATAATTTGTCAAGGATTTTTTTCATAATCAGGGCGAGACAACGTCTGCCGGGCCTGCTAGTATATTTATAATGTATCATAAAGCTAAGTATTAATGGTGGAAAATCCAATAAGCTGTACCGTTTTATATCCGTCATCTATTGGGATTTCTCGTTAACATTTAAAGTCTGAGACATATCAAGCGAAAACTTATATTTAAAAACAAAATGAATACCAAATCAATTTCTTAAATCATAAAACAATGAAGCTTTTATTAGTTTTTCTATTGATTCTATGATAATAAAATCTTAATTATGTTAACGAGCTATCCACTCTTAATTTGGTACTATGTGTTTCCGAAGCTAATAAATATTTAATTTCAGGTAAATATACATTTGCCCAAAATGCTTTGGTGATAATAGTCATCTAAATCATCTGATTTAAAATAAATTAAAATTTCCTCTTTCAGGGAAAAAGGGATTTTAATTTTAGAATTGTAATTA
This sequence comes from Antheraea yamamai, assembly GCA_036509395.1. NCBI lineage: Eukaryota > Metazoa > Arthropoda > Insecta > Lepidoptera > Saturniidae > Antheraea > Antheraea yamamai. The sequence continues at coordinate 8,512,359 of AP028440.1, forward strand.
AAATAATGTCAAAGATAATAACTACGTTGAACTTTAACGTAGTCCTATATTTTGTCTTGTCTTTTGTGACTTGTCGTTTTTACACTACTTTTATCGACCCTAGTTTTATAAATGCAAAAGTATTTTGTATCTGTCTATGTATTTGTTACTTTTTTCTTCTAACTGATCTCATTTAAATTTACCATACAGGTATCCTGAGATCTGGAGAAGGTTATTTTTATCCTAAATAAACCGATAAACAAACGAGTAAAAGCTAGTAAACTAATAAATTATCGTTTATATAAAGAATCAAACCATGTTTTTTATACACCGTGTAATATATACTATTATTATCGAGAAATAAAGTTTTTTTGTTTATAGTAAACAATATCTGGAACTATTAATCCCGATCATCGTTCACTGACAAAAAAATACGTTCTCCCTACGTGATAACGTGTTATATTTATTGTTACTAAGCCTTATATAGTAATTGAACGCAGACGAATTCGCGCGCAAATGCTAATATCATATTATATACAACAATGGAACATATGTTTTCAGTCAAATATCTTTTGTTTACACAATACACAGCCTTTTGTAACTAACAATAAAACAAATTTCACAGTAAGTAATCGTCACTGAAAACAATGTTTTCAAATTATATTTCATTAATGGTCTCTTATAGCGTTTTCTTTTATTTTATCACACTTTTGTTCTTTGACCTTGTCTTATGACGTCATTTGAAGTTCATATTAGTTTTCCCACAATGAACGCGTGCTTTTCCGTATTACTTACATGTTTATTTAATTTCCTAAATTAATATATTTCACCCATTGCTTATATTTTACGCCCAAGTAAATTTGGAGGCGTAATTTTAGTAAAATCGGTTAGATGGTTAACAACATATACATATAACAAAATATTTTAACAGTCTTCGTAGTTCATTGGTAATAAGTTCTACTATTGAACTTAAAGGTCACGGATTCTATCCCCATACACATGACATGTGTGATGAGTACACAGTACATATTATAAAGCAAAGGGCTCTGCCACGTCTCTCTGTCTGTTCGCGATAAACTCATAAATCGCTGAACGGATTTTCCTGCGGTTTTCACCGGTAGATAAAGTAATTCATGAGGTTTAGGTGTACAATTTGTTTAGATTTTTTGTAGTAAAACTTCTTTACGTGCAACTAGGAGGTTGCGACGACAATGCAACGGAAGTCCGTTACGACAACATAGGGTCACGTTTCTGTACCATCCGGTTTTTAAATATTTTTAATTTTATCAATAAATAGTTTATAAACAAATAAACCAAAAATTTTTGAAAAAAATAAATAAATTGAATAATCATTCAATATAATTAATTATGTATATATGGGCACGCCACCGTGCTGCCATTTGGTTTCAATGTAAGTAAGTAACAGATTAAAAAGTTTTACTTCAATCGCCTGTGACGGTTACATGCATTCATTTTTTTAATTATCAGATCGAGACAACGTTCGTCGGGCCTTGTATTAAATATTTAATTAAAATTATATTTTATTTATTTTATTAATTAAATATTTAATTAAAATAAATTTATAAATGTATATATATATACGCCTAAAAATATACTAAAAATGTATGGAGAGGCTCACACAACCCTTAAATGTACAGTGTTGCCAATTGTCTACATTTCACTTCCGATTAATTTTATTCAAAAACTTAAGTGTGTGCGTTCCCTAAAGCATGTTAAAGACATGGAAAATATGTGTAAGTGAAAGAAAAAGTTGGTATTACTTTTGGGGGGTAAATTATGTTTTTTTTACATTTTAATGTGGTTGGTTAAAAATAACAGTTGAGTGTGTTAATTTAAAAAAAAAAACACGAATAATTATTACCGATTTTTTTATTATTTACTTTGTACGTAACCTATGACTACATCATCATTACATAGTATAAAACAAAGTCCCCTACCGTGTCTGTCTGTCTGTCTGTTCGCGGTAAGCTCGAAAACTACTGAACGGATTTTCTTGTGGATTTCACCAGTCGATAAAGTGATTCATGGGGAAGGTTTTGGTATATAATTTGTCAAGGATTTTTTTATAATCAGGGCGGGACAAAGTCCGACGGGTCCGCTAATTGGTATATAAAACGATAATATAAATTCAAAATAAAAAATCATGCATTTAAGAGTTAAAGAGATAATTTAGAACATTTTATTCCTTTTCATCTTTTCATGTTTTTTTTTATTTCTGAAAATGCTACAATATGTCTTGAATTATTTATACCTGCAACATGTTTGTCCACACGTTGCAAAAAACCTACCGTTCCAATTTTTTAACACAATTCCTAGTTTGTCTTGTTGATGAGCTACTAAGAATTTCTTTTATAAATATCATTTTACAAGTAATAGAGACCACGCTTGATGAGTGAATTATGTGGATTATTATGTTACACAAACATTGAGCTCACTCTATTTATACGTTGTTGAGTAAACACCTACTGGAGGAGTGGAGACATAGTTTCTCAAATATTCCAAGAAAGCATACCACATTCATGATTTATCGTTTTTATAAGACATATTACTTCATATTAATTCAAAAGAAGTGCTTATCCTTACTAATATTATGAATTCGAAAATTTGTTTGTTTCTTACTGTTTCACAACTCAACTACCCAGCCGATTATTATTAAATTTTGTATACATATTGTTAGGGGTAGAGAAAGGGATATAGCATAACCTTTGATTCAAAATACTTTTTTCCAGGGATAAGTGAAGTTTACATAAAACATTATTAAAAAATAATACCGTGGTATTACAAAAAAGTTAAATACGTATTAAACACTTGGTTTAAAAAAGTTTCTTAATAAATGCATCGCGCTCGCCCGAGGCAAGTTCGCGTTATCCTTTTTCACAATTCTAACCTAACGTAACCAAAGCGAGACAAAAAAGCAAGATGGCGAACATTCAGCGACCGCGGTGCATTTAATATGAGACCTTTTTAAAGCCAGGGTTCAATACGTATTTAACGTTTTTGTTATAACACCGAAAGTGTTTTAACTATTACTTTAGACTCGGGGCTCCGCACGTGTTTTCAATTATTTTTTAGTATTTTATTAGTATATATTATTTTTTGAGCAATCTCTTGAATTGTATAAAAGTTGATGCGTTACAACGCTATTTAATGAAAAGCTTATAAATATTCAGAGCTCAATTCTATACACTTACTAATTCACATACTTTTCAAAATGGATTAAATAGAAACTTTTTGTATTTAAATCACTTAAGTTTATCTATCTCAGATATATATTAAGTTTTATTAGAAAAAAAAACTTTACAATATAAAATAAACGATTTTAGAATTACTACATTAGCAGAACTGTGCCGCAACCACTAGAACTCACATCCACATAAAGTAAACAACATTTTTTTCTTATGTATGTGATGTGTCATTTCCAGAGGGAATAGAAGTGCTAAATAATAAAGTGTAAATAAAGTGCTAATAAAACGAACATAAGCACAATAGGCTCCTAAGAATTGAAGAGTTTTTTTTTATAATATTGATGGCAAACGAACATACGGATCACCTGATGGTAAGTGATAACGGCCGCCCATGGACACCTGCGACACGAGAGGAAACACAGATGCGTTGCCGGCCCTTAAGAAAGTAGTAGGCTCGTTTTTTGAAAGTTTTCTTACTTTGTCACGGATCCCATAATCAGAACCTAACCAAACTCTCATCAAACTACCCTTGAAGTACATCTTTTCCAATAAAAAATGAATCATCGAAATCGGTTAGCGTGATATTGAGTTATTCGTCTATTTGTCGTGTACATACTTAATGCAAATTTAAAACTTATACGGTTTTGCACTGGATGCCGTTGTCGGAACTGGACTAAATTGAAATGGGACCACACGGGAAGCACCAGCTTTCAAATAAAAAAAAATCGGTTCACCCAGTCCAAAGTTATGAGGTAACAAACATAAAAAAAAAAATACAGTCGAATTGATAACCTCCTCCTTTTTTTGAAGTCGGTTAAAAATGTAATGATTATTAGATAAATCAAAAATAATATACCCCACGTAGTGTTTCAACAATAAGATAATAAATAAGTATCATTATTTAGGCGTATGATTGGCGATATTAGGGATTGATATTAGGCTTTGTTCCGTCGTTTTTCTATTTGTCTAATGCCTAGTTTTTGAGGTACTTTAATTGTAGTTTATCTGTTCAATAGAGTTATCGGTTCGATAACTTGTCGAAATGCTTTTCTGAACACACAATCATACGATAAATATCAATAAAACTCAACGAGCCATTTGACAGTTTATCTTATGGATAACTTTGTTTAGTCAATAACTATTGGCAGTTTAACCGAGAATCTCAGAAACCGGGCATAAGTAAAGTAATATCTTAAATCAAATATTCAATCTATAGTCTTTATACATATGTAGAGTTTGATCTAAAACGCCTTACCTAATATAAATACAGCCTGAAGTCTTAACGGATTTATACCGCTAATATATGACACTGTAATGGTGTGGTCAAATGATAAGTTCAAAGAACTAGAACACGAATTGACCGAAAATCTTGTGTATTCTAGCTCAGTAACTAGTAATACAGTTTAGATTTGTAATTCAGTTTGCTTATGGATGATTTTTTAAGTAGATATATTTATGTTTTCATTTAACTTCTAAGTTTTATAACACAGTATCCCAAACAAATAGTTTAAGAAAAGTTATATTACTATACTAGTAGCTAACGGCCTTAACTTCGTTGTCTTCAACAAGATTTTGGTATTTCACGGGAACGGCATTTATTATATGGGCTACCTGTGATTTTTTTTTATTTATCGTATTGGTATTATGGGAAAACTTAGTGATATTTAATCTAAATAACGCCTTGAAAAGTATTACATCTGCAAGTAGAAGTCAAAATACATTCAGCCGTTTAAAAATTAGCTCGTTCAATAAGCAGACACATTTTATTTATCTGTATAAATTGTAATTGTAGTACAATTTTATTTATACTATTCTTGTAATGAATTGTCAGTTTTACAGTAATACACTACTAAGAATTTCCACTACCTTTGAATAATAAAACAAATGTATTAAACGGATAATAAACGTGATTAGTATTGATATTTATTACGACTTTAATGTGACATATAAAACATAGTTCATTATTTTACAATTAAGCTGATGCAAAATTTACACATCTATAGTAATATTATAAAGATGAAGAGTTTGTTTACTTGAACACGCTTATCTCAGGAACTACTGGTCCGATTTGAAAAATTCTTTCAGTGTTAGATAGCTCATTTACCGAGGAAGGTTATAGGTTATCATATTAAGGCCAATAGGAGCGGAGCACCAATGAAGAATGTTTCAAAATCGGGGTTAACGCACGTATTATATAAAAATAATAAGAATAACAATATTATATATTTTTTTATTTTTTTTTTTTTTCTCTTTTTTTTTATTTCTTTGTTTAATAAATATTTTAATATTTTTTTTAATTTTAAATAAAATATATTAAATTATTTTATAATATTAATAATGTATGAAATTATTTTTTTTTTTTTTATTTTTTTATCTTTTTCTTTTTTTTCCTTTACTTTCTTTATTTTTTTTTTTATTTTTTTATATTTATTGTTTGTATATTTTTATTATATGTATTTGATGTTTTTCTTTTTTTTATTTTTTTTTGTATTTATGATTTTATTTGATTTTATTTTTAGAGTTTGAGTTTTATTTGTGTCTTATTTATTTTTTGATTTGTTGACATTTATGTTTTTTTTTTTTTTATTTTTATATTTTTTTTTTCTTTTTTTTTTCTTTTTTTCTTTTTTCTTCTTTAATTTTTTATTTTTATTTTTATTTTTATTTTTATTTCTTATATTTTTTATTTTTTTTTTTTTCTTTCTCATATTTTTTTTTTTTTTTTATTTTCTCCTCTTTTTTTTTTTATTTTTTTTTTATTTTTCTTTTTTTTTTTATATTGGTTTGTTGTTTATTATTATTTTTATATTTTGTGTTATTTTTTCTTTTTTTTTTTTTCTTTTCTATTTTTATTTTTTTTATTTTTTTATTGTTATTATTGGTTTTTTGTTTTTTTCTTCTTTTTTATCTTGTTATTTCTTTTTTTTTTTTTTTTATTTTTTTTTTTTTTTTTATATTTTTATCTTTCTTTTATTTATATATGGAAATAGAATTAGTAATAGTATTTATTGAGATTAAAATAATATAGAATAATATTAAAGTCTTATTACCTCTGGTTATCCCCTTCTTTTTTTCTTTGTTATTTCTCTTTTTCATTTTCTTTTTTTATTTTTTATAAACTATTACTTTTTATTTTTTATATTATATTTTAATTTTTATTATATTATTTAAACTTTTATTATAATTATCTTTTTTTTTATTTTTTTTTTTTTCTTTTTTTTTTTTTTTTTTTGTCTTTCTTCTTTCTTTTTTTCCTTTCTACTATTTCTTTATACACATTATATTTTTTTATATTTTTATTTTTTTTTATTTTTAAATTGTTGATTTTAGTTTTTTTTAAATTCTTTTATTTATATATTTTATAAGTATTAATTTGTTGTTTTTTTAGATTTAGCAGATTATTTTTTTTTTAGTGGTTTTGATATTTTGATATATTGAAATAATAGAAATAAATGATATGTTATTGATTATAATTTTAATAATTATTTGAATATTTTTAAATTTGTTTAATTTTTTTTTATTACATCATTTTATTTTATTTTTTTTTTATTTTTTTTTTTTCTTTTTTATTATTTTTTTTAATAAGTTTATTATATTATTTTTTTATTTTTTTTTATTATTTTTTATTTTTTTCAATTTTTTTATTTATTATTAAATTTATAATTTAATTTTAAATTTTATTTTTATTTCAAATTTTTATTTTTTTTTTCCTCTTTTCTCTTATTTCCATTTTTTTTTTTTTTCCATTTTTTTATCTTTATCCTTTTTTTTCTCTTTATCTTTCTTTTTCCTCTTTTCTCTCTTCCATTTTATTTTTATTTTTTTTTTTTTTTTTTTTTTTTTTTTTTTTTTTTTTTTTTTTTTTTTTTTTTTTTATTTTTTATTTTTTTTTTATTTTTTATTTTTCGAATTTTTATTTTTTTCATATTACTTATTTGATTTTCCGATACTTTCATTTTGTTTGAGTATATATATATATATTTAGATTTTTATATTTTTTTTTTCTTTCTTTCTTTTTTTTTTCTTTTCTCTTCCTTTCTCTTCCTCTCTTCCTTTCTTATTTTTTTAATTTTTTTTTATTTTTATTTTTTTTTTTTTTTTTTTTATTTTTATTTTTTCTTTATTTTTTAGTTTATTTTATTTTTAAAAATATAACTTGAAGATTGAATATGTTAAGATTTATCCTATAATTCTTCGTTTTTATATTTTCTGTAATTTTATCTTGTGTTTAAAGTGGTAATTTTTTGAGTTTATATTTTTTTTTTTTTTTTTATTTATTTATATTTTTTTATTTTATTTTACATTTTTTTTTTTTATATGTTTTTTTTTTTTTTTTCTTTTATTTTAAATTTACATATTATTAAATTTTAATAATAATTTTTATTTTATTATTTTTAATTTTTTTTATAATTTTTATTTGAGTTTTTTATTATTAAATATATTAATTTTGTTTAGTTTTTGTTTTAGTTTAGGTTAGGTTTAGGAAAAGAATCATTATAATTTTTTATTATTTTATTTTATTTTTAATTTTTTTTATTTATTATTTTTTTTCTTTCCCTTTCCCTTCCCTCCCTTCCTTTCTTATTTTATTATTTTAATAATTTTAATTTAATAAAAAATTAAATAAAAACTATTATAAAATAATATTAAATTAAATTTAATTAAATTTTACTCGTTAACACTTTATTTTTTTTGATTTTATTTATTTTTTAATTTTTTTTAATTTAATTTTTTTTTTTTTTATTTTATATATTAAATTTTAATTTTAATTTTTTTATTAAAATTAAATTTTAAAATTTTAAAATATAATTTTATTATCTCTCTTCTCTTTTTTTTTTATTTTTTTTTTATTATTTTTAATTTTTCCATATACTTTTTTTTTTTTTTTTTTATATTTTTTATTTTTTTTTTTCTTTTTTTTATTTTTATATTTTTTATATTATTAAATTATAATAATTACATAAAATTTTAATATAACTATTTATATTATATTTATATATTAATATTAGAAATTAACATAATATAAATATAAAATAATAATAATTTATATTTAAAATCCACTATCTCTTTCCCTTTCATTTCACATATAAACATAAAAAATAATATAAATTATATTTATTTTTTATTTTTTTTTTTATATTTATTTTTATAATATTTTATTTTATAATATTAATTTTTTTTTTTTTTTTTTTTTTTTTTTTTTTTTTTCTATATAATTATACATATTTTCTTTTTTTTTTTTTATTTATTTATTTATTTCTATTTTTATATTTATATTTTTTCTCTTTACCATTATTTTTTTTTTTTTTTTTTATTTTTTTTTTATTTATTCCTATTAAATTACATTATTTTAACCAATCAAAAAAATATAAAAAATAATATTTTTATAATATATTAATTTTTTTTTTTTTTTTTTATATTATTTATTATCCTCAATTTTTTTATTTTTTTTTTTTTTTTTTTTTTTTTTTTTTTTTTTTTTTTTTTTTTTTTTTTTTCCTTTTTTTTTTTAAAATTTTTTTTTTTCTCCTTTTTTTTTTTCTTTTTTATAATAAACCATTTCCACACACACCCAAACTAAAATTTACGTACGGCTACGTAAACGAAGTCGCGAGTTAAAGTTAACGTTAGCTCAAAACAACTATTCTACGCGGACGAAGTCGCGGGCAGAACTAGGGCTAGTTACATATACTTTTGGTCACAATCATTCAGCATCCAGCCTGTGTATTACTTCACCTTCGAATTTTCCATAAACAAACCTTCCGAATTCTGATAACATTGAAATGAATAAATAAATAAATGTAACGAGTTTTTTCAAGCTAGTTGAAGTAAAATATTTATAGTTGATGCCATCCAGGGTCGGCGAAACCTTGTATCGAGCTATTACTGAAAGGAAATCGAATAACAATCAGCTATTCCACTAACCGATTGTTGTGACATTCGGCAGTTGCAAAATTTTTATAATCGCCACCGAATCAATTGTGCTAGAAAAACTGGTGATTTGGTCAAATAACAATTACCTATTTGGTCAATTTACGAGACACTACAGCTGCAGCAAAGTGTGAATTAAATAAAATTAGTTCAACTACTTCGATAGTTACGAAACGAATGACAGAATAAAAACGCTACATTGTGAACAATGCTTTAAGAATCAAGTATACGTATCTACAGTTCTCGCCTATCTTATTGGCAGTTCTGAATATGGATGTGCAAAATACATATTAAGGTATAAATGCTTATTATATTATATATTTAAGATCGAGACAACTTAAAGATAAATTAATGCCAAGTTTAAATTCCTAAAATAATATTTTAAACTAGCCACTGCCCGCGACTTCGTCCGCGTCGAATAGTTACTTTGGGTTAACGCTAATACGCAGCGGAAGCTCTCAAGAGGAATAAAACCCCGATTTTGAAACATTCCTCGTTGGTGCTCCGCTCCTATTGATCTTAGCGTGATAATATAGAGCTTATAACCTTCCTCGACAAATGAGCTATATAACACTGAAAGAATTTTTCATATCGGACCAGTAGTTCCTGAGATTACTCCCTACAACGTCACAAACTCACAACGTCACAAACTTTACCTCTTTATAATCATTACATAGTATAAAACAAAGTCTCCTACCGCGTCTGTCTGTCTGTCTGTTCGCGATAAACTCAAAAACTACTGAACGGATTTTCTTGGGGTTTTCACCAGTGGATAAAGTGATTCATGAGGAATATTTTGGTATATAATTTGTCGAGGATTTTTTTTATAATCAGGGCGGGACAACGTCTGGCGGGCCCGCTAGTATTAGTATGTAAATTAAATTTGCTTTGTATAAAACTCTTGACCGTGTTATGCGCAAGCCCGAATTTAAGGTTATATCCAAAACAGCCATAAAAATTAATGAACACTATATACCTATATGAGAAATGTGCCTTCGAAATTATACCACACATGTCATTTGAACAAGTAAATACAATAAATTTTTTTTTCGAGTTAAGAAAAGGTTTTTAACATTCTTCCATCCCTCACGTATGGTTGTCAAACTTTAAGCGCTATCATGTAGGTAAGTAGTAACTTAAAACTGAGAACATTCCAAAAGAGAATGAAAAGGACTATGATGAGAGTCTCACTAAAATACCGGAAAGAAGCACAAGAAATATGAATACGAATTATAGAAGATTTTATAAAAAAAAAAGTAATTATATTTGCGATCGACAGGGTACATGACAAGAGACAGCAAGATAAAATGGATGGAAATTATTACAGAATGGTATCCACGGTATGTTAGAAGTAAAAGACAAGGTAAAAGATGGACAGATCACATAAAGATAGTTGGTAGTGCAATTTGGTGAAGAAATAAATACTACAAGGCAGACTGAAAACAGCTGATAGAGACCTATCAAGTGACACGTTGACCTGTAATGCGGTAATCCTGATGTGTTAAAATTAAAAAAAAAACCTTTTGTATTTACGTAGTCTCCTAACTAATATTATAAATGCGATTGTGAGTATGTTTATTTCATTGTTTGTTACGCTTTCACGTTTTAACTATTCTACCAATTATCATTAATTTTGGATGAACGTTGTCAGGAGCATAGTATACGATATATGTATATATGTATATTTTTTTTTAATTTTATATTTAAAAAAGTTAAATAAATATAATAATATAAATCATTATATAGTATAAAACAAAGTCCCCCACCGCGTCTGTCTGTCTGTCTGTTCGCGATAAACTCGAAAACTACTGAATGGATGTTCATGCGATTTTCACCAGTGGATACAGTGATTCATGGGAAGGTTTTAGTATATAATTTGTCAAGATTTTTTTATAGTCAGGGCGGGACAGCGTCTGCCGGGCCCGCTAGTTATATTATATTATAATAATATTAAATAATAAAAAAAATATAAATAATAAAATTATTATTATTATTAATAATAATTATTTATATAATAATTGTAAATATAATGATAATTATAATATAATAAGATATAAGATAATTGTAATATTACAAATTTTGTATTTATATTTTTTTAATTTTTTTCACTATTGTAGAAAAAAAAGTGCTGCTGTTAAGGGATAGTTCAAATTTACATTAACCCCACCCCTGTGAAGCCGCTAACACAATTTAGTCTACAATAAAAGCTATAAAAATTATCTATCAACATTTTAAGACTCAAATATCTATATTAATGTACAAATTTTTACTTTCTAGAGATTGTTAAAAAGGTAATGTAAATCTACATCTTAAGTTATTAATTTCTACTTTTCCCTGTATTTTGTGATTGTGTGCTTATAGTTATATTAAAGAAACGACTACTGGGGCAACCCAAGATACATAATTTTATCATTTATTGTTGCGTATTTTCCTTAACATTCCTTGCCTATTATTCTTAATGTTATATATATTTGGTATCTGTCTGTATGATCATTGGAATTTGGTTCGCATTCAAACGGGGGATTTCTGCACAACGAATTAGAACGTGGTTTGATTGATATTTAAGTTGCATAATTCCATTGATTAAGTGAACTGTTTTTTTTTAATTGGACCCGTAATAAGATTTACCATTTACATTATTCAAAATGTCCATGTTTTTGTTTCATCCTAAATATGAATTATTATTTGCAGCATATTTGAGGGCTTTAAAATTCTGATCCGCAACCTTTTTGTGTGATGAAAAATGGTGCCCCCACACTGTGTCGGGGATAGTATAGAAACAGCGTCTCGCTTGCCTATGGGTGTTAGAAAACGGTGAGGCATACGCCTTCTCGCTATCTTTTTGAAAGTTTCACTTCTACCTCGTGTGAACTAAGCACATGTTTTTTTCCGTTGTGTTATGCTATTCGTTTCACTATACCTGATTACTAGATAGATCATTAGTTCAACCACTATCGCCATGAACTTTGTGTGTGTAGGCATTTAAATACAGAAATTATAACACACTCAAATTTGCTAAAGTCAGCAAGCAATAATTAAATTAAGAAATAATATAGCCATAAACCATAACACGTGTTATTGGAGATGCAGACGCAACTAGACTAGCTAGATATAAGATTTTTACTAAACGATTATCGCCTTTTACATTAGATTCGGTAAAAGAAATCCATACTCCGGCTAGATTTCTTTATGAGCTCACGTAGTAAATGCACGCCCACTATATTTATGAACCACTTAATTTTAAACTGTGATTTTTAAAATAACTAAACGATTTTCGCCTTACAGATTAGATTCGGTAAAATTTTCCTAGACTCTGGTCAGCTTTCTTTGTGAGCTCACGTAATTAACGGACGCCTTTTTATGTATAAAAACACTTAATTATAAACTGTGATTTTTAAAATGGACTTTTTAAAATAATACAAGGAAAGACTCTTAACAGTTTAGATTAAAAATATGTAGGTTAGTATAATATTTTAACTAAGGTTATATAACTTTAGAATTCCTATGAAGTTACTCAATCACTCTACAGTATCCATGTAAATAAATATAAATGTACCGAAACCATTAGCACGCCGTATGGATATGGAAAATATTTTCATGCGTCCACTCGAAGACGTAATTAAACTCAAGTTTGTTTTACTTAGATTTCTTAGTATGTTATATTGGAAATACCACATTTTTCACTACGTACACACTTACGTCATATTATTACTTTGAAAATTTATTGAAGTTATACTTCTTTTGGCGCGTTAGGGAAAAATGACGAGAGTAAATTTTTACGATGCGTGCGCACAGCGTCACGAAAAACCGACACCCTTAAGTTAGCTATAGTCAACATTTTGTTTATTTGTATTTCTTTGTATTAAAACGTTCTATGTATTAAATACCTTTTTTCTATTGTTAGTGTCGTTTTTTTACGAACGTAGAATAAGGCGAAAAATCTTTGAAAAGATTTTTATTTTGTTACGCCAAAGAACTTCTAACGCGTGTAAGTACGCACGCACTTTTTTATTTATATTTTGTTTTTCTAATAACGCATAGATATGTTCGGTTAAAAGGTATTTTTAACAAACAGGACGAGGTTCTGAATTAGCTTGTATTTTCTGAAGTACAAAACTTATTAAGCCGACATATCGGTTTTTGCTACGGCAAAAACTTATGGGTTCGTATCACCAATGACCTCGACATGCTCGTGGCGTATTGCGCTTGAGCCAGACTAGCGATATGTAATAGAGCGACATGTGTACTACGTGTAATACTGATGTTTGATTAATTAATAAACTGTATAAAAATATATATAATTATTGCTCCAAGTGTCAATAGATGTGAACACCAGACTAATATTAATAATTTCAATTTACAAAGTAGATATGAAATTTAAATAATTCAGACCATAATTGATTTAAAGATGCCAAAAAGAAGTTATTCCATTGTTTTGAGTGTGTACTTCTGTCGCAGTCCTTATGACTGCCTCGATTTTATTTCTTATCGTTTGTTACCTCAATACTTTGCCCATTATAAATCGCTTTGAAATATTCATTATATATTGCAAATGGGATATTTTTAATGGGGACTACTTGGATCTTAGATTTCAAAGGTAGACCAGAGCCTTCAAAATTAAAAAAAAATAGGAAATATATAGTAATCGACATGTTGGTAAGTTTATAAGAATCATAGAATAGGTAGGTATTTAACTAAAGTCAAGTACGTTCTGGTGCATTTTTTTTAATTTAATTTTTGAGCTCCGATTTAATTTTTGTTCCAATTATATTATATGCCAGATGTGGCCGCGACTCCGTCCGCGTGGAACCTAATGTAAAAAACAGGGACTAATAAAATCATCTGAATGTATTAAATCCATTTACTTGGCCGAGTGGTGCCGGCTGAGTAGAATAGCACCACCCCATATCTTCCCGTGGGTATCGTAAAAGGCGATTAAGGGAGTGTGAGATAGTACTGACCCCTTGACTTTCTCACTGTAATATTGTACCATCCGTCTGAGTCCTTCTCCGGTCGTAACGGCCCCCGTTCCACTGGGTCCAGAAGAACAAGGACGAGTATGTGCACCTGTGTCTTGCGCGTACACTTGTGCACCTTAATATATCCTGCGCATATGACCGCTTCTACTACTGGACTCATATCATATCATACTTAAGACGCGTCGTCATTTAAAGTACAATAAGTTTTGATAAAGTGGACCGATTTCAATGAAACAAAGACTGAATGTTTAATGTTCACAAAAATCAAAAAAAGTACAGACCTGTTAGTCTTACTGTCTTATTATATGTATAGAAGTTGCTAATCCTAGTATTGATCACCGGGTGATAGGACATGGCAATTAAGTCCTACTAGATCAAGACCATCACACCCTCGATACAATACCCTCAATAGTGATACGTTTTTTTTTTTTTTTTTTAATTGTAGCTCGGCAAAGTGACTGTACTGTGCCTGATGGTAAGCACAGTACAATCCAAAAACAATGGCGACCACCGAAAGACATACTATCCATCGCCGGTCGCCGCTGTCATGCCGGCCTGAAAGCGACCCAGTCAGGGACAGCCCCCCCACCCCCCCCCGGTTGCTGGATATACACCGGCTGATCCCGGAACGCGACACGCCCAAACGTGCCACTATGGCGGGTGTTCCACCTAGTGTACGGTGGTCGCGATCCAGTCGGGTACAGACATCCTACCACCCCGCAAAACACCCTACCACCCCGCAGACACCCTACCACCCCGCGGACACCTTACCACCCCGCAGACACCCTACCACCCCGCGGACACCCTACCACCCCGCGAGACACCCTACCCTACCATGTGTTTTGGAATCGATGGGTGTATATTTAATACCCAAACGACGTGGTAAAGGTCTGTATCCAAGTGGTTTGCGACTATTCTACTTATTCTATTCTATAAACTAGTCGAAGCGATTCTCTTTTAGTTTGTCTTGTGTCAGGATCAACCAACGATACCCAGCCGACAGTCGTCCTTGGTAGTGACTATTATAGAATTTTATCATCATTACATAGTATAAAACAAAATCCCCTACCGCATCTGTCTGTTCGCGGTAAACTCAAAAACTTCTGAACGGATTTTCATGCGGTTTTCACCAGTGGATAAATTGTTTCACGAGGAAGGTTTTGGTAAATTTGCTAAGGATTTTTTTTATAGTCAGGGTAGGACAACGTGTACCGGGCCTGCTAGTCATACTATAAAAATCACCTTCAGCCAATAAATATCAAATACCTTGAGTGCTTTTGCTACTGTATTCATACGGAAATATTTTTTTCATTTCGTTAAGGTATCTATAGCAGAGGAAACTGCTTAGAGCCAACGATTGCAAACGTGTTTATTGTATTATTTATTCACTTACCTACGCATTACGACAGGAAGTAATTTGAACACAAGGAAATGGATAATTCAATAAAGGGCATTTTGTATGGTTATTGGAGCAAAAGGAACATTTTTTTCTTCTTTTTTTATATACAAAATCATAGCTGTTCTGTTTAGTTTTGAAGGAGGAAACTGGGGAATACGGAATCATGATTACGTCTATTTTATGTAGGCATAATCAGTCCGAGCTGCGGTTGTCTCTCTCGCGATCTATATAATATAGTTCAGACAGAGTGGGACAACAATAGACTCCTGTTTTAACCAATTCTTCAAATGTCTTGTGAACAGCATCTCCTCCTGTTTATACAAAGAAATATACTACAAATACTTTATGTTATGGACATTACTTAGTCTTCAATATTGTTAGCGTTACATGACATAAATCATTGAACAAATATTTGCACATGATTCTTTATGTTACATCGTGTATAGATTAACAATGAAAAATAAAATATCTAGTACACCCCCACAAAGAAACATAAACGTAGGAATCCCAGTATACTTAGTAATCTAATGAATCATTCAATTGTGTAATTTTATGAACGAAAAAAAAACATCATTGTATGATTATGCGACACTGTGGAGTCTCTACTCGTCTAGAATAACTGATTACTGCTAAAAGTTACATATTATATAATCGTAAATTTTCCACGTCAATAGACGGATTGAATATATTAGAAAAAAATATTGAGGAGATCAAAGATACATCAGTCAATGAGTCAGAATACAACCACGGCATTTTTAAAATTCGCCTCCGATTATTATAAAACGCGTCACTTGAAAATCACTGAATCAGTTTGAAAATATTTTTCTGAGGAAGGATTTACACTACATTCTAGCAGCTTGTACGACTTCGTCTGTATTGATGTATTTATGACAAGTTCTAATTGCGGGGAATCCTTTTATTTTCTAAATTTAAACTAACCTAAGCTACTCCTTATAAAGTCAGCTATCTGCCAGTGACAGTCCCGTCAGAATTGACCCAAACATTCAAGGAGATTAACTGCATCAGACAAATTTTTAAAAAATAGTTTTTTTTTTGTTGTAATTATTTTACTGCCGTATATAGTTTCATATAAACTTAGTAAAAAGTTTTTATTTTAACATTACAAACAGACAATTACATTTTTCTTATCTGCATATATAAATGATAATACATTTTAATATTGATAATACGCGTAATTCATACGAAATTTCAAAAGTATTTTGACTTAAACGAAGTAGCGGTTTTTTTTTCGAACTGACTACCCTATTAACCTAGCAAGATCTTAACAGCTTCTCCGGACTACTAAAGCGAGCGCCGATTTTATTTGACAATTAGCTCAAGGGTGCACGGCACACCTCGGCTTGGGCTGTTGCCTAATACACGAAATTCGCGACCTATCTGAGCTAACCTAAGATAAGCTAACTATTCATACATATATGAGTTGTTGAAACATATATACAAGCAATACATACCTCAACAACTCTTGTATATATTTCGTATCAGACTTTCTAAATTATTTTAGTTTGATAAGGGAAAAAAAATAAAACCCTTCCACTTTCATGTGTAAGCGTGTATGCGTGCACGTGTGGTGACGTTATATGTGTAATGTTGTCGCAGTGATGTAAGATTTCGTGGCACTGTATCGCGCGAGCAGCGCACTCAAGGGCTCCACGCCGAGGGAACGGACCTAGACTTGAGCCGCTGCCGAGGGGGTCCTAATCTATTGTGTGGGAGCAAACAATTTACACCCAGACCCTGGCGGTGTGATCTGTGGTTACGCGGGCGTGGGAACGAAGTAGCGGCTATTAGCTAATCTATAAACTAATAGAAATCTAAGAACTAACCTTGACACTCCTGAATAACAAGTGACCAACATTGAAACGAATCTAATTAATTGCAAATATGATATTGGGACAGTACGTTCCTATTGTATCGTAAATAATATTATCACAAAAGCATAAAACTAATTTAAGAGAGAAAAGAAGATATGACATAATAATCTAAATAGTAACTTCATACTGACGATCTATCTGATACGAATTAATTAAACGTATTCAATGTTTTATTTCTCAAAGGTATTTAAAGCAAATTACACTAAATAGTATAAACTGTAAATTTGTAAAACAAATAGTATATTGTAGGTGGTAGAGCCAAGCTGAAGCTATTACTGGTTTCAGCATGAATGGGTCGGCTCGACCGGGGTACTACCACCCTCTCACAGAAAACCGACGTGAAGTAACAGTGCATGCATTGTTGCGTTTCGTTCGGTCAGTGAGAGCGCCGGAGACTGTCCACAGACACTAGCAACACCAGGAGAGTTGCAAGCGCGTTGCCAGCCTGTGTTTGGAGAGGAGTGCGGGAGCTGGGCTTCCGGCGCTCTCACTGAACGAACGAAACGCAACAATGCAAGCACTGTTACTTCACGTCGGTTTTCTGCGAGAAGGTGGTACTACCCCGGGTGAGCCGACCCATTCATGCTGAAACCAGTAATAGCTTCAGCGTGACTTTACCAAAATTACCACTTTTTCTAAGGCCGCTTAGCTACAACCATCAAGTTAAAAGTCTCTCGCCAAGCACCCATTGGGTGTGTTCCGCCAGCTGCATTTTAAAGCCAGTCCCTCTAGTTTTAGCGTGTTTACTATTTTTTGGACCACATTTGGTCAAACACTAAAACCCATACAGTGTTATTACATAAAAGTTTCATACGTATTAAATACTTACTTTAAAAAGGTTTAGAATTAAATGCACCGCGCTCGCCCGAAGCAAGTTCGCGTTATCCTTTTTCGCAAGTCTAACCTAACGTAACCAAAGCAAGACAAAAGAGTAAGATGGCGAACATTCAGCAACCTTGGTGCATTTAATTCGAAACCTATTTAAAGCAAGTATTTAATTTGTATTTAACTTTTTTATAATAACACCGATAAAGTATAAACAATTATCAACACTGGACAATAATATGATTTTAGTACGAGATCGGTCTCAGTTATGAGTTATATAACGAGTTCATCATTGACATTAGCAACTAATGAGGACAAAGGCAATAAATTATCTATCTTTTAAGTAAAAAAAACGTTATCCAAAATATTTACAATTTTGATTTATTGTCATGTCTAGTTCCAAGAAGTTAATCAATAGGGTAAATATTTTAATCATTTTTGTCACGCTTATATGACTCAAGTATTTTTACAGTATATGCTACGCATTTCAAGTAGATGTTTATTTTTTTTCTACTACAACCAACTAGAAAATCAAACTAACATGTACCACAACAAATAAGTAAAACTACTAACTGCGGTCACGCTTTGCTTACATCCTATTTATTCTACAAACGAACTTAGCAAATAATTACCCGATAAATTCTTTTATTGAATGTACTGTCAAGTACATTACATTTTATTTGGATTATATTTACAGATATTTCAACCTAAGTACTAATTTAATGTTTATTTTCGGATAAGTTATAGCTCGGTATACCATAACTGACTATGATATAGACAACTGAGCATGTATATACCACTTTATTATAACCTCAAAAGCCTCCTTTAAGATAAAATAACTGACGTATATGATTTTATCTTCATATAATCCAGTTAAAATTATAATTAATTTGTGAGTAATGGAACAAGATTTTTACAAATTTGGTATATTTACAATTATGATTAAGAATAGCCTTCATGGGTCAACGACAATATCCCTTTCGAACTCAAAATAAAGAACACTTTCCTATTTATATTCTTTAATTTTGTGCAACCTTTTACATGTCCTTGTTATACTTACCTATTAACTTATCATTTTCCAATTATAATATATTTAACAATTGACCACCAGAAATGTTTATTATTATAATAACTTCACTTCACCGATTCCATGAAGTACACAACATCCTCAACCCAAAGAATGCACAAAATAACCATATTATAAAATAACTTTTGTTCTCGACTGTATGTACATAAAATAACATCCGTCCACTATTCTAAGAGTTAGCACCACTTGATCACAGTAATTTAAAACTCGTTAGCACGTTTCATTAGTAATGCGTAAATAATAAAAAAAATTGCTTAATTGTTATTTCTATAATATAATTCAGCGAAAATATCTTCTTTACCTCATATAAACTTCAGTAGCTATGTACAAGTCATTTCTTACTTTTGTCATCATTACATATTATAACACGAAGTCCCTACCGCGTCTGTCTGTCGGTTCGCGATAAACTTAAAAACTACTTAACGGATTTTCATGCAGTTTTCACCACTAGATAGAGTGATTCATGAGGAAGGTTTACGTTTGACAAGTTTTTTTATTAACATGCAGGATAACGTCTGACCCAACTGTTAGTTTTAAATATTTCTATCTGTAGGTAAGTCAGATTAATTGAAAATTTTGTCACTGGGTGACGTACATTGTTTTCAGTTTATTTCGTGCATAGGTTACGTGATATAGTGATACTATATCTATATTATGTCTATCGCCATGTAGCTAGTTTGATCCCCGATAATGTTCGTCATTCCAAATTTATTATATTTGCTGATGACTTAAAAATATCAAAAACCATCAAGTCTCCTAATGATCTCTGTTTATTACAAGAAGATCTATACAATTTGACGAATTGGTGCTTGAATAACGAAATAGATCTTATTCTCATAAAGGCTGTTACGTCAGTTTCTCACGTAAAAAAAAAAAGTGTATGATCATATACAATAAACGGCGCTACACAGAAAACTTCAGATATAATTCGGGACCTAGGGATTATGCTTGATTTTAAGCTACAATTTAACAAGCATATCGATGTAATCGTAAGAAACGCCTTCAGAATATTACGATTTATTCTGAGGAACAGCAAAGAGTTCAGTCATCCTCAGACTAAAATTATGTTTTACAACGCTCTTGTTAGATCTGGACTGGAATACTGTAGTATGGTTTGGTTTTTTTTTTTCGAACTGACTACGCTAGTGACTTAGCACGGTCTTAACAGCTTCACTGGACTACTAAGGCGAGCGTTTAAGGCACCCAGCCGATTTTGTTTGACAACTAGCTCAAGGGTGCACGGCACACCTCGGCTTGGGGAACGGTTTGGAATCTGAATTATGAAGTCTATAACGTTGTTTAGAAAGCGTACAGAAAATATTCCTATGGCATAACATACAGTTGTAATCTAACTAATAAACTTAAAAGCTATTCCGACCGATTAAAACATTTTTAGATTTTAGACCCTTAAGAGAACTTCTGGACAGGATATTTTTATTTTAATTAGAAAATGGCATCTTGCAACGTGCCAATACTTCTATCGCAAGTTAGTATCACGCTACCTTCTCGGATACCGTGATCAGGGAAATACAAACTATTTTGTGAAAAACGATCTCGCACGAATCTGGGTCATTTCTCCCCATTAAATAGATTAATGAGACATTATAACGTTGCATCTAAGAATACTACAAGTAATGCTGATATATTCTTCGAAACCATTTCCACTATCAAGAAATCTCAGTGATTAAAAAGGGAAACCGATTACGATTTTCAATGTACACTTTTTTTTACACTTACTTTTCTTTTTAATAATTTTTAACAATTTAATATTAAATAATTTCTCAATGCTTTATGGGTTCACTTATAATTATTTTACTTCATACTTTTATTGTTAACTTCTTAATTATTTAAATTATATTATATACTAATAATATTTGATATGCATGCCGTTGTTGTCTTCAAAATAGGGTCATATCTAGCTTTAACGTTGAACTGTACACCTTATTTTAATAACGATGTATTGATATTGACTGTTGTTGGTAACCTACATAAATAAAAATGTAAACTTTTAGCGTCATATTCATGTTCACTTTCGTGTAGGTGTTAATTGAAAATTGGATTATCTGTTTGTAATGTTAAAATAACGGTTTCACAGCAACGGTTAGACCGATTTTAACAGGACTTTCACTGACAAATAATTGATGTTAGAAGTCGCAACTTAAGCTATTTTTATCTAAGAAATAAAAGTTAAGTTTTCTCGGAAATGTATAATAACCTAAAGAAACCGTTCACATCCGCACGTGTTCCACGCGCACGTTACACTGAACAGAAAAAGTTCTTCGACAGAAAAAGTTCTTCCTAAATTCCACGCAGATGAAGTCACGAATAACAGCTGGTACAGACATAATTTATGTTGGAATCAGTTGAATATATTTGAGAATGTATCCTATATAATAAACTAGCGGGTCCGGCAGACGTTGTCCCGCCCTAATTATAAAAATATCCTTAACAAATTAAATACCAAAACGTCCCCCATGAATCACTTTATCTACCGGTGAAAACCGCATGAAAATCCGTTCAGTAGTTTTTGAGTTTATCGCGAACAGACAGACAGACAGACGCGGTAGGAGACTTTGTTTTATACTATGTAATGATAGTAAAAAAAAACTGTAACGTCGTTAAAAATCATTATAAAAGATTATTATCATATACGAGCTTATACCCTACGGTTACATTCGCGTTTAATTTTTAACGCTCTATGCGCTATGATTTTATTTACGCTGAACGCACTATCTGAACTATATTTTAAATGGTAATTGCTACGGTGACAAGATAATAGCCCATAATTACCTTCCTCAATAAATAAAATACAAAAAAAAATCTGACTGCTGGTTCTAGAGATTAGTGCGTTGAAATAAACTATACCATGAGCTCTATAATACTAAAATGGTTATAAATGTGTACATAAGAATAGATATCATAATAAATATTTAGCTGTAAGTTTTTATATCCTACTGTCTGACCCGGCAACGCGTTGCTGTGGCTCAGTAATTACACGTTGAATTAAAGTTGAAAAAGAAATTTAAATTAAAACGTGGCACCATCTATGAGTTATAACAGTCAGTTCTACAGTTTTCTGTCAACGAACTAGTTTAAAGCGCCATCTGTTCGAGACTGCTGAAACTTACAATTAAAAACAATAATCAACATTTTTTTTACTGCAGACCGCACCAGTTTTCTGTAGTTGTTAATTTTCTTAGTCTTGTTAAAAATCGTTTAAAATGTGAGCAACTATTGTTATTTTACTTAGTTATTAAATATTATACGTTTAATACTTTACGTTGCGTTACGTTGGTTTACATTAGATTATATCCTGGCGACAACATTGCCAGGCTGCCGCAGGGGCGGTTCTCAGGTAGATAGCAGGAATGATCCCTGGCCGTTCCTAGAATGCGGCGGATGGTACACCGTGGGGTTTTAGTCCGTGCAAGTCGGACATAACCCACTCTCTCCCTCGGGAGTGTGGATATCCGTAGGGATTTCCCCACGTTAATAAAAAAAAATTACATATTCCTCATAGAGATTATCTCCTTTATGGCGGCTTCATTCTTATTTTTTATTGTCATTTTTAAATTGTAATACGCAATGCCCCGCGCCGGAGTGTCCAAGTAATCAACATTGTCGATCATTTAATTTATAATTAAAAAATATTGAGGCCATTAATCGAAATATAACTTATCCTATCTTTCAACTTAGACCATTTTATATATAAATGTCAACTTTCATAAAGATCGGTTGAGTCGTTTCGGAGTTCATCGTGGACAAACATCATGACAACGGATTTTTATATATTTAAATATATACCTTCCCAAGTATAAGGATCATTAAAATAAATCGCATAGTTTCTGAACAAGGACAAAAATAGAACATATAAGGATAAAGGCCATACGAGGAAAAAGCAGTACCTCTTTGTTTAAAAAATTGACAGTGTCGTGTGAAATTCGGGCAATAGGTATTGCCGTAACTGTTGAAAAGGGTTTTAATTAATTTATATTATCTTATGCTTGTAGCAGTTTATTTGTATGAAAGAATAGGTATATAGATTAGCTGATACTTGTAACTTCATCTACCTTAATCATTATTTTAATAATGTATTTTTTATACAAAAGAAAACACAAAAAAAGATTAAAACATAAATATAATTTGCATACAAAACTTCTTTGTAAACAATGTTATCCGTTAACTTCCCCTCTCCTGCTTATGCACACCATCTCACAGCACATCGCTTGCCCCACAAAACAAACATTGCTAAACGCGTAGTACCTACAAAAACCGTAGTTTCTTAGAACTTAAGTAACTTTATATTATAATAATATATCGTGATATTTTTTACAAAGAGAGTACGCCTAAGAAATAAAACTAAACAAAATTTATTGAGATCTAACCTGTAGTTTTTGCGTGATTCGCGCACAACGACAGACCTCTGTCACTTTGTTTATATAGATAGCAGCATACAAATGAATATAGCTAGTCAAGGTTAATTTCATATTGAACGCCATAAAAAGCGTGACGACGTAATACAGTTATTCGATTTTAACGGGTACCGTATAAATAATAAGTGTCAAATGCGATTCTAATAAACGGTTTAAGACACTCTAGATACTGTTTTTTTTATTCAAAATGACCAATTTTACACGTGAATACAAAATCATACGACTTTTAAAATGTTGAGTGTTCCATGTTCTATTATATTATCTATCACTACATATTATAAAACAAAGTTCTCTGCCACGTCTGTCTGTCTGTTTGTTCGGGATAAACTCAAAAACTACTGAACAGATTTTCATACGGTTTTCCCCAGTAGATAAAATAATTCATGGGGAAGGCTTAGCTATATAATGTGACAAGGTTTTTAAAGTAAAACTTCTTTAGGCGCGACTAAGAGGTAACTAGACGATAATGCAACGGAAGTTCGGTACGGCAATATAGCATCACGTTTCTGTACCATCCGGTTTAATAACAATTAAACATAACTAAAACTTCTATTAAATCATAATTAATTTAATTCGTTACTTATCATAGTAATCTGTTCGTACTTTTCTATATTTTATTTACTGTATAACAAAGAGTTGTTAATAATATTTCCTGTATTATTTAACTTCCGAATTAGCTGATAGATGGCACTACAGATAATGAAGGTTTTATTTAATTTGTTACTTATATACAAACCAAATAGCAGCACGGTCGCGCGCCCATATACACATAATTCATTCTATTGTATGATTTTTATTACTATTCAATTTAATATTCTATATTAATAGTTTAAAAAAAATTGATTAATTCGTTTATCAGATATTCATTGACAAAATCAAAAATATTTAGAAAGTTTTACTTGAATCGCGTGTGACGGTTACACGCACTCATTTTTTTTTATCATTCGTCATAATAATAACGTCCGCCAAGCCCGCTAGTAGCCTATTAATTTTATAGCACAAAGTCGCTCATCGCATTTGTCTGTGTGTTAGTTACTTTAAACTGCGCCACGAATTTTGACTATCGTTTAGGGAATTTCTTCTAGAATGTTTTTATTTATAATATATACGTGTATGTTAAAATTATAAAAAAGTTGATATATTCTAGTGCAGTCTTAAGTAGAAGTTCTCAGGCACGTACATTGGAAATGCCTACTACTTAAAATTTATAAGATAAATTAAAATAATATATTACAGAATTATGCCACTTAAAAATACGTTTATGTCCTAAGGATAACCCACAATAATCATTTTTATCTATTATAGATATTACTAGAATATAATTATTTACTTACGACGCTGCTTTGACTAATGTGGTATAAATCTTTATATAATTAGAAACTATAAATATGTTGAGAATTTAATGAAGAGCTAAATTACCCTTTATAGTACATACTCTCAATGAATATTTTGATATCACAGAATAAAAATAGTTTGTATAAAGACTCGTATTTAGCTTCTATGATTTTGATGAACTGTAAATATCAGAACGCTAAACAATGTATATAATCGTTTAGCCATTTATGAAACCAAATTAGTACATTGTAATTATTCGAAGCCGGGGCTAGGAACCAGTATATGTATATCAGCGCTTTAATTAACATGACACAAGATAACCTTAGTTTGTAATTGCATTGTCGGAGGTGAAATTGTAAGAAAAAAATCTTGGTTTACAGGGCAAAAGAAAGGAAGTGAGTTTATTATTTATTACTTTATATTATGATAGTTTATTAATTAATATTTTGAAATAAGCTCAAAGTGAGTAACACTTAAGCATAAATTGATTTATGACATAGTACCTAAGTAAATATTGTGGTGACTGGATGATTGAATCTTTGTAATACTAACATTAAAGCAATAGAGAGTAGTAATAATAATATTCGTCTAATAGGACAGGCGAAGGAATTAATCCATACTGCCAAATCTGAAGTTGTCAATATATTTCTTATGTATCCTTTAACCAATTTTCTTCGTGTCCAAGTTAATATAAAGGCATAAGCGCCAAATCTTCTATATAATATTTCGTACATATTCTTTTATCCATGTTTTTATCTTAATCTCCTTGTTAATAGTAGCGTACCAATTTGCTATTGTCTGAATTATTTCGTTTTGCCAATTCTGAAGTTGTCAATATAGGTAGTTCTTATGTATCCTTTAACCAATTCTCTTCCGTGTCCAAGTTTATATAAAGGCATAAGCGCCAAATCTTCTATATAATATTTCGTACATATTCTTTTATCCATCTTTTTTATCTTAATCTCCTTGTTAATTAATCTTCTTTGTCTGAATTATTTCGTTTCTCTCACCCAGAGTGTTTGTTAATTTCCAGAGTATTTGTTAATTTCCATTGTCGAGTAGTTAATTCAATGTTCTAACAAGATGGTGGTCATCTTGTTAGAACTTTCCATGGAGTTTTTGTGGCATCTCAGAATTCATGGTCCGTGGTATTATTTTCCATTCACTTCACTTATGCACAATAAACAAACTATATTACATAAAACACCACCAATTTTACACAATATAGAGTCAAGTAACACAAGTAAAGCAATAGAGATACAAATTTTTGATATTTTTTTTTCGAACTGAATACGCTATTGGCCTAGAAAGCCATTAACAGCTTCACCGGACTACTAAGGTGAGCGATTAAGACACTCAGCCGATTTTGATTAATTTTGACAACTAGCTCAAGGGTGCACGGCACACCTCGGCTTGGGCTGTTGCCTAGTGTATGCAATTCGCGACCTAACTGAGCAAACCTAAGCTAAGCTACATATTCATAGGTAAGTTTGTGAGATATATACGTGTACCAAGCATATATAACTCAATAATTCTTGTATGTATTTCGTGCCGTATAATAAATTTTTGATAAAATTATGTGCAATTAGTTAATAAAATATTTTGTAGTACTGCCATCTAACGGGAAGATGCAGAACTATGGATTCCTTAGAGTTCGTAGTAGCCAAATTGATTTGTTTACGTACTTTATGTAGGTCGATAAACGACCCCGCTCAGTTATATGAAATTATAACAAACATTTTCGACATATGACCTATTTTATATTGACACAATTTATGAGATAGGTACTTTTCTAATATAATAAGTATGTACTCAACAAGACACTGGCAAATACATCAGTCACGCTATGCCAAAATGAAAAGACAAAGAGTGTATAACTTATTTACGTTGTGTTTATTTTTCTCATAATTCAACGGTCTCTACACCCAATACGTTTACAGAAATCTAATGTTCAGCATAAGTTGCAAGAGTATATACATTTTGCGTACATGTGAGTGGTAAGTACGTAATTCACCTACCTAAGCGACTTTCACTCGTGCACCGCAAGATCGCGCCAACTGTCAAGTTGGACATCATGAATGTTTATCCGATTCTTGTCATCGATGTTAATTTTAATTTATTTTATATTTTTTGTACAAGTTACACATTTACAATAATCTATAGGTGTCTTAAGAAATGATGTCCTTATGCTTATTATACTTATTTACCATAATTATTTCCTAAGGTAATTAAAATAGGTTACAAGTTTAGATAGTCTTTAACTTAATTCATTTTTTATCTATTTTAGAGACGAATATATCAATATAAGGATAGTTGCTAATGTGATAGCATAATAACAAGGTTCTACCAAAATGCTTTGTTAGTTATCTATATTCAGACAAATTGATTTTTCTATGTTCTTGACACACTGCATCATGCATGTCATCAAGTTTCACCCATAAATGACAGGTGAGAGACTCCATTATTCCCATAACTTAATTATTTTTTTAATAAGTAAATTTTGTTTTTTTGTATTTTTTTTGTTTTTGAGGGAGTATTTCAAAAAAATAAAAACCAATTTTTTCATTTAAAAATTAAATTTTTTTTTATTTTTTAAAGTTAAAATTTTAACCCCAAACCCCAAAAAGAAGAAGAAAAAAAAAAAAATTTTTTTAATTTTGGGGTTTTTTCCTTTTTTAATTTCCCCCTTCTTTCCCAAAAAAAAATTCCCCCCCAGTAGGGGAGAGGATTATATATTTTTTTTTAAAATATATTTTTAAAAAATAAAATTTTTTTAGGTTTTTGGGGTTAATTTTTGGGAATTCGGGAAAAAAATGGTAAAATAAAAAAATTTTTTTAAAAACTTTCCTTTACTTAAAAAAAATATATTTTTGATTTTTTTAAAAAAGTTGTAGTTTTTTAATGCCTATTACCACCCACCAAGTGGGCACGTGTTAATATAAATACATGATTATACCTGAGATAAAGAGTACTTTCACTGTATGGAACGTTTTTATAAAAATATAATAAAACAGATAAAATAAATTTTATAATTAAGAAGTGAAATAATAGAATGAATAGTAAGTAATTAACGCGAACTAATTCAGGGGTGGTTGTTAGAAAAATAAGATTCATAACAAAGCCATTTTGATTTTATACATTGTTTAAATTAACTATGAATATACACACTCTTCGCGAATATCTTCACAAAATCAAAATTAGTTCCCATTCCGTTATTTGCACACGAACGAGGTGGAAAGGGATGTTAAATAAAAACGATGACAAAGACCGTGTAAAGTTGCATCTACATAATTGATTCTGTGGTAATTGAAGGGTTCGTGGACGTCAACCGGTGCATTAATGGCAATAGGCGCGGCAGACAGCCTGGCTGCAGCTGCTCATTTATGTATGTACCTCTAACTGCGTCGTACGGAATACATTAAACGTACCTACATATCAGATTTAACTAGGTTATGTATAGTTAAATATCGTTTTAGTTTTACTGTCGCAATTTTGGTGTAATATTTTTTTTTTTTAAGTTTACTTTTTTACATTTCACAATGCGTAACACGGTATAATATCTATAAGCTTTACTGAATATTTTTTCTTTATAAACACTTCGGGTCCACATGGGGCACACTGAAAATTTCCGAAATATATAAGAAAAAAATACTATGATTGGTCAAATATGAATTTATTGTCTCTCACAATATTCTCCTTTAGCTTCAAGGCACTTTTTTATAGGATTAAACCCATTTTGATAACATTTATGGCACTCTTCCTTGGTGACCACAGAAACATGCCTTTTATATTTTTTAGTCTCTTCTGGTGTTGAAAATCGTTGACTGCGTAAAACTTTTGGTTTCTTAAAGTCATATGATGCCATGTCGGGATTGTATGCAGGATGAGAAAAAATACATCCGTTCTTCCCTTTCAAAAATTAGTTTGTATATCTGCCCGTGTGAAAGCTGACGCCTACACGGTGCAATATGATACGGCGTTTACGTTAATTTTTTTCCAAATTTTGTCAATAACTTCTGACAAACAAATGTCGTGTATCAATCGCTATTCGCTGTACGACGATCTTCCAAATCAAAAAGAGCCACGTACCCAGTTTTATAAAAAACAATCATCCGCTTAGCAGAAGACTTCACAATCGCTACTTTGGTTCGTTTCGGCTCATCTGTAAAGAACAAACAATCGCTTGCTGCTTTGTTTTGCGATCGTTTTATCAAGTTTCGTTTATTTGTCACTATGATCCACAATATTCGATCCACACTACAGATTCGATGAAGATACCCCTTCATCGAATCTGGTAAGCATAGCATTGCAATAAGTGACTTGGTCCGTTTCAATTAAATTCTGAGGGATCCATCACGAACACAGATTTTTCAGACCATAATATTTTTCTAGAATTGATTGTATTTTTTTCACACCTGTCCCTAGAGATGCCCCAATCCGATGGTAGGTCACATGCTTGTCTGTTTCGATCATACGGCATATAGTATCAATGTCTTCGTTGTTCACAACAGTAGACGGATTACCATCACGAAATCATCATCATTACATAGTATACAACAAAGTCCCCTACCGCGTCTGTCTGTCTGTCTGTCTGTTCGCGATAAAATCGAAAACTACTGAACGGATTTTCATGCGATTTTCGACAGTGGATAAAGTGATTCATGAGGAAGGTTTTGGTATATAATTTGTCCAGGATTTTTTTATAATTAGGGCGGGACAACGTCTGCCTGTCCCGCTAGTTAGTTATTAAGATAAACAGGATAGCTTTTTTTTTTGTTCGAACTGACTGCGCTATTGACCAAGCAAGGTTTTAACAGCTTCACCGGACTACTAAACAGGATCGCGTTGGAATTCTGCAAACCTGCTATAAACAGTCGACTTGTATGGTGCTTCATTACCGAAAGTAGTTTGGAAGCGAGTGACACTCAGAGTACAATGCGTTTCTAAAGTACCTATTTCAGTGAAGCGTAACAAATCGATAAACAAAACCACAAGCGATTATTCTAAATTTTTTGTTGTATTTGGAAATAAATTTATTATAAATAGGTAGGAAAGTAAGAACGAACAAAGTGACGAGCGTTTTAGTTATTGCAAGATAAGTATAAGCAGAAACAGAGTACGTAAAATCGTTGGTGTAAGTTTTAATTTCGTTGAAATTTCAGTTTAGCCCTTGATTGTTTGACCTCCTATAACTTTGACCATGGCTTACCTTTTCATAAAGTTATTATCAAAGTATTAGTATTTTTCCTCCAAATTTCCTGCTACCTCTCCTGTCCCTAAACGTGCCAAATGTGAAAATCTTAAACGTAACCTCCCATAATTCCCTCTGTATCCTACAGAGCTGCCACCTCTACCCATTATCCCATTTCCTCCGAAAGTTAAATGGTTTTAAAATTTAACCATAGTTTTACTTAGCGTATACCCGTGGTCGTAAACTTAGGCACGCCCTTGAATAATAATATCTTTTTAATTATTAACTTTACTGATTGAACAAGGAAGGAATATGTTTGAATATGACATTAGGTATACTATTAGATTTCTTTTGTTTATG
Source organism: Antheraea yamamai (assembly GCA_036509395.1). Taxonomy (NCBI): domain Eukaryota; kingdom Metazoa; phylum Arthropoda; class Insecta; order Lepidoptera; family Saturniidae; genus Antheraea; species Antheraea yamamai. The sequence continues at coordinate 8,542,976 of AP028440.1, forward strand.
TTATTAGTTTTAAATCACGAGTAAAGGTTGTTAACTATCACCTTACCGGTCACATGATTAGGAAGAAGTTAAATTGAGAAAATAAATTGAACATGTAATTTAATAGGTACTATTATGTACTTGTATCATTCATTTTATTATTAAGGTTCAAGTGATTGGCAGTACCTGTGTAAAAAATATTTCCTTAGTTTATAATTTAAAAAAGTAACGTCGTTGTCCGTCGCCGCCACGCTGTGATAGATAAAATGTTTATAAATAAATTCATAATAAAAAATTCAAGGAGGTCGCGACTATTTTAGAGTATAATGGTATTATACAACGTTGCATCTCTTTTTTTATATTACCGTGACATTTTGTTTACTTTTATCTCATTATGGAATGTTTTAACGTTAACTGGTTAGTTACCACCGTTTAATTTATGAAGAGAAAACTTATTTAGCGCTATTGAGCGATTTAAAAGAAAAACAACATTTGGTAGGGAAAAACTTATGGGTTCTCGTCACCGAAGACCTCGACATGTTAACGACATATTGCGCTTACGCCAGACATTGTATATACTCGACTGTATCAAATGCATGTTTGAAGTTTTGGATGGATTAAAACTTGTGATTTCGGGTCACCGACCGTCATCGATAACGTCGATATGCTCGTGACTAGCGTTACGCCTGACTAGCCTGTGTACATGTAATGTTGATATTTTGTATTGAGCTTGTGCAGTTGATCATATGTTTGATTAATTAATATACTGTATAAAAATGTATATAATTATTGCTCGGAGTGCCATTAGATGTGATAATATAATAGTAAATTTTTGCCTTTTTTCATTACAAAGTTAAACCGATGCTGGACGTGCCAATATTTCATTACAAACGCCTATATTATAATTTTCCTTGAATAGCTGTCTTCGAGAACCGTTCCGGACACATTCCATTAACATATGATAAACATCTTCTTCTTCATAACAAATTTACCATTTATTATTTTTATTCATTGATATTTGTATTTATTGGTATTTTGTTCGTAAGGTATTAAAAAAGAGAAACAAAACAGTACCCTATTTTATCTTTCAAGGTAATGAAAAACTCACCTTTTACACCTACCAACATTTATCTCTGCATCACCTAATGGTTGACTGGCAGAGAATGCCTTCGGCATTAAGTCCGCCATTGCGTATTTAACGCATAATGTGTAAATAAATAAACAAAAGTATTAATAACATTTTTTATAGTGAAAAATTTTACCCTATTTTTTTTAAGCACCTCCTTGTTACTTTTCTTTTGTACAATTATTTTTTAATTCGCCATAATATGGTGTAAATATTAAATTTGTATTCCGAAAAATAATATAAACAAGTGTTTCCCCTCCCGTATTTGTATGCATAGTAGAGATTTAGCATTTAAGATAAAATAGCTTTATATTAACATTCTTTCTCTCAGAGTCTAAGTAATGACTCGATGAAAGTGCATTAACATTACCTTATCGTATCTAGTTTACAAGCCAGTTAAGAGCAAGACTAAGTAAGAATATATTTCTTTGATGAAATAAATTTAACAAAGGTTTAAATTATAATTATCCTTTTTTTTAAATTATTGTACATTTTTCATTTTATCGGCCATCTGTGTCAATAGTTACTAAACTTGAACTACAAAACTACGAACACGTTCTGTGGTCTTCATGTTTGATCAACAATGTATCAGTAAAACATTCAGCTTAACCAACATTTTATTTGATCGCTTATATTAAAATTAACCAAATATGGAGACTGTATATATGTTTTGGTGTAAGTTATGCCGCTTAACAAATGCAGTGGAAATTTTCGCGTGTCCCACTTGCACCCGCTGCATATTTTATCTCCACGTATGTGGTACGTAAGTATGATTGTCAAGTACTTCGTAATGAGCTGGATGTTTAGCATGATTAATTTTAAATTGGCTATAGTATAGCGGGACCATGGATATACAAGATAAAAGATAAGATAAAATTACATAATTAATTAACTCAAAACAGCTTGAACGATCTTATACACGAGAAAATATGTAATTCCTTAATTGATAGGCCATACTTTATAAAACCATAAGAAAAAACATTAAGGTCAACCGATTTCAATGACACTTTCTAGCTAAAAACTATATAAAAAAATATACATGCAATTGTTATGAAAATGTAGTATATTTCGTTCGAAAATTAAAAATTAAAAAAAATAGCTTATAACAGTTATCTTCAATCACGAATACTTTTAGAGATTGCCAAACAGGGGTGTGTAATAACAAATGAAAATAATTACTATATCATAATAGAGTGCGGGGATTCGGGCATAACTAATTTATAACATACCTTACATACATAATTTATAACAGTTCACGCTCATATTTAAAAATTAATTTATATTTAAAAAAAATTATATCGTTAATGATATAAGCAAATAAAATAAACAAAATATAATCATAATAAATATATATATCATAGGAATTTATACACATGTAAATTTCAGCTAAGAAATCTACTAGCATGATATACGAGAAAATAGAATTGTCGCACTTACCTTTCTGAGAAAAAGTGGAATTTGATCTCAGTAGCGGTGACCGTTCCGACTGCAATTCTCGCGCGTTGCCACTATATGATTCTAAATCATTTCGAGCGAGAAACAATTTTGCAAGCAAATTAAAATTTAACATATTTGTCATACACGAATTTTATTGAGGTTTTATTGATATAGATTGTATATAATAATTTCACTATATTCTAAAACGGTTTAAATATGACCAAGGTTCAAGTGCAACTGTGGAATTTCCGAACAATTACTCAAGTTAATAATTAGTATCACTGATAAAAAAAGTATGTTTACATTTTTATAAATACTAGGAGGCTAGTGATAAATGTATTCCCACATTTATTTATTGTTTTATCAATTGTTTACTTCGTCACTCACCCCAGGAATACTAATTAATTAATGATAATAACGAAAATTATAAATGCTAGCAATTCAATAGAGTTAAGAAGTCTATTAAGAGAATTATGTTAATCTGAAACGTATTTTTTAGATTCTTGCCAACTCTAAAAAAATATAAGTTATTCTATTTAGTATTATAAATGTAAATGATGATCTGTTTGTTACGCTGTCACGGCTTAATTACTCAACCGTTTATCATGAAATTTTTCATACAAATTGTCAGGGGTACAGATTCTATCATTCAGGAAAAATGTACTGTTCCCAAGGGATAGACCGAAACTATATTAACGCGGTCAAAGACGCGGGCAAAGGCTGGTTCGATCTATTTTGTTTTCAAGTAACCCTGTGATACATAGAATAAGTTTATTTCCAAGACGACAGTCGTTTGATGATTTGCACTCATCTATCATTATAATAGTTGACAAATATTTGATATATTACTCATCATATCTCTGCTTTAATAACGTTTGTAAAGTTACGAAAAATTAGATGAAAAGTTAATTCCAAAGCAACATGAAGTATGGTTTTAGCTACTCGCCTTATCGAGTGAAAAGCTGCAGTTGAAAATCACAGAGGTATTCAAGTGCCACGCTTGAAAATAATTCTTCTTCAACTCATAGAGTATTTGCTAATAATATTACACATTGCTAATAATATTAAATGTAACTGAAGCGATGACGGCCTAGTTAATAGCGGGTTCAGACTTCGATTCACGTAGTGAACTAAGAGCTTTCGATGAAGGAAAACAACGTGATGGAACTATTATTATTCTACAGGTGGGCTATGTAGGTCTTAGTCCTGTATCACTGCGACCAATATGATCTACTGTGATGGCCCCACATTACTAAATCCCTGGACGTTTTTTGGTCGAGAGCACCTGTACCTCATTTATTTTATTAAGGGCAACAAACAATTGTCCTCAGAGGTACATGTAATGAAATACTTCAATAAAAAACATATTTCTTAGAGAACAATCTACTCCGCCGCCCACGGAGTAAATGTACAAATAATTTTAGGGCAGTTAATTAAAAAAAATAAACGAATGATAGTTAACTAGTAAGATTAAACTTAAAATAAAGTAAGAAGTTTAAAAAAAAATGAAAATAATATAAAAAGGAACAGACAATCCAAGCATTCCAATCATATCACAGTTGAAGACTAAATAACAAAATAAAATATAACTTTAGTTTAAGGTACAATATTCTGTTCTATGGTTTTTTAATGGTTCATCCGGGAGCAATACGTGTTTTTCAGAATCCGGTTGCGTGTAGTCTTCGGTGGATCACATTCACACTAGATTTAGGAGTCTCAAGCACGCTGTCACAACATCTGCGCTCTCTTGTTCTCTGGACACCCATATTGTAGAAATGTTGATGAAGTTGTTTGTAGGGCTTCTTCTTAGACTATCTGGCTAGCTACCATTCTCAAACTGAAAATCTGTTGCTAAGAACCTGTAGGCATGTTCAGGCAACTCGAGTAACTTGAAAGCATGTGCCCCTCTATATATAGCGCGTTTACCATTTTAGACTACATCGTTATTTAACATCAGATAATCTGAGTAAGTGGAGTTGACAGGCGGCAGGATTGAGACTTTTAAAAAGAGCCAGAAGAGCGTATGTCTTACTATTCTTCAATATCCGAAAGCAAGCGAAACACTACTCCCACTCTACTTGGCACAGTGTTTCCCCCAACCACTTTTGATAACACAAAAAGATCACAGAACAGAATTTCAAAGCCCTCCCATAAGAAGTTATATTTCAACAAATAACTGTGATCCAGATTTTGTCTAATCTAATACCAAATTACCAGCTATTGTGTAAACACCAAAACATACAAGTGCAGAGTAACTAATTAATGATACGAATTTTGCTATATGCGAGGATTTTGTAAAATACTTAAACAAGATATTTTCTATGATACGATAAACAATAACAATACCTATGATTTCAACGCTTCAACATTACGCTGATAATATAGTATATATTATGGAAAAATTCGTATCTATCGTGGTCGGTGAAAACAAACAAATATGTGAGTAAATTACTGGAACAGATAAATTAGATAAATACTAGCACACGAACTGTCAATACGTATTGCATTGTTACATTTGTTTTCAATCCTACCTATATGCTAGTAATTGACTTCTAAGTTCATAGTCCTTTTATCAGCTTATCAAATGACCCACACGAACAATACTGGAAATTTTCGTAAGTCAATTTCTTTGACCCCATTACATAACATCATTTATTTATAGGTAAATAAACTGTGATCGAAGTCGATCAATATAATCTTTAAAATGCTGAACGAATAAATTGTGCTGAGCAAACATTTTTGCAACCATTTTCTATACATTTTTGAACAAGGACACGTCGATAAATCTGTTTTCCTGCATAATATTGTGCATGCTTAAATTTTCTTAAACGGATAGACGGATCATTTACTTCTTTTCTTTTAACGTGTCCAAATGTCCCTTTGGAGTTCAAATGAAAATTAAAAAATATGAATCTAGGTTATCTTTTAATATTGCTTCTGATTATTGAGCATGTACAATCAGATTTGTTATCAAGTATCATTTCTGATATCATATATGGTTGGAATCAACCGTTCTACATTATATCTATGCTGTGCTGGTCATTAAGTAAGATTTTATTTTTTAATAAAAAGTAACCAAGAGAAGATATATCGCTAGATAACAAAAAGCTTCCGATTTCAGGCGATGAAATTAAAATGTATTCTTCATTACGCACAGAACACATGACAAAAATCTACACGGTCAAACATTTTAACTTAAGCAATACCCTAAGATTCAATTATAATGAACAACATGCAGTATTTATAATAGATATGCACTGTCCTGATGTCAATAAATTCCTGGAAATAGTGAGTAATCTTTACCCTTTAATAATATATTTTCGCTTAAAAGTATCTGTCTGTAATGTATGTACGCGCATCACTTTAGTACGCCTGCACCTTTTTGGATAATTCCTTTTTTGTGCTTGTAACTGTCAGGACAAGGTTTGTAAGTAAGAATATGTGTAAAAGTGAAAAATTTGGGTTAAAAAATCTCTATATAACAAGTGAGTAAGTGAATGTAAGAGAAGATAGTAGGGAGATTTTAAAAAATATTGACAAAATCGACAGATTGACGTTTTGATATTCAGTCGAAAATATATTTCATTACATGGTTCTAGTAGAAAGGGAAGGTTTGGTCACATTGTCTTGGTTAGTACACCCGTGCGATTTCAGACCGGTCAGATAGTAATAATAATAATGTCAATGTACCTATTAGACATATACATGTCGGTGCAATGTCAGGGCGAGCGGAAGGCTCGTTGCGTAGTTCTGGTTCCATGGCGATATATGATTTACATCCAATCGAGCAGCAATTAGTTATAATCAGATTATGAGTGTAATGCAATATGTAAATCGGGCAGAGTAACGGCCGGCAGGTTTGTTAGCAGACCCCATCTTCTCGAGCGTCCGCAACAGAATGCCTCGCTCTCAAAATGAGCTCTTTTACAAGAACCCCCACCCTCGTGCCCCACTCTTAATATTTAGATGGCGGTACGGTGTCGTCATTCTTAATCAAATAAAATACTCTTAGTGCTAAATTAATAAAAAAAATATTGTTCTTTAAGACATATACTACCTATTATACTATATAACATAGGTAATATATACATATTATACTGGATAGATCCTTATATATTATATTACTAGCGTGCCCGGCGGACGTTCTGCCACACTTATAATAAAAAAAACCTTGACAAATTATAAAGTTTCCTCATGAATCACTTTATCTACTGGTGAAAACCGTATGAAAATCCCTTTTCGGCTGAGTGCCTCAAGCGCTCGCCTTAGTAGTCCGATGAAGCTGTTAAGGACCTTGCTAGGTCAATTGCATAGTCAGTTCGAGAAAAAAAAAACATGAAAATCCCTTCAGTAGTTTTTGAGTTTATCGCGAACAGACAGACAGACGTAACATAGGGCTTTGTTTTATAATATGTAGTGATATTGGAATTTTTGCCTAACCCTAACATATATATTGTACAAATCGATTAATTAAGTTTAAACTACTGATAAAGGGCCACGCACAAGAGTACTTCAGAGCTCCATTCCGTTGGATTCTTATAGATAATTCTACAAGTACAATCAAGAACATCGTACCTGAAGCTATATTCCGTTTTGATATTTTACCTGATTCGAAGATAGCGGTTATTCGTTGCGTTAACGTCGGATTTTATGATGTACATCTAAGTAAGTAAGCAATATCGTTTATCGTCTAACATATTTATGGGTGGTAAGGAAATATCGTCTCATTTTATAGATGTATCTAGTAGAGATTTTTTAGTAATATTAACTGCAGTTCAAGCAACAATAAGTACCATTATTGTCATATAAAATACTAGCGGGCCCGGCAGACGTTGTCCCACCCTGATTATGAAAAAATCCTACAAATAAACTAAAACGTCCTCGTCAATCACTCTACCACCGGGAAAACCGCAAACAATCCGCGGAGTTTAGTTTATCCAACAGACAGACAGACAGACGCGGTAGGGGACTTTGTTTTATACTATGTAATGATTTAATTACATTAATCAATCTAAATTAAGTAAGACATTCAAATATGATAATCAATTTTTATAGTCATTATTTATCGATTATGTTTCAGGTATTTAATATGCTATTTTTTTCAGTTTACAAAATTACCACTGATAGCATTTGGCGGGCAGAATTTCTTGGTTTTTGGAATATGACCAATGAATTTAATAAATCAATGAATGTATTAAAATCAAATGTAATGACTAGACTTGATTTAAATGGATTCGAGATAAGCATTTGCTACGTCCTAACAGATAATGATAGTATTAATCATTTAACCGATGGAATGTAAGAACGCTTAATAATTATCTATTATAATGATTTAGTTATTGTTTACCTACTTTTTCACACTTGCATGGAAGTGTTGAATACCGAAAGACTAATTGCTAATAAATTAAACGTAATCGATAATTAATTGAGCGATGTGTATTGAATTTGAATAATACGCGATGTTCACACCACGTAGAAAAAAATCGACATAGTTGGCTAAGTTCAATTTCGTATAGCGTTATCTTTGTCTAATTAACGTCACGCAAAATTATATTCCATAGTCACTATCTGAATAATAATTAATATTAGTTAACAAAATTGTTTTTTACAAAAGCTTTTATTTTATTTTATTTCTAGGAACGACCATATCGACACCATTACAAAAGTAAATTTTCCGACGACAAATCATTTGTTGGATTTTATTAATGGGACGAGTAAATATATTTTTGCAAACACGTGGGGTTATAATATCAATGGAACTTGGAACGGCATGACAGGATATTTAGTTCGCGATGAAGTTGAGATTGGAGGTGAAAGTGTTTATTAATCCTTGATTTTTATTTAGATAATTTTATATTTTAATAAAAGATCATCAATCCTCAATAACTAAATGTTCAAATAAAATATCGGAACTCGGAATATTTTGAGAAATGTCCATTGATTGATCTCTCTAACGTAAGCAATTTCTTCAAGGATTACTAAAAAATATTGGAGTTAAAAACCATATATCCTTTACTCATAACTTCTTCAGTCTTTACGTTTCTTGTAAATATATTATTTTATATTAAGCTATGAAATAAATAGTTATATAAAATATTACATTTGAAATTACATTTCAAATTCGTGACTGATGAAACTTAGTCGCGAATACAAGAAATTTCCATAGATTTTTTTCACCTCGAATACCTTTTTAATAAAGAAAGATGAACAAGAAAATTTGATTGTATAATAAGATGAAAATATCTATTGAATTAATTGTAAAGATAAGGCCCCTTTTGGCTTAGATGCAGAAACTATCGATATTTAGGAAAACACGAGTTCGACTCAAAGTAGACTGTCAATTACACAATTGAAACAGATTTATAACTAGTGTAAGATTATATAGAAAAGCTTTCTTATATATCTAGAAATCTAGATCGAGTTTTCTATAGATAACTAATTTATTCATTTCAGGATCACCTATGTTTTTCACTTCAGAACGTATACCCGTAGTCAGCTACATAGCTAGTCCGACACCCACTAGATCAAAATTTGTCTTTCAACAGCCAAAGTTGTCGTATGAAAACAACTTATTTTTATTATCGTTTCGTACAAATGTATGGTACAGCTCTTTAGCATTAATATTTTTAATATTCCTCGTTATTCTTTTCGTCGCTGTATGGGAATGGAAAAAGATGAAAGAACTAAAGACGGTTAGTTTAATTCAAAATCAAAAACACTTTATTCAATTTAGGCCCTAAGAAGGCACTTATGAACGTCAAAATTACCACCGGTTCGGAAAACAACCCAGTCATCGAGAAGAACCTGCAAGAAACTCGATCTGGTTTATCTTTTTAACAAATATATATAATACTAGCGGGCCCGGCAGACGTTGTCCCACCCTGATTATAAAAAAAATCCTTGACAAATTATATACCAAAATATTCCTCATGAATCACTTTATCCACTGGTGAAAACCGCATGAAAATCTGTTCAGTAGTTTTTGAGTTTATCGCGAACAGACAGACAGACAGACGCAGTAGTTTTATACTATGTAATGATTTAGAATATATTAGGCACATGTCAGAAACGTTTTTAATGGATGCACAGAGATGAGTCAATTCTAGCCATCACCATCGTTCACATATTGATCCACTCTATACCTTTTGACACAAAAACCCGCTTGACATGGCGCTTAAATTCGCAGTCCGGCAAAATCGGTATTCAAAATCGGTAATATCCTTAGGGACTTTGTTGTAAAGTCTAATTTTACATTAAAGTCTAATTAAATATTACTTGATATTCAGTTATTATAAAATATTTTATTTTATATTGTATTTATATCAAAACCCTTGGCTAAACCTGATACAAGAACGTAAATCTAACGTGTCTGTACTTTTTCGATTTTCGTGAAAATAATTGTTGGAGGTGTTTAGGAATAAGTAATAGAATACATATCAATCATTTTTAGAAATGTCTGTCTGTCTGTTTGAAAAAATTTTTCAGTGTTAGATAGCTTATTTATCGAGAAAGGCCATAGGCTGTATATGCTTAAACCAATAGGAGCGGATCACTAATGAAAAATGTTTCTTGTTCGGGGTTTTTTTCCTTCTAAGAGCTTCCGCTGCGTGTTAGCGTTACCCCAAAGTAACTATTCCACACGGGCAGAAGCTAATTACTAATAAAACTCGCAAGTGTGTAGTCATTAGATACCTCCAATTATTTTTATATTTTAAAATACTAATTAGCCTGACTAATAATCCTCATGAACTAACAAATACATAATTAAATAATATGATTCATATAACAGATAGAAGCAAACAACAGTATATTGAGACCAAGTATCACAGATATAGCAGTTTTAATTTTTGGAGCTACCTGTCAACAAGGCAGTCCCGTAGAACTAAAAGGTATTTATTTACAGTACAATGATTTTAATCGTCTATAAATAAATTAACATATTTACGGCAGATGGTTATGTGAGGGTTGTAAACGATAACGATAACGTGTCCTTATATTTCAAATGAACCAAGTCCAATTTTAATCATTTATATAAGATTTTTTTTTTAATTTTTTATACACCTTGAATAAAATCTAATTTTAACCGTTCATAAGTTTTATTTGTGATCTTCAAATTTTATAACGACTAAATTTAGACTTGGCTCATTCTGAAATGTAACGACACAATTTTACCTTACTTACTAATGACGATCGAGCCCCAAAAAGTTACAGCGAAGTTTTATTTAAAAAACTGGTTCCCCCGAAGGAATTTTTCTCACCCACGACAAGGACTTCGAAGCAAATAAATACAAATTCTTATATAACTTTAACAGCAACTTATTCTGTTTACACTGTACTATCTCATTAACTATTGTTTTAGGTATGTTAGGCCGTGTTGTTATGTTCATTCTGTTCCTTACATTGATGTTTTTGTACACCTCCTACTCTGCGAACATTGTCGCACTTCTTCAATCAAGTTCGTCGCAAATAAGAAGTCTTGACGACATGCTTCACTCAAGACTAAAGTTCGGTGTACATGATACCGTCTTCAACAGATATTACTTTTCTGTAAGCATATGAATTTTGTTTTTATTTTTTTTTAAACATTTTATAGGAGATAGCGTCTGACCATAATTTCACCTGATATTAAATGACGTGATAAACGATGTGTACTTTTTTTTTCATCGTGGGTAAATCCGTTATGGGTATCCATAGGTAGAGAGTGGGTTATGTCCAACTCCCACGAACTAAACCCCCCAGGGTGTATGACCGCCGCTCTTGGTAAGTGTGCCACGAGATCTCTATAGACCTTCATCGTGTCAAGACGATGTGTACCCACCTAACGAAGTTGGCGTAACACACCTATAAGTTAATAAATATCCTAACTAATATTATGAATGCGAGTGTGAGTTTGTTTGTTGTTGTTAGTAAAGATAGATGGTGGTAGATGTTGTAGGTGGTATAGCCACGCTGAAGATATTACTGGTTTTAGCATGAATGGGTCGGCTCGCCCAAGGTACTACCACCCGACCCACAAAACACCGACGTGAAGTAACAGTGCTTGCATTGTTGCGTTTCGTTCGGTCAGTGAGAGCGCCGGAGGCCCATCTCCCACTCCACGCACCCGTCCCCTCTCCTCTCCCCTCCCACTTTTCCTTCCCCCAAACACAGGTTGGCAATGCACTTGCGACTCGCCTGGTGTTGCAAGTGTCTATGGACGACGGTGTTCACTTACCATCAAGTGACCCGCCTGTTCGTTCGCCTCCTATGATATAAAAAAAAGAAGACGGCTTGATATTTTATTCATCCAGAAAAAAACACTGTTCCCGAAGGATAAGTTAAACGTACATTAAAGCGAGCGAAGGTGCGGACAAAAGCAATATTCAATACTCCGTCCGCGTGGAATCTAATATAAAAAAGTAGTGACTAATTAAATCATCCAAATATAACTTACCTACTTTTCTCTAGTACTTAAGCCGCGTCGTCATTAAAATTACAATAACTTTTGATAGAGTGAACCGATTTTAATTAAACCGAGACTAAATGTTCCTCAAGGATATGATTTACGATTTTGAGATTTTATCGTGAATGCAGTACTTTAGCAATGAAGGGTGTTCACATAAACATACAGACAGATATTTCTAGAAATGATTAAAATGTTGTTTATTATTTATTTATTCTAAGATACTTGCACATTTTTTTTCACAAAAATATAATAAGTACAGACACGTTAGATTTACATTCTTACTATATGTAGAGATGAGATTTCTCATTAATCGGAGATAAATTTTGTCACCTAAACTATAAAGCTATAAATTTTATTAAAATAATCCTTTTTGTATATAATTAAATGAAATATAATTATATATGTTCATTTATTTCATCTCTATTCTAAAGACAGCAACAGAACATATCCGGAAAGCGATTTATGAGAAAAAGGTAGCTCCTCCAGGTGTTGAGCCACGTTTCATGTCCATAGATGAAGGCGTAAAGCAGTTACAGAAGGTAACATATAACTTTCTTTTGTACGTGAGAAACGAGTAAATTGCATCACATGATAACTACACTTACGTCGACATGCAAATTCTATGAAGCAACAAAAGCCATAATGTAAATATAGGTAAACTGAATTATTCAGAAACACTACGGGTTGTACTAATGCAAAATGCCCATGCCCTATATTTTCCATGTGTTATGGCTAATTGGACAAACATGCCCTGATGTACAATAAACTTCTCCATGCAATTCCAATGCAGACTTCTGATTTATGTATATACTCGCTTTTACCTGTTACATGAACCGCGTGCAATTTAGAAAATAAAATGTTCAGTATAAAGCTGCGCGAAGCGAGTGCACTGCTTTTTTATCATATTACACTTCCGCCGAACCCTATTCTCTTTCCTAATATAAAAGTAGCCTAAGTTACGGTTTATAACATGAGCTATTTGCCAGTGAGTGTGCCGTCAAAATATGTCTATTGTCCTTTGGGAGTTTAATCATAACAAACGAACAGACAAACAAAGATACAAAAAATAGTTTTTTTGTTGTTATAAATACCGTGTAAATCACGGTCTATCGCGTACTCAGGGCCGCGTCCCGCACCTCGGCTCGCGCCCTGCTTTCCTTTGTTCGATCATGCGGCATTCCCACGATAAGCAGTTACGTATTGATTAACCTTGAAAAGTTCCCCTTGAATTTTGTTAACTGAAGCTAGGTGTGATTTATTTACGTTTAAAAGTATCATTCCCATACTTTCAAAAGATTTAAAACAAACTTTAACTAAGGTTCTCTTTGTTGTTTATTAGTATTTGTTTTGATATTATTATTTTATATCTTAAATGTGACTACACGATAGAAGGGTGTCTTTAAACATTCACCTGGTATATGTGTATAGATAATTTAATTGACCACAATTATTTTTAGCTAGTTTCTATTTTAGGGTACATTTTAGATAAAAAACATTACCATAATTATAGATTCTCTAGATATAAAAAAATTGTAACGCTTTATAAATATTAGTAATGCTTAAAATATCCATCATTTTTATATTAAACATATTCAGGGTTTATTCGCATTTCACATGGAAACCGGTGTGGGATACAAATTTGTCGGAAAATATTTCAATGAAGGTGAAAAATGTGATCTCAAAGAAATACAGTACTTGCAAGTTATTGATCCATGGTTAGCTGTTAGAAAAAAATCACCTTATAAAGAAATGTACAAAATTGGGTAAGTAAATTGTTTTCAAATATAAGGTTATAATTCAAACCGTAAAATGAATCATATTTTATAAACTGAAAATTATATTGTTAGCAGAGACTGTATTAGAACTGTATTACTATTGACCTCACACGCCATTGGTCGAGGTTATCGGCCTATCGTACATTGTCTGAATGCTATAAAAGGCGAGTTGGCCGAGGTACTGGGGAGTCTCGCTCAGACAGTTGAGCTATTCATATTTACGGTACGAATGGTAGTTCGTGGTAACGTTCAGTTCGGTAATGTTCAGTGTTGTATTTCTATATCGGCTAAAGTTGTATTTTATTGCTCTTGGTGGACTTGACCTGACAAGTCCCGACATGTCGGAGGAGCTGACCTGTGATATGCGTAGAGAAATGTAAGCGTCGGCCCATCCGTATCAAGTGTGTTATATAGCTGTGTTCAGTAGTGTGTTGCTGAATCGGCTGATTGAGGTTAAACGTTTTTATTATTTAATCCTTAAGATCGATTATTATCAATTGCTAAAAATATTTATTAATAGATAATGTTGTTTTTCAGATTGAAACGCATACAAGAACACGGTCTGCAAAATAGAGAAAACCGTCGTTTCTACGCAAAAAGACCCAAGTGCTCGGGACGACAATCCAATTTTGTATCAGTGAGTATGGTGGACTGTTATCCAGCTTTATTGGTATTATCATACGGAACTGTCATTGCTATTCTAATTATGGCCTTTGAAATTTTGTGGTACTACAGACGTGTACTTATAAAAAATATTATATTGTAGTATTAAGTTTCATCTTGTACATGTTTTCGGATTTTGTCGCTATTGTTTTGTAATTAACGTATTTTTCTCTAGCACTAACATCAGTATCAAAATTAGTGAAAAAGGACTAACTATGTACTCGTATATGAAATGATCAATTTAGAATATTAAAATGTATTATAAACATACTGTTTTTATTCACACATACACCACTTTGCACTATAAAACTACTTTCATAATTAAATCAAGGAATAAACACACCCATACCATTAAGTACAATATAATTGCATAGCATCATACCCCATAATTTCGTTTCCTTTCCTCATAAGTATCAATTACTTTTAGCTATTTCAGGAGTTAAATAATAGACAATTTAATACTTATGACCACTTCGTCATAACTTTCGTCACAATGAGGTTTTATTTGTTCCTTTTAAACTTATATTTAGGATTCGTCCTTTCATTATTGAAACGAAATGATGATATCGAAATGATTACTGATGTAATAAAATCGTATGATACACCAACCTCGGTTGTCGCTAAAGTATGCTGGAGTTCAGGTAAAGTAGTGTTAGTCTATTTTCATACAAATAAAAAAAACATTTTTTACAATATTCACTCACTACTGCACTTATTTTAGCAACAAAAGTAACATTTATGAAAAGGTTATCGAATATGGAAATATCAAAGGTTGTGCATTTTGTCAACGACCATAACGGCTTAAAATTTTTGATGCCTGTTAAGGACGACCTTTTTGTTGTCGACATGAATTGTGAAAGCAGTAAAACTTTCCTTATACAGGTATGATATACCAATGTACTTCGGTTGTTTCTATAAAAAAAAATAAAACTTAGTTACATAAAATATTTTTAGGCACACAGGAATAAAAAGTTCAGAAACCCTTATAGATGGTTAATCCTAGACACAACAAACAATGACAATTTTAACATTTCACCTGAGCTTGCAGATTTGGATATCTTTGTCGATTCTGAAGTCCTTATTGCTAGAAAACGAAGTGATCATGAATTTATTATATTATCAAGTAAGTAATATAAAATTTTATTCAAAGAATTCGTTTTTTCATATATAATTGTTAATTAAAAGAAATGTTGTAGTTTATAAAATAGAATCAAAAAGTGCTTGGTGTACAGAAGATTTTGGTACTTGGACCAATATCCAGGGTTTAAACAGATCCAAAGAAATGGAAATCTCAGGTGCAATAAGGCGGAAGAATCTAAATGGCCTGACCGTTGTTATTTCTACCATTATAAGTGATAATAAAACCAAAAACCTACTAGAAGATTTAACGTAAGCCCCTTTATTTTATTCCTTTCCATTATAATGTAATTTTCAAAGAATCCATATTTAATGCGATGGTAAAACTTTTTGCAATTTCAACTTTAGTTATAGCAATATCTTTGTTGATACTCCAACTAAAAGCAGCTTTCGTATTATGAAACCTCTGTATTACTTTATAAACGCAACAATCCATGTCATATACACTGATAAATGGGGATATAATACGAATGGGACATGGAATGGTATGATTGGACATTTAGACAGTGGTAGAGCTGAACTTGGAGGTACGTAGTTTATTTATTATACAAAAATGTAAAATATTTTTTATTCTAATGTATATATTTTGATATATACAGGATGTGTGACGTTTATTACAAAAGAAAGACTGGATATCCTAAATTACTTAATCTATCCTACACCATATAAAGTGACCTTTGTGTTCCGAAGCCCACCGTTATCATACCAAAACAATTTATTCATCTTACCCTTTAAACCCATTGTGTGGTACTGCATCGCTGCGTTCGCTGCTCTTTTGATATCTATTATATATATAAATGCTAAATGGGAAATGCAAAAACAAAGTACATATATAACAGTGAGTATAGATAATTAAATAGCATTTTAATTTAAATATCGTAGAAGGCAAACGAACTGGTAGTTTACCTGATGTTAAGGGATCACCGCCGTCCATAGACACTAGTGACACCAGAGGAGTTGCAAATGCGTTGACATCCTGTGTTGGGGGGAGGAGAGGTGGCTCTCCGGCACTCTCACGGACCGAACGAAACGCAACAATGTAAGCACTGTTACTTAACGTCGGTGTTTCTGTGGGTCGGGTGGTAGTAACCCGGGCGAGCCGACCCATTCATGCTGAAACCAGTAATAGCTTCAGCGTGGCTCTACCATCTAAGAGAATATATTTGTGTCTTTCAGGAAAAGGGCGATACTACTGCATTAAGACCAGATTTAAGTGATGTATCAGTTTTAGTTGTTAGCGCTATTTCGCAACAGGGATGTAATAAAGAACTAAAAGGTCTGTGGGAAAATCCGAAATATCCTTATTAAAAATAAACAAGTATCTGATCTAACAAATTATTAAATTATTTTAGGTACTCTAGGTCGTCTGGTGATATTTATATCATATCTTATATTTCTGTTTCTCTACACTTCATATTCTGCTAATATCGTGGCATTATTGCAGTCGACGTCAAATCAAATTAACACTTTAAATGACCTGCTGAATTCCAAGCTAGAAGTTGGTGCCGAAGATGTGGTCTACAACAGATATTATTTTGCAGTAAATTAGTTTGATTTTCTATTATGCTATACTACTAAGAATTTAAATTTCTTTTATATACATTTATTTTCTATTGTGATTATTAATTTCCTAATTTTTATCTATTACCGACAACAAATATTAGAAGACATGTTTTCATGAGATAATAATTTAATATTTATTATTTTTCATATGTATCACTTAAGACGACTACGAATCCCGTGAGAAAAGCGATATACGAAACGAAAATGATGAATAAAGGGCCTAAACAAAATTTTATGACTCTAGAGGAAGGGGTGAAGAATCTGCAAACTGTAAGGATATTTATTGTACATATTATTTCACTTATGCCCACTCAATTTAAACAGTTGTCACTGTTAGCTAATAGCTAACAGTATTGTCTAGTGGTATAGTAGTATAGCTAGTAGAATCGTCGGCACCCGAGAGCTGTAAAACGCTTTTTTGGTGTAGAGGATAGTTAGATCAGGAGAGGTAAAATTTGTGCTTTACTTTACTGGACGGACATTTTTTTAGATAGGCATTATATTACTAAGTATACTTGATTACAAAAAAAATATCTCACGGTTATGTAGCCCGCTAGAAATATTGATACGCGGCGTGAGCGGACTCCGTGAACACTCCTGTCTCCAACCAGATACGCAATTCTATAGTGTGAACTGTAAGGAATCAATTAATAATACTTCGATGTAAGGCAGAACGTATACCTAAGCACCAGTCTTTTATTATTGTATGCCGATATTACTTTACATAAAAAAATACTGTCTAATTTAAAAGGCATGATTATATTCTGAAAACGAAACGTTTTGTTAAAATATCCTCTGCATACTTTTAAAGTGTCATTCTAAAAAAAACATTTTTATAAAGTAAAAAAAAATTGCAATAATAATACCAAAATATACACTCAGTACATGGAAAATGTTAGAAATCTAAATTGTAAAGCTTATACGTGTGTGTAATTAATAAACGTGTCACGTAACCATATAAACCTATAGAATTCCAATATATCCACGTTTATAACTATATATTTAATACAAGTAATTCGAAACATTAACGTACTTGGGTATGTTTAAATATGAGTAATATTAATACGTTTTTCAGAAACCATTTGCTTTTCACATGAACACCGTAATTGGGTATAAAATTGTAGAGAAATATTTTCACGAACATGAAAAATGTGGTCTTCAAGAAATCGAATATTTACAACTTGGCAAGCCATGGTTATGTTGTCGGAAAAATACTCCATTTGCTGAGATTTATAAAATAGGGTAAGCTCTCCCGTTCAATTAAGTTGTAGTAGAATTATATATGAGAATGAACAGTAATTTACAAAAAATGTAACAAATGTAGGTCCCGGACACTGTTACAAAAACAAAATAAATTATTGAAGTTATACTTCTTTTGGCGCATTAGGGAAAAATGATGAGAGTAAATTTTTACGATGCGCGCGCACACCGTCACGAACCCTGAAGTTAGCTATAGTCAACATTTTGTTTCTTTGTATTTCTTTGTATTAAAACTTTCAATTTATTAAATACCTTTTTTTTATTGTAAGTGTCGTTTTTTCTACAAGCGTAGAATAAGGCGAAAGATAAAATTTTTGAAAAGATTGTTATCTTGTTACGACAAAGAAGTATAAATTCTACCGCGTGTACATAAGTACGCACACACTTTTTTTTTACTTTATTTTTGGCAACCAATCTTTTACATTATTACTGCCATTGTCGAGTAGTTAATAGTATTACAAGTTCTTCTTCCATTCCATTTTTAGCAACCAGTCTTCTAGTAGAGTATTACTGCCATTGTCAAGTGAGTATCGATACTACAAGTTTCTTGATATAATTTCAATGAACTAACAAGATGGTGGCCATCTTGTTTTTGAAGTGACGCTTCTTATCGGTGGGCTTTGAGATTTTCATCGGCATACTTTTTGTGTGACGAAAAGTGGTGGAGATAAACATTGTGTCGGTTAGAGTGTTGAAAACACCGGTTCTTGTCTGATTACCGAAGTTAAGCAACGTCGGGCGCGGTCAGTACTTCGATGAGTGACCGCTTGGGAACACCGCGTGACGTTGGCTTTTTGATTATTATTTTTAACTAAAATGTTTTCCGGTTATACAAAAGTTTCAGGTCTGTCGTATGTTTTACGACACATCCTATTTTTGAAATTCTGCATGACTCTCATAATGAGTTATTTTGAATGAAATGATAATGTGGAATTACATTTCAGAAACCCTAACTGGCTTCTTAATTACGTATTTTGTAAGAGCCAAACGATAACATAAACGGCTGAATGTCGATTTTAAACGCCAGATTTATATAAAGCCTTAGCAAATTAAAGACAGCGCTATATCTGTGGGAATACATACTATATAACAACAAAACACAAAATCTTGTCAAAACTAAATCTATAAAGAAGAGTGCACATTTTATTTTATATTAAGGTTGATACTTAATCTGTAATGGCAATTTTGAAATTTTTATTATCGCATTGCTCTTGGGAAATACGTAATTAGGGAGTGACTCATGTGCTACATTATAATCAAAAATAAAAGACAAACTGATAATAACGGTGTGTATACTGATCGTGGCTACAAAAAACGCACGAAGAATCTATTACAGTGACTCAGTTTCGTCAACACATTTCGGTAACAATCAACAACACTACTTAAGAAGTTGTTACCGTTGGTTTTGTGCGCCTGAGGCGTTCGTATTACAAAAACGACTATGAAGAAATCATGGAATCTACAATCAAGTCAACACAATTTGCATTATAATTCTTTATAAAACTCGAATAAATATGTACATAAAACAATAATATTATAACATGTTTTATGGGTGATAGACCATATCTGTCCGGCTGGACTGCGACCACCATACACCAAGTGTATCTAATACACGCTCAGGATTATAACACTATAGGTGATCCGGTTTACGAGTGTATCAAGTGCAGAGTGGTAGGGATTTGTATCTGCCTGTCTCCTGTGGTAATAAACTCGTTACATTAATCCTTTTTTAATTCATTATGCTTCAGGTTCAGCGTGATATGACAACGATGAACGGCTATATTGTGCCGATGTCTCGTTATTTTGTATTCTACTGCTTTTCATCATCAGGTTATGTCATATCATATTAGGTAATGTAAAAAATGGCCATCACGGGTCGTCCGGTCAGGCCTGTAGCTAGATTCGCATTTGGGGTAGGGCAGCATTAGTTACAGGTAGGGAGGAAATAAATAAAATATCATAATTGATCTGCCCTCGAATGCCACAAACTGTGACATGTTCGGAAAAGTTTAGATAGCTATTGCTACATTTTTTTTCTCCAACTATGAACAAACAATTTAATTGCAATATTTATCTTCGTTTTTGGTATATTTAAGGTAGAGCACCGTCCCACAATGCCCCCGCCCCCCCTAGTTACGGCCGTGCGTCCGGTAGATGTAAAACATTTAAATTAATAATTAAAAACCTATCGAATATACCGCACACACGCAAGGAAAACGAGAGCGATGGCATAGAAGGGATATGACGCCATAAGAGAGCATCATGCCGTTTTCCGTGACGACATACGAGCCTATTTTACTGCTAAAGCGCACCAATAAATCTTTCATATTTTGCATATTAAACAAGTAAAATAATTCTATACATGATACTCGTAACACTTACAGATTCTTCAGAATAAAGGAGCACGGATTGAGCGATCGGGAAAATCGTCTTGTATACACAAAAAAACCGGTATGCACAGGCGGAGGTGGTTCATTCGGGTCTGTGAATATGATTGATTTTTACCCAGTGCTTCTGATGCTCGCTTATGGTGCGACTGCTGCAATATTCATACTAATCGTGGAGTTACTAATATATCGGAAACAAGCAGCGTAATTCTCATCAAATGAATAAGAAACCATAGTAGAATTTGTGTTTATTTTGTCGATTGTAAACCTACACCTTTGCGATACGCTTAGTAGAATTGTATTAGAACCAATTTGGAATGAATATTAATTATAATATGTACTTGCTTTTTAATCGAATCGTAATAGAAAATGGAAGTAGATAATTTATATAATTTTCATAACTATTTTTATAGTATATGTATATATGAGCAAGAATTAAACTACTGATAAAATTGGTATACATTTTTCTTTTCTTTATTAGGCACATTAGTCCTTTACTCTCTTAAGACATACAAAGTGATTCAATATTTCTTTGATTTTGGGTGATTTATGGGCAATACCTAAAAGTTTGGGCCAAAAAGTTTGGAGAGGACTGTACTAACTGTACTGTACTGTACTGTACTGTACTGTATTACACAGCCGTCAAGAAACAGCCCACGAACAAATGAATACGTATCACTTTTAGCAGCGCCTAATAACGAAATATCAATTCATGTTCTCACTATCGTGAACAAAAGAATAACGTATTTATTATTATCCAAGACTTCACTGTAAGGAGCGTTTTTAAAAATCACATATACATGAGCTAATTAAACCTGTCAGTAAAATATTTTTTTAAGAGAATGGGATATTTTTTATTATTGTTGTTGTTTATTAGTGCTGAAACCTAATCTTTACCATCTCCATAGTGTATGCATGTTGTATTGTGTATCATTAACACTTTAAATATGCAACAGTGTTACAGTGTTAATAATACACAACACAGATTTTTTTTTAATGTGCGGTAGTCACTATGATATAACAGAAAATAATGTGCTATATTTTTCAATATTTCTCTCTCTCACTCTCTTTGTACATATTTCGATGACATTACGAATACACTATCTCATTCTCTCACAGCCTAAAACCTATATTATACGTTTATAGCTATCTCTTTTCCGTTACACATTTTCGTTTCATAAAATTCATATCGTCCCGAAAGAAGTTTTACATCACAAAATCTCCAAGAAACTAGACTTGAATATTGGTAGATATGCCACATTTATGTTAACGCTTAGTCCGGTAGCCAGACAGTCTGCGGCTCCCGCCTCGCCTTAACCAGTTATCGGTGTCTAGAAACCAGTAATTACATGGGAGTCGATTACAAGCTAACTGGATATCTCGGATATTGATGTACGACCAGTGAAATTGCAATTAAGTTAACTACCGGACAGTGGCCTCGCTATCTGTATAAAACTTGATTCTTTAGTAGTTCCTAGTTACTTACATTGTATGTTTTTCAATTCCACAACTTTACCAATATATATTTTTGAGATCTACTATTTTATACTTCATTTCACCTGGATTTGAATCTCGATTACAACTGAACACTCTTATAAGTGCTCGGTGACAGATTTTTAAGAGTATAAATTTGTATTTCACACGGGTTTAAAAAATCCCATATAAAGTTAATTTTCAATAAAAATTAAAATAATATAGAGTAATTCGACGCGACGTTTCGGCTTAGCTTGTATATCTTATGACTATCTTATAACTTGTTCGTTACTTTTCGTATTGGTTCAGTAATCCGTCCTTCTATTAGGTATTATTATATTCATTTTTTTTTATTGTAGCACTGTAAAGTGACTGCACTTTTCCTGATGGTAAGCCCAGCACAATCCAAAAACAACGGCGATCACCTAGAGATACGCTCTTCTCCCCTTCTCCCACCTCCTCCTGTTTTATTAACAGTTAATCAATATATATGTTATGTCTATACAACTATTATAGAAAGGTAAAGATATGTGGGAGATAATTTCTAGAACTATTAATGCTGTTTTAAAAATTTACTATCTGATAGAAATCTAACTTTGGGTTGATGGTTATAGTCTATGCTTAATTCTTATTAATTTTTATATTGTAATTAGGCATATACTCGTACAAGGTCGCAGACATTTAGGTACTAGTAATATAGAAATAAATTATATATCATATAGTAGTGTACAAATAAGTCCTATAATAACGCCTTATTATATGTATCCAGTTATAATACGTATTAGACTTCGATTATTACTATATAGTTTTAGAATTTGTAATAACTCTTTTTATATTCATTTGGGTCATAAAGACATTACTACAAATATCTTGCCAGCCGCCTTACTCTTGACGCTTTATAAAGTAAATCCACCTTTCTCAGAAAAAGTAGATCGAGTTGCGACGCGAGGTTCCTCTATTGGTAATATTGGGAAAACGTGATTTTAGACGCCCGAAGATATATTCCTTATCGTTTCGTTAGATGGCGCTATTATTAAAAATCGACCGACCGTGTTTACGTAGAGTGGTTTTCTTCATAGAATTATTTTATTAGTAAATAGCTGTGCCTGCGACTTCCTCCGTGTGAAACCTTATGTAAAAAAACATCGATCAATAAAGTCATCTGAATGTACTAAGTCCATTTACTTATCTACTGTTCTCTCGCACTTAAGTCGCATCGTCGAGTTTTTGACGGGATCTTGGTCTGTCATGTAGTGGATTTTATTTTTTATTCATAATCTTGTGTTACTTGACTCTATATTGTGTAAAATGGTGGTGTTAGAAAGTACTTAAGTGGGGAGGGGAAAAAAATTCCCCCCAAAATAAATTTTTTGATACCCCAAAAATTTCTTTCAAAATTTTTTCAAAACAGCCCCCCTCTTTTTTGGTCATTTAAATTTTTTCAAAAAACTTTTTTTTTCGATTCTCACTTTTCAATTGCAGTGATGGTCTACTTGAAGACTGGTTTCCAAAATGAAATGGAAGAAGAACTTGAAATACTATTTACTACTCACAATGGCATTCATTGAAATTTTTTCAAGAAACTTTTATTATCGATACTCACTTTACAATGCAGCAATATTCTTCTTGAAGACTGGTTTCTGAAAATTGAATAGAAGAAGAACTTGTAATACTATTAAATACTTGACAGTGGCAGTAATAATCTAAAAGATTGGTTGCCAAAAATAAAGATAAAAAAAAAGTCGCATCGTCATTAAAACTTTGGATAGACCACACCGATTTTAATGAAATAAAGACTAAAATGTTGTTTACTAAATATGCGTGACTAAAATATGCTTTACGATTTTCTTGAAGAGGTTTTATCATGAATACAGTATGTTAGCAGTGATACATGTTCATACAAATAGACAGACAGACCTTTCTAAAACTGATTGAAATTTATTTTATTACTTATTCCTAGTCACCTGCAACAATTTTTTTTACAAAAATCTAAAGTACAGCATGTTACATTTACATTCTTATTATATTTATAGATAAAATAAAATATAAATTGACAAATATTTGTATGCTTTATCCGAAAAATCAGCTTGCACGCACCATGACGCGAACTGGAGAGTATCAGTTCAATATCCCGCTGTTTCGAGCATTTCACTGTTACCAGTTACTGATTTAAAACAATTTATTTATAAAACAACATTTTCACTAGAATGTTAACAATTAATGATCGTTAACAATTTCAAGGAAGTTGAGTGATACTAATCTTTGATGTAAATTATATATATGAAAAATTGGATAAGATAAAATACCTCGATTATAACAATGATACGGGGAAATCACATACGATTTATTTAGTCTTCAATAACAAAGGACATGTTTTATACTTGTCAAAATGTATTTTAAAATAATTATACTGGTATTTTGTTCCCTAATAGGAGTATCGCTTGGTAAGTAAAAAGTAAACATACATTCGTGTTTCTTGTGTTTTCTTCTCTAAAGATAGTAACGCTTGGTAGGCAAGTAAACACACATTCAATTGTTTTTTCAATATTCAAGCTACGTCAGTCATTAATGAGTCAATTAAGCTTATTATATTGTTTGGTTAGTATATGCACAATATTCACACATATTATTAACAATATTGCAAGCTTAGTGTACAAAATAGTCAAAATGGAATATGACTGTCTGACTGGAATGGTTACTCAAAAATCCGAATTTGACGTCACTCTTATATCGTGTGTTTCATTTATATATAATGAAAATACAGTTCCTTTGAGACACAATTACGGAAAAACTACTGAACGTATCGGTATAAGAATATGGCCATTCCATCTGGAATTTTAGATGATTCTAGGCTACATATTTTTTGGATTCGATTGGCCCTTTGCCATTTGCCTAACGCAACGGACGGGAATCACTATCTATACTAATATTATAAAGAGGTAAAGTTTGTGACGTTGTGAGTTAGTGGGTTTGTGAGTTTGTGACGTTGTGGCGTTGTAAGGGGTAATCTCAGGAACTACTGGTCCGATTTGAATAATTATTTCAGTGTTATATAGCTCATTCATCGAGAATGGTTATAGGCTATATATCATCACACTAAGGTCAGTAGGAGCGGAGCAAAGATGAAAAATGTTTCAAAATCGAGATGTTTTTTTTTAGAGCTTCTGCTGTGTGTCAGCGTTAGCCCAGAGAACTATTACTACGTGGACGAAGTCGTGGGCAGGGGCTATAATCTATATACTAATATTATAAAGAGGTAAAGTTTGTGAGTTTGTGACGTTGTGACGTTGTAGGGGATAATCTCAGGAACTACTAAACCGATCTTTTACCGATAGAAAGCCACGTTATTTGTGAGTGTCATAAGCTATATATCATTACGCTAAGGGCAATAGGAGCGGAGCTACAATGAAAAATGTTTTAAAATCGGGGCTTTTTTTTCTTTTGAGAGCTTCCGCTGCGTCTTAGTCCAAAATAACTATTCCACGCGTGCGAAATCGCGGGCAGAAGCTATTAACTAATTATATTATCTATAATAATATTATAAAGAGGTAAAGTTTGTGACGTTGTAGGGGGTAATATCTCCGGAGTCGGAGAAAAATGGTCGAACGAAAACGTTTCTTACGAACGCTGCCTTAATTATGAGATATATATGATTGAGTTATAGAGAAAGTGGGCACGGGTCGGCTAGTCTATCTATATAAATAAAAACACAAATGATATGTGTGTGACATCTAAGCTTACTGAGATCTCATTACAATTCTATACTTAAATTTATAATTAACCATGAGTATTAACGTGATAACTAATTAGTTCGGAATACAACAGTGTGAAAAGTATGGTTGGCAATACACACGCACAGTAATACCAGTCCCATCCTCAGGAGTAATGTAGTCAAATATATTTTTTTCATAGGTCAGTTGCGATGCTACGCATGCAGTTTCTCATCTGTGGACGCCGACCAATCGTGCTTAACAATTACCAACACGACACACACTGTGAACTGTCCTTACACATATTGCACGATCATGAGACAAGAGTTTGTTGTGAGTATCTATCTAATAAATAATTATTGTCACTCGTACGCGGAATTTTAGTACAGTACAAAAAATATATAGTATACGCGTGTACCTCTCGAGTGAAGAAAATATCAAAATATCTTTAACCGTGTTTCTAATTCTTCTCGGGGATGCAACATTGAATATATATATTGACGTTCATCATACATACTGTCTGCCCGCTACAGACAATGAATGGTAAATGGAAAATGTGTGTTTAAACTTTTATATGTACTTAATAACCTAGTAAAGAATGTACATTATAAAACTATTGGTAGTCCAACGATAGAAATTCCACAATATAATATTTTTGAGGTTTTTTTGCCAAAGAGCCTACAAATATTGTAGATTGGTTAGACATTAAGATCATGAAGTATGACGAATAGAGACTTATAAATAAAGGCTACGACTCGTCGATGTTAAGAAAAAAAAGTGTTTTCAATTATTATTTTTTTGATAACACTAAAGATCGTAAATAGCTAGTAAAAAAAAAATTAAGAAAATCGGCAGAGAAACAGAGAGAAAAAGGTAATGTATCGTAACAATTAACAATTTAATCTTTTAAGAGCTAAGGTCTCTTTCCGAGAAAAAGCTCAAAACATTACATCAACCCTCTATGTATTTACGTCTTCATTATATTGAGAATCGACAGTGGTATTTTAAAAACACGTAGGTATAAGTAATCTGTATCGGAGAAAGTTTTTTTTATTGTATCCATTTTGCTAGTTACTAGTAACTAACTTGTAATTTGACAAAGACGAAGAATCTACCATAAGGTACTTTAATTTTTATACGTTATCACAGATGCTTTGAATTATTATTTTCTAGGACCCCATTGGAGTCGTTTCAAGCTTTACACGTGGTTGTGAGGAAGAACCAGATTTCCTTAATCATGATATTGTCGATCCTACGTTCCGAACTTTTTACCGAGCGTGTACGAGCGATTTATGCAATACAGGTGAGTAACCATCCTCTTAACAAGATGCATGTTTTCCAACAAGCGACAAGACCTTAATATTTTTTCTCAAATTATCTTTTATGCCAGAAGAATAATTTTTGTAACATAGTGGCCTAAGTGTTTGTATAATCGTTACCAATCGTTCTTTCCTTAGTCCTGTATTATTACTTGTTCATATTATTATTTATTTATATTTAGAACAAATATTTTCTTAAATTTCCTTTTCACCTATTTTTCTTGGAATTTTAGTCGTCTTATAATTTTGCTGTATGTATGTAAAAGTGCTGTATTATATTTTTCCGCATACATATACTGCAAACGTTTTTGCCAACGAAAAAAAGAGAAAATTTTTACGACAATCTCTCAAATCTATGACACATTTATGAGTATGAAACAAAAGTCTATGCTAAGTAGTCGTAACCTAAGTCTGTTTTTTATGCTCTCACATTTTAACTACTCAACCGATCATCATGTAATTTTGATACACGTTGTCAAGAGTACCTACAGAAAAGACTACAGGGTACCTTTCATCCACTGAAAAACTATTACCGAGATATAGGTCAAATTTATATGAATACAAATGAATCGGTGGAAAAAACGCAGTTTACAATAAATATTTATATTGTTATTCACAGGTAACGGAATTCAATCAGTAGTAGGCGGCAACTTATCGCCAACTCCCGAATATATTGGACAAAACTTACTTGTTCCTGGAACTGGCACCGGTGCATTTACTGTAAAATTGAACTTATTTCTACTTGCGGTTATCACTATGGTTGCCATGGTTAATGGATATTAAACAACAAACACTATACATACTTAACGATTTATATGTTATTACTAAATTTTCGTTTTCGGCTGTTTGTGTTAATTTTCTGTAGGCTGTATTTGTTGACGTCATAAAAAAATAAACTCTTAAAATGTCAGTCAAAACGTGAGAGGTTATGTTGTCTTTATTTTAGTAAAAATGTAATTTTTAAATGAAATTTGTAGTTTTATTCCCGTGAGTTGAAGATGACAACCTCACCCACGAGAACAAAGCAAAAATTGTCCTTGAGGAAACTTTTGTTTGTCAAGAAATCGCCAAAAGTTGGTTGCTATGTAGACACTGATTCTAATGATGAATTTTCTCAATCTACATCTCGTCCTATGTCTCCTGCTGATCCTTTTTTAGCTCATAGTGTGTTAAACTCGGACATTAACTTGGATACTTCTGATAACCAAAGAAACACAAGTGCTGACATAGGTAGTCATAACGTAAACCAAAATTCAGAACGTTTTCAAAATGACGAAGACAATCCTAAATGCTGTCGAACATTCTTCAGGAGATCTCGTCCTAAAAGTTTAGTTGATGGGCCACCTTCTAAAGACGAAAATTCAAGGCCTTGCAGCCCAGTAACAAATTCTATAAACAGCCTAAGTGACCAAACAATCTCATGTGCCCAATCAAAATCTGATGAAATAAATAGAACTACTATGAAATTATCTAAAAATGATGATGCAAAGAAGTGTTTTGAACATTCCGGTTCATTTGAAGGACTAAAAACAAAAAATAAACTATTTGTCAAAAGATTATCAGCAGACCATTTGATTTCAACAGAAGCTAAGTCTATGTATAGGTCCTCATCTCCAGAAAGTGATAGAAGTAGTTCTCTAGATCGAAAAAGGAGGTAAGTGACAACTTGGAACTTTTTTTTTTCAAATGTCATGATTTTTTTAAAAACATTCTTTTTAAAATTCGCTTAGGTCAAAATCAACAATCACCCGGTCTTCACGAGCTGGCAGCACAGATAGCTTAGCCCGTAATTCACTCCTTGCTGCACAAGTGCTGCGTCTCATTCCCACACAGGAGGCACGAGAAAGGTTGTTAATAATATAGTTGATAGTTATATTGTAACAATTCAATCTTTTCATATATACATTTACTCGAAAGCATAACCATTACTTCTAATAGAACTGCACTTCTTTAAAATGAATGTGGTATGTAAAACATAAATAATACTAATTATTTTGTTATATCCATACTAAATATAAGAAAGAAAGATATATTTATTCAATACATACAACACATACTTACAAGAATATACATTAAAAAAAATCAAAAGAGACAAGTGTTGCATTAGGTGAAAAGGTCTTTTTCTCAGCACAAGTTGCAAGCTTCTATGTGGAAGAGTTGCAGCGCTGGTTTTCAGACAAAGCCTGCTGTATATTAATATATAGACAAAATTACAAACACACGGATGCATTTACAGGATAATTTCAAATTAATATTACACCTGCCCTTAATATGTAACCTAATACTGTATATGGGCGATTCTCTGTAACCTCGTAATCGGCTGTCCCGACTGTTTTTTTTCAAAAAGCAATTTAATTATTTAAAAAAATAACACTCCTAATGAAACTTTAACCCCGAAACTTTACGGGCCCATTGTTTTTAGAACCATAACTATTTTAATTTTTTTTCTAGACATGATAGAAGCTCTAAAAATACAGTCCCCTGGCTGTCCCCATCACTGTAATTCCTGTCTAGGAACGAGATTTACGAAGAAGTAACTGAAATTACATACATTTGGTAGTTAATATAATAAGAAAATAATAAAATTAATACTATTTTCCTAAAACAACATCTCATTACGAATATTATTGTATTAGTAAACACTTGTAAACTTTGTCCCCAGAATTTTCATACAGTCCCCTGCCAAAAATTTAAATTCATAATAAGAAAAACTGTAATATTTACAAACGTTCTTTTAGAAAGAAACGAAACGCAATTATTGTGATGTTGGCAACCTTGTCGAATGCGGCGACGATACGCCATTTTGTTTAGTTTCAGAGCGTCATTTGTGAGGTGAACACGCCTTTGGTACGCTACCACACACAGTCCTCTGGTAAGTAATAATATTTATATGTTAATTGCTTTAATTATCGCTATATAGTTTATTGTTTTATTAATTATGTCTAAAATGATCGGTAAGTTCTTAAAAAAATATTTTACATTAGTTTTGTAAATATTGTTAAATGTAACCTAAATACACAGTCCCCTGGGAACAGTCCTCTGCCTGAAAATGCAGCAGGGGACTGTTTTACACAACAGGGGACTGTGTATTTTGCGTATTGGTTATTGTTTTTATGTATTGTTTGTATAAATTTATCCGCTACTATGTTTTATTAATGTAAAAATCATCAAAGTATCATTGCTTCGCATTATTTTCCTTTATAAACTTAACTATATTATTTTTCACAGGCCGATCGAACACACATGATATGGGTCCTAAAAAGAAAAAATTATCCCGAGAGGAATTACTACAGAAAAAGAGAGAAGCAGAACGAGTACGATACGAAAGAAGAAAAAATGATCCTGAAAAGAAAGAACAAATGCGAGAAAAGGAGAAGTTGAAGTACCAAAAAAAGAAAGAAAAAGGTTTGCGAAAATTAGTAAAGGATATGACACCTCGTGAGCACAGAGCTGCCTTAAAGAAGTGGAAAGAACATTGCACTGTATACCGAGCCAAAAGACTAAGGCTGAAAAGCGTCACTAATACTTTTGTACGAGAAAATACGCCGTTATCAGATCCACAAGTAGATACTCCGCCTACACGACCTGCCACTCCAGTTCCAGTTCAAATATCTTCAGCTCCAAGCCCAACAGTCTCCAGTACTAATCTACAGCAAAGAAAAAAAGAAGCCAAAAAGCGACGTAAGAAGTTTAACAAAGAAAGAAATGAAAGGATCGCACGTTTAGAGAAAAAACTTGAAAAGTACAAAAAAAGATTAGCGAGACTTAATAGTAAAAACAAAAAGATCGTTGAAGATACACCTAAGACAAAGATTTTGAAAATGTTAGAGGAGCCTGTTCAAAGAAAAGAAGTAGTCAAGAAAGCGTTGTTTGGCGACGTCATGAGTAAGCAGTTGAAAGAAAATTATTTCTCATTGAAACGTACCAAAGAGAGACAAATCTTTAAAAAAGTTGTTAGTGGCAGTATTGTACAAAAGTACAGGCACTGGATACCTAAAGAAATGATATTGATGTCTAGACCTGGAAAAAAATCTAATCTCAATGGCTTAGATGTACCTGTAGCTAAACGATGTAAAATACCTGATAGTTATAAAAGAGCTGTTCAGAATTTCTTCGAAGATGATAGTAATAGCCGTACGGGAGCCGGTAAAAAAGAATTTATAACTAGAAAAACTGTGAAGAAACAGAAGAGATATCTTCTTGATACGGTTTTTAATCTTTATAAAAGGTTTATTACTGGGCACCTAAAGATTAGCTACCAAACATTTTGCAGACTCCGTCCATTTTGGGTTTTGAAACCAAACGCACAAAACCGCGATACGTGTCTTTGCGTTGTTCACAGCAACATAGACATGAAGCTCAGCGCACTTCATACTGCTAACATATTAACTTGCAACAACCACCAGAAGTTGCTGGAAGATCTATGTTGCGACCGGTATAATGTGAATTGTTTGGAGAGATCATGTCATACTTGCCTTGATAAAAACCCGAAATATAAAGAATTTGATAACAGAAATGTCATAAAATATAAAATGTGGGTTTCCGAAAGGCAACAAATCCAAGATTTTAAGACTAAAAAGTCCCGACTGGTGACCAAATATTTGAAAAAAACATTTGAAGTACATCCAAGAGAGCTCATAACATATTTACAGAAAGACTTGCACAAATTTTTGAATCACCAGCGTAATATTGTTCACCAATATAAAGCCATGAATGATTTGAAGTCAAACCTACAAGATGATGAAGTCCTGATCCACGTAGATTTTAGCGAGAATTATTTCACTAAATACGCAGAAGAAATACAGGCCTTTCATTTTGGTGGATCTCGAGCACAAATGAGCCTGCATACCGTAGTAGTTTACCTACGAAATTCCATCCTTTCTTTTTGCACAGTCTCCGAGAACATAGCCCATTCACCTGCTGCCATTTGGACACATCTACGACCAATTTTCAAGACTCTTCCATGTGGCATCAAACGAGTGCATTTCTTGAGCGATGGCCCTGTAACGCAATATCGCAATAAAACTATGTTTTTTATAATGGCAACCAAACTCTCTGAAGAAATTCCAGATATTGAAAACTTTACATGGAACTACACTGAAAGTGGCCATGGAAAGGGTGCACCGGATGGTATTGGAGCAACGTGCAAAAGAACAGCTGATTTTGTTGTTAATTCTGGAGGCGATATCAACAACGTTGATCAGTTTGTTAATGTAATCCAAGAGCGATGTCTTGGCATCACATGTATTGCAATTGACGGTAAAGACATCCAGGCAATGATCGATCAAGTTGAAGTGGAAGCGGCCGATCAGAAGGGTTTTAAAGGCACTTTAAGTGTGCATCAGGTCGCAGGTGTTTATTCCAGCTCCATCCTCGGCCTTCCAAGAAAATGCAAAACACTTATAATGAAAAGCATCAGCTGCTTTTGCAACAGCAGCGAATCTTGTGAGCATTATAAAATAGGCAGTATCAATTTTCCTGTAAAACCTAGATGGACAGTAGAAGAAGTGTTTACAGAGTCTGAAACGGAAGATCTTGAATCTGCTAAGCCTGAATTGATACCTACACTAAAGAAGTCTCCTCAAAGATTGGATGATGTTATAGCAGGAATGAGTGGCATTCGGAATTCATGTTATAATACTGGAGATTACTCCTTTTAAAATATCCAGCTAAAAATGTAAAAATTGTTACGATGCCGTAATTAACGAGATTGATGACGATGAAAACGACGTACATGTTACTTTCCTCAAGATTTCTAAACAGAAAATGCAGATCTTTAGAATGGATAATAATGACATTTCGGACGTGTCATTTGATCAACTGGTCCAAAAGTTGGATAATCCTAACTTTATTTTGAAGGGAAATGGAATATTTTATTCGTTTTCTACTCAAGTAAACGTTTTCCAACGCTAACTTATGCGCCTTATTTGATTTAGAAAAATCCTTAGGATTTCATTGGAGATCTCAGTTGAAATATCATATATTTGAGAGAAAAGATTTTACTGATCATTATTTTAATAATAGATGATAATTCATTTTAATGAATACTGCATAAAACATTTAATGATTGATATTATTAATAAGACTATGTTTATCTCGGTGAGTACAAAATGTTTCTAGCACTTAAGGTTAAGTTTTTGTTATGAATGCTTAAATTCTATTAATAATATTAACAATAGTACGTGTTTCATTTAATGATTAATATTATAAACTATAAGACTTTATGTTGATCTCAGTGAGTACAAAATGTTTCTAGCACTAAGGGTTAAATTTTTGATATGAATGTATAAAGATAGTTACATTTTGTATTCATTTTTTATAAAGAAACTTTGTTGATTATTGATGCGAAAATATGTCTAAAAACAATAAATGTTTGATTAACGTTAAATGATTTTTTTTAAGTACAACAATCCTCTGTCTTTCTTACCAGCCACCTGTCACGTTCAAAACAGTCCTCTGATGCCTCAAACAGTCCCCTATCATGATTTTTTGGAAAATCGCTAATAACTCAGAAAATACGTATAAATTCAGTGGGCCTCCTAATCTAATTAAAATAATAGTTAATTTTCTTCGAAATAGGACACGGTTTTTTAGCAAATGGCAAAAAAAATCGCCAAGACAGCATTTGTATGGGACCTGTACGAGCTTACAGAGAAATACCCATATATAGAATACAATAAAATAAAATTCAAATAAAATAAAATATGTTTATTATTTAAAAAAAAACAGTTGATAAAATTATTAAAATTATTAAAATCTTTTCTTATTTAAAATGAATATGTTATGTAAAACATAAATAATACTAATTATTTCCATACTTAATAGGTTTATTATTAAAAAGACCTGTTGATAAAGTTATAATAATCACAAAATCTTGTTTGGAAGTACCTATTACCAGTTAATTTTCTCATTTTGAACTTTCTGCAGCTTATATAATAAGTATAGATAGATAGCAATATGTTAATATTGCTTGTAATAATAATTCTTAACAATCAAAATCTGCAGTTTTAATTTGTGCTCAGCTGCATACATACTACATTAATGTTTAACATTGAACAAATAAATATTTAATAAGAGAGAGCAGTAATTAATACTCAATTAAAATATTTCCTAGTATCTTAATAATATCTTATTTGCACTATTGTTTCAGAAATTATCTCTATGGTAGACTTGCATCCCATTCTTTGCTAGGTGCTGCTGAGTTAGAGCATGTATTTCCAGATAGAGAAGTAAAAATATTCATCGGAACATGGAATATGAATGGGCAAGCCCCACCCAGGTAAAAAAAGTTCTTTTTCGAACTGACTATGCTATTCGCCTTGGAAGGTTGCCTTTACAGCTTCACAGGACTACAAAAAAAAAGTTTTTGCCAACATTCTGTCAATAATTGCTTCCTACTACTTTTTTTTGGACAATTGTTCTTTATATATGATGAAGCCCATCGGTTTATAAAATTGGCTGAGTGCCTTAAGCGCTCGCCTCAGTAGTCCAGTGAAGCTGTTAAGACCTTGCTAGGTCAATAGCGTAGTCAGTTCGAAAAGAAATAAAAATCTGTTTATGTATTTATGTTATAATTATATGTTTTTGTTATCTGTTTGTCAACCAATTTCCTCTATATTTTTTTGTTTTATTCATTATAATGAACTACTCATTATATCCAGATTGCTTTAATATTGTCAAGAAAAAAGTTTTATTAATACTTTACGTTTCCATATAGTCTACAAGTTAAAGTGTTTATTCATTACTTCATGATCTTTATGTTTACAGCACATAATATTTATATAATACTGAATACAGATTTTATCTTTTACAAAAAGAGAATAACCAACTTGTAAATAATATTGCACATTTAATCATCCTGACTTTGCACCGTTAGTCACCATGGGAGAGGCCAAAGTTCTCAGATGTTCTGACAAAGTTTATTGAAATGTAGTAACCAGTTATAATCTGTATAAATATACTTGAAATTCACATGTAAACTGCCATATAATTTTGCAAATATTACTGAGTAGCCACATAGAATAACCTTCTGTTTAATATACTTCATTCACTGATTAACATAAAAAATATACATAATTACTTACATTTAAAGTTTCAGGTAATAAATATTATCATATTTCTATAATGGTAACTAATATATAAAGTGAATATTGAAACTGTCTTCTGTATATTGCAAGTGCTGACAGCTTTTGAAAGCTAATGTGCCTATACACACTTCATACACAGTATTTATTCATTTATGGTATATGGATCTATACCTGTCTTTAAATAAATAAATATGTTTTGGTAGAAAAAACGATACTAATACTTACAGAGAATTAGCTGATTTCATATTTCCTGACCAAGTGAAACATGTGCCAGATATATTTGCAATCGGCACTCAGGAATCATATTCAGAGAGAACAGAATGGGAAATTACTATACAAGAAGTTTTGGGACCATCACATTTATTGTTGCATTCTTACTATTTAGGTGAGTTAAAAGTGCTTTTATAAGTCAATTTAGGCCACAGTTAGGCTTAAGGGAACTAAGCTAATTATTTTTGCAATAATCACAATATTTTGAAATCTTTGCCTTGACTTGTAATCCTTAATTATTTATTGTATGTGTTCCAGCTTTATTAGAATTTTTTAAAATATCAAAACGTGTGACAATTTCAGAAATCATTTATGAGTTGAAAGATTCATTTAAAAATCTCATAAAAAATAATAGGGATCATCTCTACTGAAGATATTAACATACTATTGTCAGTGCAGTTAGCTAATCTTAAACAAATTCTGTATTAAGAACAACTATTACGTAGGGAATCTGCCACATAACTAAGTCATGGGTTTTTATTTTCTCGAACTGACTACGCTATTGACCTAGCAAGGTGTTTACAGCTTCACCGGACTACCTAAGTCATGGGGCATGGTACCTCGTTTATATAGGCATTCACATTTCGGTGTCCATCTACCCACGGTACCTCACGCAGTACCATACGACACTATCCATTCCTTCTCGCTTAGTGTACTTTCTGACCTGTGCTTTGTATGGTAATTGATATGTTCCTGAAGGTCCATACGTTACCATACCATAAGTTACCATAGTAACTTATAACTTTACTCAATACATTGGATTTGTTGCTCCATAGATTTGCATACTCAAATGATGACTACAATGTTATAATATAAGTATATAGTTGTCACATCACTGTTTGTTAAATTTTTCAATGTACCAAAATATTCTGTTTAATTTCTGCCAATACTATCAGACGAATCTTACTAGTGTTGTAAATGCGAGTGTGAGTTTGTTTGTTTGTTACGGTTCCACACACTATTCCACTGATCATGAAATTTTACATACATGTTGTCACAGGTACAGAAGACAACATAGGAAACTTTCATACAGAAAAGTGCTGTTTCCGAGAGCTAAAAAAGCTAATCCATCCATAATAATATCCATATATGATTACAGGTACCATACACCTCACAATATTCATAAGAAGAGATCTGATCTGGTTTTGCTCTTTACCTGAAGATGCTAGTCTTTCCGTCCGGCCGGGTACCGCCTTTAGGACAAAGGGCGCGGTTGCTATATCTTTTGCTCTATTCGGTTCCACGTTTCTTTTCGTCACAGCGCATTTGACAGCACACCAAGAGAAAGTTAAGGAAAGAGTATCGGATATTAAAAGAATAATAAGAGCTATTGATTTACCTAAGAATTTACCCTGCAGGCATAAAAATAAAGGTAAGATTATCATTAGAAGTGTAGACCTTTAA
The DNA here is from genome assembly GCA_036509395.1 of Antheraea yamamai. Lineage (NCBI taxonomy): Eukaryota > Metazoa > Arthropoda > Insecta > Lepidoptera > Saturniidae > Antheraea > Antheraea yamamai. Next base: position 8,580,011 of record AP028440.1, read on the forward strand.
AAAATATGTTTTTTTTTCCTTGTCTAACCATTATTACGAATCTGTATCATTTGTTTTAAATTATTTAATATTTCTAGATAACATTAACTTTTCCAAGCTTTTGTTATTTCGTACAAATCCATTACAAAATATTTATTAACTAATAGGCTTCGATCAACAATAACTAGATATCGGGTAGGAAAAATACGTCTCGGAAAATAACAGCTCACTTGAAATGTGAGCTTTAATTTTGTTTAGTTTGTTTGAAACACAGCCAATGTAAGCACGTTTCACAATGGCGCAGTGTATTCAATAGATGCAAAAATAATACCCGAAAAACCAATTTAACGGCCGGAGTGTCTTACTTTTGCTAAATACATGTTGAATAACTTATATTTTAAGATTTAAAGTAACAAATAATATCAAATTTTGGACAAAATTACCGATTTTAAACCTGTGATACAAATGTTTGACCAAGGCACGCCAACCACGCACAAACACGCACAACAACGGGAAAAAGTACTTTATTCATTGCGTGTTAAGGTTGAATTCACACTAAATATTCTTTATGTTGTCTTTTCATTTGTAAGTGACGGGAGTAATTTATTGCTTTGCTCTTTTTATCGTAAGTATTAGATAATATTTTGAACATTTGTGACTTTATTACTAGGTGTCATGGTTGTAATTAGGTTGAACTTAAAACTGTTTTTCTCCCTTTTTTAGTAAACAAATAACTACATAAGTATATATTTACGCGGACAGCAGTTAGCTTCGATTTTGTACGTGACCCTTTATCTAGTTATTGTTGATCGAAGTTAATAGGATATTGTATCTTCTTATTGTTATAATTATTACTTCTAATTAACATATTAATTTTACAGATGTTACAAACAATTTTGATTATGTTTTCTGGTGTGGTGACCTTAACTTCAGACTCGGAGAACCCAGAGCTGCAGTACTGCGGTGGATTGAACAAACAAAAGTAAGTTTAATTATTCAGGTACAAGCAATATTCACAATTTCCATAGAAATAGTTACCTAATTACAGACCCCCACTACTGTATTTTAGTATATTATTTTGAAGCTATTCAATTTTCTCTGATTAATTCAATCTTATTAAAGTAGTCTTAGATTTATTAAATAGGGAGTTGCGAAAAACATATTTGTGATTATTTGTATATATTTGTACCTATACGAAGGGATTTATTATTCATGAAGCAATATTAATAGAGGTGTCACAGAAAATGTAGCACAGCATGACGGAATGGGAGTGTCTAAAAAGCTAAAATGATGGGTGACTATTTTATGAATGGTCCCTTAATTACAAATTGACAATCATATAAATTTTTAAGCTCTGATAGTCAATATATCGTCCCCAAATCTTGACACCCCAGGCAAATATCCGGATAGCTCATACTTGGGGTGGATACTATTGAAGTTATCTACCGTTTCATTGTTCTAGAAAGTTCTATCCTTTACAGCATGCTGTAGCGGCGTCCCACTCTAGATTTGACTATACGGATATTCACTAGACAACTTCAAAATGGTAGCAGATACTAATCAATACGTTTTCTCCTGTGCATCGCTGTTTATTCAAATACGCATGCCATACAATAATGTTCTCTGAGCTGTACGGCATATGTTCTAATTTGCAGTTTCCGCTACCTCCTCATCTACCTCATGGATTACTTCACGCCGACCAATTAACTGCAATATTAGAAGACGGTGCAGCTTTTAGGGATTTTCGAGAAGCTCCAATAACATTCCCTCCTACTTATAAGGTATTAACAATTTCAATTATATATGTTTGCTATCTGTTACAAAATTAATTATGTTTTTTTTTAAATATTGAACAGTATGATCCAGGAAGTCAACAATTTGACACATCCAGTAAACAAAGAGCACCTGCATACACAGACAGGATACTTTATAAAGCAAGATATATGCCTGTAGGCTCATCATCAGCATTCTCCGGTAAATATGTTTAATAATACATCTTTGCTAAGGCCGAATTGGGAGTTTTGAATTTTAGTGTAGACTTCCCCGAAACTTCATCCCCGTGGAACTTAATGCAAAAAACAGTCTTCCGTCTACTGTCTCTTAGATATTAAGTATTTATACATTATATAATATCCTATTTTTGTAAGAGATTAAATTGTATTTATTTACCTATTCTTTTCTCGTGCTTAACTCTAGCCGTCATTCAAATCACAATAACTTTCGATAGAGTGAACCCATTTAAATAAAACAGAGACTAAATGTTACTCGTGGACATATTTGATGACTTTCTCGGTGAGGTTTTATCGTGAACTGCGTTAACTTTAGGAGTGACGCGTGTCCACACAAACAGACAGACAAATATACATTTCTAAAAATGATTGAAATGTAGTTTGTTACTTACTCCTACTCATTCAAATCAAATCAAAAATACTTTATTCAGTTTAGGCCTTATAGTAATAAGGCGCTTATGAACGTCAAAACTACCACATTCACAAAAATTTCAGAGATTATAAAGAAAACGGCGAAATTGAATTTAACTTTGCCCTCGAATAACTTTTGAACGGGGTGATTCTTCGAAAAATGATATCAAAACTTTTTTGTTGAGCGTTCAATTCTCTACAAAAATACTTGATAGAAATTGCAAAGTAATTTATGGTTCATTAGTTACAAAAATCAGAAGATTTTTTTTTCTGTTTTATTCTTATGGGAAATCTAAAAGTGCAATGCGGACAACCTTAATATTAATATTAAGAGCTCATATTTTCAGAGGCCTATTTTTACATCTAACCGAAAATTTTGAGTCTGATTCCGAGAAGAAAAAAACATTTTGTTTTTAAACACCCTAACACTTATTTGGCTGTTTTGTAAATGACGAGTGCTTGACTAAGGTAGTTGGAAATATTGGAATTTTTTCTACTAATACAGATGAAAAATTGGGCCTTAGGTACAAAAATTTTGTCTAACCTTGGAACAGATGAATATCTCTTATTTATGTAATAGGTCTGCGTCGTATCAGTTCAGTTCCGGTATCAACAGGATTGAAATGTCTGGCGTACAATTCTGTACAGTCTGTTTGTACGAGCGACCACAAACCCGTATGGGCACTGTTCTCAAGTACTTTACGACCCGGCACGGACGTGTAAGTCATTTAATATATATTACTTTTTAATTTTAGACATGCATGCAGATGCATATTGAACCTGATATTAAATCACGATGTAGCCTGAGATAATTACATCAAAAGAACTCTTGAGTCTCAAAATTTAGTTGGTATTAGTATTACTCTACAATATACGTCACTTTATGATGAGTTAGCGATGTCAAACGTCGAGAAATACATAGTTCTATATTTGTCCCAACTACAGTGTTACTACGAGAATATTTGCTAGGTACATATGTCCTTAAGACTATATAAACCTTGGTATGGTCTCATAACAATGTTTTCTTCAATTAAATTTCAGGTTAATTATAAAGCTCAAATCAACGTCAATCGATGCTGCATCCAAACTCACTACCACTCTAATATTATCACATTCATATTACGTAGCTGTGATATTTGTTTTGACATGCCTGAAACGTTATTTGGAACTCATAAAATTAAATCTTTAAACCAGATTTAAGACTAACACTTACCTAATAGGCTTTATAATTACCTGATGATCTGAGTCCTCAATATTACCTAATGTTACAACATGATATAGTCTAAGATAAGCATGCTAAACCTAGAGGAGGACTGGCTGTTAAAACACAACACCTATAGATGTTTGGCGACAGATTTTCTTCTTTAAATTAGTAGGTAGGCTATGCCAACTTAGAAAAAACTCTACCACCATGATATGATTTCATCATGAAATTTTCCTTCGCCAAAAGCTCTGCCTCATTGTCAAGGGTTTCAATTCGATCAACTCTGTCACAATTAAACAGAACTTAAGGCTAAAATTAGGTTTAAGTTTTTGGTGCAAGTGACTGTTACTGTTTTATCCATCAGTATTCAAACAAATTAATAATGTTTTAGAATATTTAATGGTAAATAATAAATCCGCAGTGTGCCTTTAGCAGCTGGTCTGTTCAACCGAGAGGTATATCTTGAAGGAATCAAGCGGCGGCGCGCGTTGCTAGACCATGCGCCAGGTACCTCCGCTGTTTGCAATCTACAATAATCACAATTTGATGTTCAAATATTTCCCACCATTTGATGTCAATTTGACTGTATAATGTATAACTTTTAAACTTGATACCAATTGAACGCCAAACTCCACAGCAAATTGGCAACAATCTGTTACAGATGGACGCCAAATTGCTATTAAAAATTTGCAAGCAGAAAGTTTTTAAATGACAAAAATCCCACGAAATTAATTAACTGCTTGAAAAATGTATTTATTACATAATATCTTAATTTTAATAATTCAATGACATTATGACGTAATCGCTATCTCCAGTTTGATCACAATTTGTCTGCAAGTGTTGCTCTCATACTTTTGGTGTCAGTTTGACGTTCATTTGCGACAGCAATTTGACATTTTGCGGTGCCATTGCTGTATATCTGCTAGCAATGTTTGATTGGGGTGTAATTAAATGATGGGCAAACGCTTTAAAGCGATTTAAATGTCTGTAGCATACATTCCTGAATTTTAATTTTATATTGCTACGTATGAAATCTCAACAAAGCTATTTTTATTACTGTTAGAGGCGAAATACTTTATTTATAAAAAAATATTATTTTAGTTTTTATATTACAACTTCTACGTTGTGTATTCTATTTATTTTTTTATATTTTCTTGAAATGTATCGTGTGAGAACTATAATAATAAACACGACAACTGTGTCTATTGTGGCCGTGTATAATATATTAACAAATGTAAGTACATCTTGTAGTAAATTATAATCCCTTTCGAATTGATAAATTCTAATATGGATATTTTTTTATTCAATTTTTCTATATATTAAATCAGAAATAAACTTTCTAGGTATATTTTAATGTTGTGGCACGATATGAATCAATTTCTTTATAATTTTAATGCTATGAAGTCTAAATTCGTCAAAAATTATAGTCATAATTAAAATGTTTTTTTTTTTTTTTTTTTGTTAAATTTTAACGTAGACTTTTATTTTTTTATGTGTTCTGTAAGAACTTAGGCGGAATGTTGAAATGAAAGTGAATAATAACTATATTTATTAAATCTTTTACCAGATTATAATGCAAATTATTCTAATCAATTTTGTGTTAACGTGACCAGATTCAATGTAATTCTACAATAGCTAAGACAAAAGGGCTGTAGACACTTTGTTTAAGAATTCGTCATATGCATAAATTGAATACTATATAGTGTTTATTTATATGTTTTTTAAACATTAAAATAACAAATCAACAATTCGTTATTGTTGTCACGTGAACAGAAACACCAATCACAGCGCGTGATGTCACAGCTTCCGAAACATTGTTTTGAAATGTATACTTTAGCATATACTGAAAAAAAATTGTGATATTTAAAGTAGTCTAAAGTAATAAAGCCATGCCATATCACATATTTTTTTAATATTCGTATCTGTTATCTATTACTGTATAATAAACATATAATTATAAATTAAAAGTATTATGAGGAAAGTGTATACAGCCCTATTAGTAAACGGTCAACATTGTTGGCCAATTTTTGTGTTACATTGCCATAAAAATCTATAATAATCATTGACATATAAAAACCTAAGACACACTGTCTCGAATAAAAGTAGCACTCAAAACCGGCTGCAAACACTCCCCAATATACATACGTGGTTATAGTTTATGATTTTGCAAATTCAACCTTACCTGAATGATTTAAAGTTGTTATTACAAGGAATCCAAAATTACGCACTCATTTTTGTGTGCCGGTTGTGAGATGTTAAGTGTGCAGATTGTTTCTTTGTATGTCAATGTTAATAATAGATATTTTAACAACAAGTGGTTGTTATTTTATGATGAATTCGAATATTGTTACATAATTAAATATAATGTATTATAAAGTTAAAGAGGAATCTAGTCAAAATCCAAACACGCGCAATATATCAGTATTATTTATTATTTAATTATAAGAAAAGTTAATTTAATTTCACTGCTTTCATTACGCATATAATTCGTGTATGTGAAATGTATTTAGTCTTAGATTATTATTTATGTGTTAGCTGTGGATTAATAATTACATTAGGATACAAAGGTATATCTTATTCAGCCAAATGAGCTTTCAAATTCGTAGTAATAAATTGTGAAGTTTTAAAAACAGTACTTAATAAATGATTAAATGTTTACTGCCTTACAACTGTGTTAACATAACCGTCTCGATGTAAAATGTTATGAACATTTTATTACAAAGAAGATATACTATATTATATAGGTGCTGTGATCAATACTGACTCTAGTCTTTTGTCCATTCCATTGATAAATGTGTAATGTTGATCTAGTAGTGTACGTAGGGATGATCATCAAGGCTGGAGCCAATCTTGGGCTGCTATCCTCTACCCCTCAAAATATTGCATACAATACATAAAGCTCGATATACAATTTTTAAATAAATAAATAAAATTACCTTTATAGCAGAAAAATTGCAAATAAATATTTTATAACTGTTTTCAAGTTAACGAAAGATGTACTGATTATTTTTTGACTTGATAACGTCTTATAAATCGATGAACGCCGGCTGCACGCACGAAAAAGCATGACTCATTGTCACGCTCCGCCTGAGCTGAGCGTGCAAGCGAACAAGCGATAGAGGCGCGATCAGCCTAAACGTTCGGCTTGTCACGCATCTATCTATATATAGAATAATTCAATTTAATTCATAACAGTATGCAATTTTTCATCAATGATTTCTTATGACGTTATCACGTAAAATTATCGTCCGTAAACCGACTTTACAGACAACCAATTTTTTTTTAGTTATCATCTTTTTTTTGACAAACCAAAGATTTTGTTTTTCTTACTCTCTGGATTTTGTTTGTTACCCTTAGCCCCGAGTGCTCGTAGCGTAAATCCAGTCTTGATGATCACCAATCATGTGAAATCCATTCGTGTTTAAAATACATGTAGGTATTTATGCATTTTCAGTGCATTACTTTTTACGTTTACATTTAAGTATTACCAGACGAAAGGCAAAAAATAAAGTAAGAGTAATGCTGGTACCAAGTGATTGTTTAGACAGTAGCAATATTTATGGAGAACACTCTGCACTCGATTCTCGTTCTAAATCAATAAGTGCTTAATATTTGACGTAATTATCTAGAAGCATACAAAACTTATACATCCTCTAAGCGTCTATTTTAAAACACAGTGTCAATGACCGTCGGGTGAAGTGAAAGTGAAGCTAACCAACTAACATAAGGATAATTTTTCGAAGTTTCAACAAATAAAAGGGTTATTGTCCGTTTTATTATCGAAAGTTATTAACTCCGGGTCGCCGCTCGCAGGTTTTATCACCGTTCATTTAATCTAGGTTTATTTAAGTTATTATCCATACTATTGACATTCTTAGAACAAACTTTAACTAAGGCTCTCTTTGTTGTCTATTAGTATTTGTTTTGATATTATTATGTTATGTGTTAAATGTGACCATGAAGTGTAATATCCTAAAATACTGCGAGTGTCTAACCTTACACTTGGTATAATAAAATACAAATAAAAGTTTGTGAGAATGTAATATAGAGCGTGGAAAGGGTAACTGATTGATCATGGATAGCTTATGTACGTTAGTCAATTAGCCTTTTTCGATTTTTAATATTTGATTGTTTCGCTGAGTGGGAGAATACGAGATAAATCGGTGCAGACCTATTAACTATACGGGATGGTAGATATATGTACCAAACTGGTACATACATTTACATTGTGATAGGTCTTTTTCTAAGTCCGTGCATTTACATGGTATAGGTTTTTTTCTAAGTCCGCCTGGCTAGCTACCACCATCATTTTGTTGTGTTCCCACAGCTGCACTTGAGAGGCAGCCCCTTGTAGCGTATGTATTATATCTTTGAATAGTCTTGCGTCACAAGTTATTCTTTGTTTACACGGAAAATGCATTATAACTAATAGAAATAAAAATCAACGATGGATTTGAAAAAAAAAAACGCCATTTATAAGAATTCCTTCCCTATCAATATTCGGGGAAAAAAATGTTTGGACGGGTTAAAGTCTAAATACATTCTTAAGTAGGTATTTAGTCTATTGATATTATTATAACTATTGAAGTGTCTAGATGCTACTTGTATAAAAATGGAAGTGGAACTTCCATTCTACGGTTAGGCGACTCTTAGTAACCTAATAGAGTACTAAAATGACGTAACAATTGCGGTGTTTATAAAATAATAAATTAATCGTGGATGAACAGAAATACGTACTATTTTTCCAAATAAAATTAATAAAATAATAGACATCTATCGTTTAGGTAGTCTAGACTTGTCTAAAAATGACTGTCAATTGTCTATCTAGATTAAAGTGCAAAATAATATATGTAGAGAATGTATGAGAGATTAAAAAAAAATGTTTGATGATAACTTATTCAAATTGACCAACTTGACTTTAGACCCATCGAAATTCTTATTGAGTATATAAGCCCGTCTTCCATAATTTGTATCTGTTTTTCGATTGTTCATTTAATGTCTTACGAAAATCTCATTAATTCCATATTTATTGCATTTGTCATAATTACTCATACAAATGTTATTATAAGTGCTTTAAAAATTATACCGTGTTTGCTTACGTTGAAAAAGCTTAGGTATATTCGATCATTTATCCTAAATGCCATAAACAATGTAGACAATTTATTATCATTAGTTTTATAATAAGCTGAAATGTGTACAACAACCTGATTTAGCTATAAAAATATTTACTTATTCTATTATATACATTTTTAGCTCTATACCTAACAGTCAAAATTATTTATATAAAATCTAGCTTAAATAAAACCTTTTAATTTGAAAAGAACGTGATAAAAAATGTGTATTGTATTCAGATAAAAAAGAACATTTTATTGTTATTCATTACAATATTTTTAAATATCATGTTTTTTTTTAAATTATAATGAAAACTGAAACAACATAAAATTAAATTATTAACAGAATAATCAGTAACTGAAATCGACATGTTCTAGTCCATATTTTATATACCTACAAATACAATGTTGTTTACATTATGTAATTAATTGTTATTAAATATAGTTCTCTCTTTATTTTGTTTTTTTTTTTTCATGATACCCTTGACATTTCAAAGCTCTCTATTGTATCTCTACAAACCTAATAATTACGTAAATATACTAAACACTCTTTTCTTTAAAACAGTTATGCAATATTTACAAGGCCCGGCGGACGTTATACTGCCCTGATAATTAGAATAAACCTCGACAATTGATATACCTAAACCTTGCTCATGAGTCACTTTAGCTACTGGTAAAAACCGCATGAAAATATGTTCTGTAGTTTTTGAGTTTATCGCGAACGGACAGACGTGGCAGAGGACTTTGTTTTATTATATGTAGTGAAGATAAACTGCATTGTGAAAGCCTCATCATAATTCATTTCAAAGATCATTCATTTGCAAACGCCATAATTAAATATTATATAGCCTAATTAAGATAAATTTGTCGACACTTATGTTATAATCGATCATATCATTTAAACGGCAAATACCTATACCAATATACATATAATAATGGGGCCATTTATGTAAAATCGACTATTTTTACACCCGACTCCTTTCGATTTGGCTGCCTTTTTGTGTTTTCAGCCCATCTAAAACATTTTTTAGGAAATTTCTAATTTTTTTTACTCGTTCTAAAAAAATTATGAATGCTTTGAAAAAGTTGATTAGATAAAATTTCCTAAGAAAATATTAAATGAAAAATGAGGAAATATACAAATTATATACATTTTAAAATTACACTTAACTCGTAAACCAGTAACTTTTTTGCGCAATTTGGTAAAAACAGATTATTTTTCAATAAAAAAAGACATTGATATTCAGCAGAATTTAATTCTTTTTTTCTTGTACATTATTATAATGCCACTCAACACAAGCCCATCCTTTGATGTCGTTAATTTCAACAGAGGACCACCGCTCGTAAAATTTGGCTATACGTTCCTTGCCTATATAAAATATTTCTTCTTTGTTGACCTTTAATTTCACTTCATATGATTCACCACCTGTAAAGTAATTTAGAGATCACTGTTGTTTCCTAAAAACTAAATTAGAAAATATTTTATTAACAAATCTGTACATAATAACACAGATCATCTCCACATACGCATACAAATAAAGCTGGAGGGTTTTCTTTTTTCCCTTATCAAACTGACTTAGTTTAGTCGATACGAAATACATATACGAGTTACTGAGGTACACATGTGTATTTCACTAATTCCTATATGTAGGCATAATTAGCTTAGCTTGGTTAGAGTAGCGATGTGGCGTAACCTAGACAACAGACCAAACTGAAGTGTGACGCGCACCCTCGAGCTGGTTGCTAAATAAAATCGGCTTGTTAGTACAGTGAAGCTATAAAGGCTAGTCAGGCCAATAGCATAGCCGATTTAAAATTACTTAATGTTTAACAGAATAAACAATAAATATTTACCTGCCCTAAAGACGAAACCGTAGTCCTTCGGTAAAATCTGGTTTTCACCGTGATTATAAAGTTGGAAATCGCAGAAGTCTACTGGTACAACTGTCTGGTCTGATTTACGGCACAAATAACCGATAGTTAGACTAAAAAGAAATAACATCATTGTTAGATAAGATAACGTATGATTAAATCTTTGGAAGCCTTTGGCAAATTCATAGAACAGAGCTACTAGCCCTTAATGTAAAGAAATGTTGATACAGTGCAGCATCTGCAAAGTTTTTCTTACATAACCCTCTCCATTTTGGGGACCCTGGCCTATTTTTACGTTGTTGGTAATATGATTCTATACAGATAGGTTACTGAAATTTAATTAACAAAATAATAAATTTAAAAATGCTTAAGGATAAAATTATTACTTCTGAATATACTTGAATAAGGGGCAGTACAAAACACCAGTTAGTAGATATTACAGAATGAGGACGTCTCGATGTATCTTCTGGAACTTAAACCCTGTTATATACTGTATTAAACAGTTGCTCCTTTCCTCGAGACATTATTATTGTGTTATTTCAATTTATGTTTTTTATGATTTTATTCACACGGACAACGCACGAAGACTTTATAAGGATGATAAATCCCTACATCGCGTCTACGTCCTCATCTTCTTTTTTTATAGTAAAGACTCCAAAGAGAACAGTACCACAGAAGGTTCCCCCTTACACTGGTTTCGAACAAGCAAAGACACAAATTGCCTCTACGAAGACGGCTTTGTAAGTAATCGTCGCTTCGGCACCGAGGAACTTTATAACTTTCAATCGTAATTAATATTAGTTTATTTGCTTGCTACGCTTTCATGGCTTAATTACTCAAGAGATCAATATGAAACTTTGCATACAACGTGTATGAGTCAAATCTAATAACCTACCTAAGTTTAATTTAGTGTAGTTTAGAGTATATCAAATTTTTCTATAGAAAACGACGTAGGATAATTTTTATCCAGAAAAATGTATCGTTCCCAAGGGATATACGAAATGTAATTAGCCCGAGCAAATTCAATATAATAAAACTCTTAACACTGACTGACATAATGCAAAGATTAATCCTTGAAATTTTGTACAGTACTAACTCAACGTTACAAAGTAATATTTAGGTCTGAACTGATTAAAATATTGTTGTTTTTGGTTCATCAATGTATAATCGATAAAGATCTCATAATGCAGTAGCTGTTCATCAAAGACGTCACAGGTTCGATCATCACAGAACAATTTTTTATGTAACCAACACGATTTTAACATTCAATTACGGTATAGTAGAGACTATGCTTACAATTAATTAGTCCTTAAAGTAAATACTTACTGTGATAAAATAGCTGGTTGACTAACACTTCCTATAGCCATGGTATTGCCATTTTCCAGGAATATGAAATGATACACGTATCGGTGGAACGTTCGCCAGTTTCGGTAAGATCCTGTATTAAAACGTACGGTTTTAAGTATTTTAATGTCTAATTCATCGACTAAAATTAATGTATCATTACATAGTATAAAACAAAGTCCCCTACCGCGTCTCTCTGTCTATCTGTTCGCGATAAACTCAAAAACTACTGAACGAATTTTCATGCGGTTTTCACCGGTGGATAGAGTGATTGATGAGGAACGTTTTAATATATAATTTGTCAAGGATTTTTTCATAATCAGGGCGGAACAACGTCTGCCGGGCCCGCTAGTATAAATTTATATATATTAAAAAGATAAACCCCGTGGAGTTTCTTAACCCATCTTCTCGATAAATGGGTTGTTTTCCGAATCGGTGATCGTTTTGACGTTCATAAGCATCCTCTTAGGGCCTAAACTAAATAAAGTATTTTTTTCAGTTGAATTAAGCAAAATAATAGATATTTAGGTAACAGTATTTAGGTAAATCAAAATTTGTTGTAATTGCTAGGTATTTTAAACCATTTTATATTCTATACTACCTATCCAAACCGGCTTCTCACGGGTGTATTGAGGAAAAAAAATGAGACTGCATACTTTCCGTTTACTATGTTTACATGCGTTTGCCATGTAATCAAATAAAATGTCATCTGAACAGGTCAACGTGAGTCTGTCAATATTTTTGAAGATTTCCCTGTTGTTTTCTGTTATACTGATTCAATCTTTCTTTACATGGAGTTTACGTAATTCAATTTTTTTCACTTTTCCATACGATTTTTCATACATTTACTTTAATACCAAACTTGTACCGGCAATCACAAGCACAAAAAAAATGCCAGCCAGTTTGAAAGAATTTATAACTTTAAGAATAACAATTAAATAAATGTTCTGTGGTGATATGAAAAATGTTATGTAAAAAAAGGTTTAATAAACTAATTTGTTATTGTTACTTTTACTCGACATATAACTCAAGTACAATAACATTGTTAAATGAATAATTACGTTTCATGTAACATTACTTATTATGTTATGAAAAATAAAGAATTATTATTTTTATCATTCAGCGATTGATTTTTATTTATATGGATTGATTAAGGTTTATAGAAAATGGCCATTTCTGGAATAGAATAATTACAAAAAAAAAAATCACCGAAACTGTGGTCCCTTACACATGGCATATTAAGTAAGTACTCTTTCCCATCAAGTATAACAGATCCTTGTAATAATCCCATTTGCTCGTAATGTGTTTGGTGCAATCTGGAAAAGTATATTTTATACTTCAACTTTATCAAATACACTGAACTTTATCAAGGACACTGATACGACATATAGCTTGTAAATAAACATTTCCTATGAAAAACAAATTCTTCACAAAGCAGTTTGCATTGACAATGACACGTTTAGGCCTGTTAGTTCCAGGGAACAGCCAATACATGATAAATGTTTGTGTATTTCAAGCATTCAAGAGCGGTGGTACAGTATTTGTATCAAACCGGATCTCAAGCATCATGCACATGACGATAAAGCCATCACAGTGATACTCTTTTAGTTTGATATTCCACTGATGAAGGCGTTACTGTTACTAAAGGCGTTGTTTCTAAATCCATCATTAAATATTAGAGTGGACGTTATTTTGCACTTCCACCCGGAATTAATTGGCCGCTGCCAGGTCTCGCTGCAATAAACACGTTTGACTTTATTTACGCGATATGTATCGTACAAAGTTATATCTAAAACCAGTAATAGAAATAGTAAAATATTAGTAACTGAGACAACAATAAAGTAATTAAAGGCGAAGTTAGTTGACGGTTGAATGCAACTGTTGCATCGGAAGAGTCAACATCAACCTGATGATATTCCTTGAGGGAGCGAAAGACGTGTAACTATAAGTTAATCTGCAACATATTAAAATCAATTTTAACTTCTTCTTCTTCTACAGTTACATACCAACAGTGTCAGCCGACGACAGGTTCAACCATCCGTTGTGTACAATCGTAAAGTAACAACGTATTGAATTACTTTATGTTGTTTCATTTACTAATATTTCACGTTTTCTATTGTTAGCCTGAGATATAACTTTGTCAGATACATATCACGTACATAAAGTCAAACGTGTTTTGTTGCAGTGAGACGTGGCAGCGGACAATCAATTCGTCACCAGACTAGGCCCCCCTCGGCAGCGGCTCAAGCCTAGTTCCGTTCCCTCGGCGTGGAGCCCTTGAGTACGCTGCTCGCGCGATACAGTCACACAAAATCTTACATCACTGCGACAACATTACACATATCACCTCCACACACGTGCACGCATGCACGCTTACACATGCAAGTGGAAGGGTTTTATTTTTTTTCCCTTACCAAACTGAAATAGTTTAGAAAATTATCCGATACGAAATATATATAAGAGTTGTTGAGGTATGTATGCTTGGTACACATACATGTTTCAACAACTCATATATGTATGAATAGTTAGCTTAGCTTAGGTTAGCTCAGATAAGTCGCCTCCGGGGGCCCACATTTGTGTGGAGGGCGTCCGGGTCAGGGTGGGGACCAACATGAAGTATCTGGGCCTCACCCTGGACGGACGCTGGCGGTTCGAGCCCCATTTTAAGGGGCTCGGACCGCGCATAGTCAAGGCGGCAGCGGCGCTCGGACGGCTCCTCCCCAACACGGGGGGGCCGGGCGCCACCTGCCGCCGCCTCTATATGGGGGTCATACAGTCCATGGCCGGCTACGGGGCACCGTTGTGGGTCGACGCCCTCAGCGCCACAAATATCCGTGCGCTGCGAGCCGCGCAGCGTACTGTGGCGCTGAGGGTGATTCGAGGATACCGTACGGTGTCCTCGGGGGCGGCCATGGTACTGGCTGGCTCCCTTCCCTGGGAGTTAGAGGCGGAGGTGTTGGCCGCCGTATACGAGTATACGGCGGCTAAAAAGCGGATGGGGGAGCCTCTGGCTCCCAGGGAAATAGAGGTTAAAAGAAGAGAAGAGAAGGGGAGAAAGATGGAGAGGTGGAGGCAGGACCTGGCGGACGCGGAGTTCGGTAGATATAGTATCGACGCCGTCCGCCCGGTCCTGCCGGATTGGTGCAACCGACGATGGGGCTCCCTGACGTTCCGTCTGGTGCAGGTGCTGACCGGGCACGGGTGCTTCGGTTGGTACCTGCACCGGATAGCGCGCAGTGAGCCCACCGCCGCATGCCACGAGTGCGGCGCTGCGGTGGACACCGCGCAGCACACCCTATCTGAATGTGCTGCGTGGGACGATCAGCGCCGCGCTCTGGCTGCGGCGGTAGGAGGAGATCTCTCGCTGCCGAGCGTCATCTCAAGTATGCTCGGCAGCGAGGATGCGTGGAAAGCAAGGGCCCGCGAGGACGATCCTCTAAGTGGCCGTCTCCGCCAACGGAGGACAGGCAGGAGGAGGCGGCAGTTCGACCGCCTCCTCCCACCGTAGCCGGACCTAGGGAAGGTGGGTCGGGGGACCCATCTTCCCATTGCACAGGTCTGGCAGACGGAGGAGACGGCCGGTGTGTACCCGGCTGTCTCCTAACAGGACGGGGCCTGGCGGCGGCGCTTTCGCTGCTGGGCCAACCGCTGGGGCGGCACGATGAAGTCTATAGAAATCTCGTGCCGCTCCAACCATAGCGGCAGACGTACACCGTGGGGTTTTAGTCCGTGCGAGTCGGACATAACCCACCCTCTCCCCCGAGAGGGTGGCGTATCCATAAGGGATTTCCCCAGGTAACAAAAAAAAAAAAAAAGCTCAGATAAGTCGCGAATTGCATGTATCAGGCAACAGCCCCAGCCGAGGTGTGCCGCGCACCCTTGAGCTAGTTGTCAAAATAAAATCGGCTAAGTGCCTTAAGCGCTCGCCTTAGTAGTCCGGTGAAGCTGTTAAGACCTTGCTAGGTCAATAGCGTAGTCATTTCGAAATAAAAACAATCAATTCTAGGTGGAAGAGTAAAGTAAGATACACTCTAATATTTGACTGTCAACTTGATACGTGTATCAGCCAGTGTAAATCGACCTGCCGGGAATTTTGCAGGACAACATGACAACGACGTTTGACTATGGATTATGCATTTCAAGAAGATCGTCGTTATTTTTGGATTATATTATACTTAAAAAAACTAAATACTCTCTATTTAATACATAAAAACATTATACCTTACTTTTCTAATAATTTAAAGTAGTCGCGAGACCAAGGTTCTCGGGCCATATCACTAGCCATACTCCGTGGCGACATCTGTGAGTTATAGTTGAAAGGCGCCCAAAATGCACTCCATGTAAGTGAAAGTTTTACTGTAACTTTCTTTTCTGTATTACTTTTTGGTCTGCAATAACAAAATATTCCAGTTTCTCTCGTATCATTAACCTTCGCAGAACTTTACTCCTACTAAATATATTATTATGATATTTAGTACATTTTAACAGTAGATTGATACTAACGCTGATAATGCCTTCAAATTTGATAAAACGTAAGTTCTTTAAATTTGAACACTATACATTTTAGACCGTAATGTAACGTGAAGTAATTTTTCTCTTAATTCTTCCAAATTGTCGGCAACGCGTATATGATAACTCCGGTGTTACAAGCGTCCATATGCTGCGTTAACCGCTTACCACCAGGCGGCTCATATGCTTGTTTGCCACCATCATGGTATATACCAGGTGAAAGATTAAACACTCGCAGTATTCTAGGATATAATACTTCATGGTCACATTTAACATATAAAATAATAATACCAATACAAATATTAATAAATAACAAAGAGCACCTAAGTTAAAGTTTATTCTAAGACTTTCAAAAGTACAAATACAATCGTAATAAACCTAGGTGCAATGACTGGTGCCCAAAGCTGTAAGGGACGACTCGGAGTTAATAAACCCTTTTGTTTTGTTCATGCCGTTCCCACGTTCACTTTCAAGTGAAAGTGAAATCACCCGACAGTCATTGACACTGTGCTTTAACATAGAAGCGTACAGGATTGCGTATATTTTTTGTATTTTTCTAGATAATTAGGTCAAATATTAAGCACCTATTTTTTAAATTGATTTTTGGACAAGAATCGAGTGCTGACGATCCTCCATAAATATTGCTACTGTCTAAACTTTCAGACTGCATGAATAAAATAGTTTTGCTCCAACAACATACAAAAAAAGGGAAATTCATGAATTATTAATCATTACAATGTTTACTTGGTTGATCAGCACACTAACAATTTCAAACTCAAATGACCGAAAACCAAAAAGCATACATTTATAATCGAGAAGGTGTTAAGACTTTTAAAAAGTTAACTTACTTCATTTCTCCGTTATAATACAATTGCCAAGTTCTCATTGGCATGAATTTGACAATTTCAATACCTTCAATTTTATATTTACCCTGTTCCTGTGTATTTTGTTCTAAATATGTATCTGGTAACTGTGGAGTCAGATATATTTCTTCATTATTGATCTAAAAATGTTAATAAAAAGCATTCAATATTTGGTATATTTTAGTTAGTTGAATATAATATTTCACGAATTTAAAACTATGATATAAAGTATATGTAAAATATGGCATTTAATACTTCGGACTTTAATATACTTGTTTACGTTTCAGTTGAAGAAATGTAAACTTAAGTAAATATACAAATTAAAATATTCTACATAAGTTCATCGCGCAGCAGTTGAAGCACACTTGAACTATAAAATCTATTATACTATATATCTATGCACATATAAATACGTAATTAACTAACTTAAAAATAACTTGCGTGTACCAGCAGTACCTAGCAGAAACCTTAACATACTGTATAACCCGTTTATTAAGGCGACCTACAGGCAAAATTCTTACTTAATTAGAGTAGGTAACAGTGCAAATAGATTGATTAGTGATCTGAATGTAGATCTGTTCAACACGAACTTACAGAAACTCAAATGCCTACTAAATTCCAGTTTTTTTTTTAACTTTATTTTCCTTTTTCGTTTTTATATTTTCTTATAGCTAGATGTGGACACTTGTAAATAGCCGTCGATTATGTTTAAATGTGTAATGTAAATTTTTTGTTTAGCTGGAAGTTTACCTAAGAGTTTAAAATTAAATAAGTAATTGTAAGTCTCACCTTTAAAAACATGAATCCATCACATTCATTGTTTGGTCTACGAGCTAAACCACATATAACTGCATAGCCTTGACTAGACATTCCGTTAAAGTAAACTGCATCAATAGACTGAAAACCAAAAATCTTAATTCATGTTATCAAAGTTTGTCTAAGATTCTTCATAAAGTTTAATAATTTACTGCAAGATTGACTAAGCTTGGTTCTTATTTTGATATCGATATTGTCAGTGTATTATACATACTCGTATAATATATGTATGTAGATAGGAAAATTAAATAGTTCAGTAACTTTTTTCCTCTGTTTATCAATCGATTTCCTTTTTTTATTCAGTAGCTATCGAAAAAGTTTAGTGTTATAAATAAAAATATTAAAATTAGTTTTAAACTCACGATCGACAAGTTTAATCCTCTATTGATGTCTTTGTTCGTCGTACTTAACTACTTTTTTATTACTTATCTACAAAAATCGTATCATCATCAGCCTCTTCCCGAAGGAAGGTTTGTGCAATATCTTCATGCCAGCCCACGACGTATTGGCGATTTCAAACTCTGAGAAATCCACAGTTCAATATTTTCCCACATACAGTAATACTACAAGAACATTTCTCAGATGCAGGTTTCCTCACGATGTTTTCCTTCACCGTCAGCCGATAGTGTTCCCAATTTAAATTACCTAATAAATGTACGAAGACAGACGATAGAAGTGAAACATTTATATTACAGGAAAACATAATTTAAAAGTCATGGTGGTCTAGTGGTTTGACCGGTGGAATATTATTTCAATGTCCGCGGGTTCGAACCCCGGCATGTACCAATGATTTTTTCGGATTTCGCGTACATTTACTAATTTAAATTAGTAACACTATCGGCTGATGGTGAAGGAAAACATCGTGAGGAAAACCCTAACCTGAGAAATGTTCTTGTAGTACTACTATATGTGGAAAAACATAGAACTGTGGATTTCTCAGAGTTGGAAATTGCCAATACGTCGTGTGCTAGCGTGGTGATTATGCCCATACCTTCCTTCGGGATGAGGCCTATGGCCCTGCAGTGGGTCTCTTACAGGCTGATGATGATGATGAAAATTTAAAAATACAAAAAAAGCCAAAGTCGCACGACCACCCATCCAAGTACTGACCGCGCATGACATTGATTAACAACGGTGATCTGACTTGAATCGGTGTTTCAACGCTCTACCTGACACCGTGTTTATCCCCACCATTTTCGTCACAAAAAATGGTTGAGGATCAGAATTTCAAAGCCGTCCTATAAGGAGTTTCACGTCCAAAATGAATTATAGTTGAATTGTGACCACTAGACGAGCAGTAGAAGATCTACGAAGTTCACTTTTTTTTGACAAAATAAATTAAAATGTACAAACTTTTTAGTAGGTACCTTTTTTTTGGGTAATGTACATTTATTATTAGACTTTGAACAGATAATTTTAATTACATATTGATAATACACTAGTGTTCCTTACCGTAGGATATCCTCCAAGATAATACATCTGCTCCAATTTTTCATCCTGTCGATGTATGTGAACTGTACCGTCTTTGCTTTCACCTACTTCCACAGCGTAAAGTCGTTTCAAATAATTTACAACCTATAATAACGCTTGATTAACTCTTGTCATTCCTTAATGGTTGGGCAATCGAGAGAAGTTCGGAAATTTCGATACTTAGCACGGATTCATGCGAAAAAGATCAGTGGTCTGAAACCTGGCTAGCTTCACAAATTTTGTAGTTGGCGTAATGTATCATGGTTCTCAAGTAGATGCAATTTATACAGATTACGCTAAGTGTTTTGATCGGCTGTCCCATTCAGTTTTATTAAAAAAAGTTAGAAGCCACCGGGATACACGGGGATTTATTGCGTAGATTCTCTTCATACCTTAACAACCGATCACAAGCAGTTAAAATTGGATTACCACATTCCAGATTTTATGGTGTAACCTCAGGCGTTCCTCAAGGATCACATTGTTCCTGTTTTCAATACGCAAATTTTCTGATGTACCTACGCTGATGTTACCAAAATATTTATACCAACATATACTATAGAAGACTGCATCAAATACAACAAGACTTAAACAGGCTATTTGATTACTGTACATTAAATCTTCTGGATATCAACATAGATAAATGTCAGTGTATCACATACACGAGGAAGACGAGAAATGTGATCAAATATGATTATCTTCTCAGTGACTTCACTCTATTAAGAGAGTCTTGTGTTAGTAACCTAGGGGTAAAGCTAGACAATAAATTATCATTCAAGGATCATTATGAATATATAATACAAAAATCTTATAAAATATTGGGTTTTATAACTAGAATTTAAAAACCATTTAAAAATATATCTTCTTTAAAAATACTATTCTGTGCTTTTGTACGTAGCATATTAGAATTTGCATCACAAATGTGGACCCTGTGTTATGCTATTCATATTAATAGAATCGAAAACATTCAAAGCAAATTTCTGACATTTCTTAAAAGACGAGGCTTGCTTCTATCTGCAGTTAAAATTGAGAACCTTCTTGAACTAAATATGCTAACTCTTGAACAGAGGCGTTTAGTGGCAGATCTGATGTTCTGGTATAATATAGTAAACAATAACATAGATTGTCCAAATTTGGTGCAGCATATAGGGTTGAGAATTAACTCAAAACACACTCGAAAGCCACGGCTCTTTAGTGAGCCTACAACTAACACTAACTACTATGGATCTAATTCAATAATGATAAGATGCGCCCATTTATACAATGAAAAAATACCTGATATAGATATTTTTCATGAGTGTAGTAGATCTTGTAAAGCGATGGTTAAAAAAGGTATTATTGACCACACTTGAATCCTAAAGATCCTACAGATTTCTAAAGTATGTGCATATTGATTCTCACATTTACACACATAACATAAATAGTATTTGTTTTAAGTGGAATAATGGCAGATTTTTTTTTCTTTTATTTTTTACATACTTTGTATTATAAGTAGTTGTGTTTATTGGTAGTTTTTAGTTTATTTTAAAATTGTATTCCAATGTTTTCTTTTTTCACTTAAGATTTATGTAATTCATTAGATTATTGATATTTTACTAAATATACAAAAGTTTGGGTTAGCCATGTAATACTAAAAATAAGTATTTATATACGGAAATCATTGTTGGCGAAACTAACATTTTAATTTTACTTACCTTTTTTACTTCTAAATGTATAACTGTAGATTACTTTGAAATAAATAATTATTTCATAATGAAAAAAATGTATCTCAGATATACGCCATATAATATTTTTGTTAAACATTTACTAAAGTGGAATAAAAACAGAGTGTGAAGTAAAGACACACGATAGAAGTGAAACTTTTGTATTGCAGGGACACGTTTTAAGAAAGAAATTTTACATTTTACGAGAAAGAAAGAAAACGAGAAGAGCGTATGTCTCATTGTTCTCCAATACCCGAAGGCAAATGAGATACTGTTCCTACTCTACCCGACACAGTGTTAATAACCCCAACCACTTTTCGTCACACAAAAAGTTGCGAATCACAATTTCAAAGCCCTACCATAAAAAGTTCTTCAAAAAGAATTTCTGAGATAATATAATACCAGGTGAAAGGTTGAACACTCAGAGTATTTTAGGATATTATACTTCATCACATTTAACATATAAAATAATAAAATCGGACCAATATTTATATTAATATCAAATCACAAAGAGAACCTAAGTTAAAGTTTGTTATAAGACTTTAAAAAGTATAAACACAATCGAAATAAACCTAGGTGCATTGACCGGTGCCCAAAGCTGTAAAGAGCAACCCGGAGTTTATAACCTTAAATAATTAAACGGGCAATAAAACCTTTTTTGTTCATACCGTTCCTACATTCCCTTGCAAATGAACATGAAATCACCCGACGGTCATTGACACCGTGCTTTAACATAGAAGCGTCTACGCTTCTATCATCATTCATCAGAGGATTGCGTATAATCTTTGTATTTTTCTAAATATTAGGTCGATTATTAAGCACCTATTTTTTTATTGATTTAGGACGAGAATCGAGTGCAGACTATCCTCTATAAATATTACTACTGTCTAAGCTTTCAGTCTGTATATGGTCTATATATAAAAGAATAAGCGACTGACTACTGACTGGCGTACCAGCGTACAACCAAAATTACCGATTTGAACGCGGGTTTGTTTTCCACTATAAAAGTAAATAGGGTACTCAATATTTAAATACAGAATATTTTGAAACCATTGCCTAGATATAGTCACTATCAGCAAGTTGTAAATCCTATAAGTATTTTTCCACAGTTACACTTGAAAATCGGACCCATTTTGGTTAACTTGTTACCATTTTAGACTACATAGTCAATTGTATGAGTCAAGTTTGTGGGCAAATGCTAATCTATATTATTAAAAAAAATGTATTTAAATTAACTTATTACCTGTCTTACTGTAAGAAACGCGTACATCAATACAAATTTCAACCAGTAATATTTGTTTCTCTGTTGGTAAACACCCAATATAGGAGGCTTATGTTTCTTGTTTACTAACCTAAATATTAAAACTAAACTTAAAGGAATCAATGTTGATATAAAAATCGTCAACATTTCGTTTCGTGAAATAAAATGTATATGCACTATTATTTGTTTGAAACCATTCAGTATCGGTTAAGTACCTAATGAATACTTATTTCATAATTTGTTCGACTTCTATTAATATTCATTCATATCTTATCATTTCGTAGATAATTATCTAGTTCACGGTAGAATTGAATGTATTAAAAATTAGTAACGACTATGTACATCTGTAGTAGTTTTATCGCTAATAAAATAGGTGGATACAATAAATCCTTACTAATATAATTGCGATTGTGACGTTACGCTTTCACACCTTACATACTCAATCGACCATCGTGAAATTTTTACATACATGTTGTCTGGAATACAGAAAACGATAAAGAGTAATCTTTCAGCCAGAAAAAAACACTGCTTTGAAGGGATAGGTCAAAACTACAAAAGACACAGGCGAGCAGAAAATACTGTTTTGGAGGGATAGGTCAAAACCACAAAAGACACAGGCGATCAGAAAATACTGTTTTGAACGGATAGGTCAAAACCACAAAAGACACAGGCGAGCAGAAAATACTGTTTTGAACGGATAGGTCAAAACTACAAAAGACACAGGCGAGCAGAAAATACTGTTTTGAACGGATAGGTCAAAAGTACCAAAGACACAGACGAGCAGAAAATAATCATATGATAGTAACTAACTTTTGCCCGCGACTTAGTGAATTAGTTACTTTGGGCTAACTAATACGCAACGGAGGCTCTCAAAAGGAAAACAAAAGCCCCGATTTTAAACATTCTTCATTAGTGCTCCGCTCCTATTGATCTTAGCGTGATGAAATATAGCCTATAGCCTCGATAAATGAGCTATCTAACACTGAAAGAATTTTTCAAATCTGACCAGTAAGATCCAGATCCACCTCACAAACTTTACCTCTTTATAATATTAGTATAGACTAGCTGACCCGGCCACGCGTTGCTGTGGCTCAGTTATTATACCATTACATATTGATAAGAATTCATAACTGTTGTTGATAATTGACCAATAAACATCACTTAACGCTTTAAATTATGTTTTTAATATTAAATAACTATAAATGCGAATGTTAGTTTCTGTTCTTGTAACCCTTTCGCGCCTTAACAACTCAACCGATCAACGTGATATTTCAAACACTGGCTGTGTACAGAAAAATACACCTTTCAAACAGAAAAAAAGTATTATTTGGTTTAAATAAATTTATTAGTCAAAAGTACATAGTTTACTTTATGAGAATTACATTAAAAAAAAATTAATTGGGATATACAGTTTTTGCAGCACCTAGTAATATAATAATAATAAATCGTTTGAGAAATATTGATCAAATATTTACATTAGCAACAAATAAGGTTCTAGAAAAAGAGGATAAAATTATATGAGGAAATATTTGCCTTTTACATGTATCTTGTAATCATCATTGCATCATGTAATCTTTCTTTAAATATATTTCATAATTTCGTTTCCGTCAAGTGTCTTGATAACTCATTAAATACTTTAGCTCCCTCAAATGTTTTGTTTTGACAATAACAAAGATATTGTTTGTTATTCATAGTTTAATAGCAATTAATATGTTAGGTTTCTTAAATCTTATGATTTCTTTTTTGTAAATCTTATAAAAAATCAAAACAAAAATATACTTTGCTTACAAACTTATTTGTTTGCAGTGCTTATAAAAATCATGGTTACTTAAAACTTTAACAACTCTATGTTAAATAATGATATCAATATATTTTTAGATAAGATACTCATATCTAAGTAAAAACTAATTTAATCGAAATATTCAGTTTTTGCGTGATGCGCACACAAACGCTAACCTTTATCATTTTATTTATATACACAATATATTATCAATTAAAATGCTAAATTAAATTAAAATCTCGTAGATATATATCCATTTGGCTTAGGGTCATATTTGATTCTCTATATATATTTTTTAGTGGGAGTTAATTACTTGTAATTAGGAAGTATTTCAAGAACTTTTTTTGCACTCTGATCAGATATGTTTTTGTTAAGAATAGAAACTATCAACTGAAACAAAAACTGTCGTACTTCAAACCTCTCGTTGATTCTCTTCATTTCTATCTGATAAGAATATAAATGACACTGGCAGAATTGCGGAATTTTTTCACAGGGGACATAGACAATAAAAAGGACATGTGTAACAAATCAGATGCTGGTTTAAAGCATAAAAAATATGAGTGATCATTCCATGTGGAACTTAACAGAGTTCATAAAATAAAATTCAAATATTTAAAATACACACATTTATTAGAACATTAATAATAATCAATTTTACAATTTTTCACCTTATAACGATGTTAATATATAATTAAATTTTATTCCGCTGTCGCTAAAAGGTGTTTGTGTACGCACTCTTCTTTATTAATGAGATGAGTAGTTTTATTGACCAATTGCATTAGAGTATTCAAGTTATTTGACCATTCGTTGAGGCGGTCGGATGCGTCCATATTTAAACTGAAACATAACAATAAACTAAAATAATACTATCTCTAATAAATGAAATTAAGTTACTATGGATTAAAAAAGGGTATTAATTTATACTAGTGGTCGAAATTCTACCAAAATTAATTCCTTTTGTAACTTAATTTCCATATTATCGAAGTTATTTTACCAAAGAGTGTACAAGTTTTATTTTAATAGACATAAAGATCATGTACTCATGACGAATAGTTATAAAAAAAGTCTTTGACTTGTCGATGGTAAGAAAAAAACTGTTTCTATTTTTTTACTGACAACACTAAAGCTTGTCAATAGCTACTAATCAAGAAAGGAAGTAAAAAAATATTTGATCACTAATAGAGAACAAAAAGGTACTAAACTGTCTTATATTCTCCTTTCTATATGTAGACTAACCATATATTTTTACTACTTCCTGTTAGATTCAAATACTTATTGAATAAAACACATAATTGCATAAAACATTATATGCATATAAATTTACTGTGATGGATTTAACTATCTCTGGATACTATGGGCCCTCAAATATTCATTGCTTGGGATCACAATAGGACTACATCAATATCAAACGGGATCGACTATTACAAGGATATTGTGCCGTGGATAATTATGTAATCGACAGTAATATCTGAAAAATAAACCTAACTACATTACATCACATCAGCTAAAACAATAATAGTAAACGAATATGAATAATAACCACTTGGTTGTTTTAATAGAAAAAAAGAGTTGCTGAGGCGACCCTACGATTTTTCCTCAATTTCGAATGTGAACCGATTAGAAGATTTCATAGTATTTAGATTTGTATATTTTAGTCACGTAATAAAAGAGCCTTATGTCCTCCATGCAATTCTCTCACTCTATGTAATTTTTATTTTTTATTAAACTAAAACCGCCTTTTCCTTACATGACGATTTCTACCATTCAACTCAGACCATGAGACACGTTAAAAAGCTTCCTTCTAAAAACATATCAAATACCTGAAATGAACAACTCCAGCAGGTCGATCAATCTTCGAGCGCACTACTCCACTCACAACGAGCTGACTAAGGGCGTCTTCTGTTTCTGTGTCACTTAAACCTAGAAGCTCACTCATTCTTTTCAATGTAATGCGAGTGTAGTACATTGACATGATACGAATGTTCTGGAAATATATGAATAATCAATATTTACAAACAAATTTAGCAAAATTTTGTATGAAAACCTGTTGACGGAAAATACAAGCTTATACAAGACGCAAGTCACATATTGAAGACGTAAGTTTAAAATGCTTTTTTTTTGTTCACAAACTACTAGCAACCCGCCCCCGCTTCACTCGGGTGTAACGTACATATTAATGTGGTGTTATAGGAATTAAAGCCATTTACACACATGAAGATAGCTTCCCACTTTGGTGTTTATATTTCATCAAATTCAAAGATTTCGCAAATCTCAGAACACACATAACTTTATTTGTTGCGCGTAATGTTAAATATGTAATTTCTTCTAGAATACTCATTAAAATTATATGTTGTAAAGGGCAATTTTGATCTACTTTGAAAGCCAAAACTAAACAACATGTAATTTCATAATTATTCACACTAAATGGGACAAAACAATTTCGTAACTAATATTTTTAATAGTACGTAAAAGAGAAAAATTTTACTGCAGGTTAATCTTATATAGGTTAATATAGATATTTTTATAGGTTAAGACATACAATCCCGTATAATATTATTTTGATGTGTCTCATCCAAACCTTACCAATATAACTAAAATATTGTTTATGACTTGATATGCACATATTACATATAAAAATCTGTAAACATTAGTGAAACCCATTTGAAAATACGCTCCATAGTTTACAAGAACTAAAAGAACACATAGACACGTGGATAACGTCTCTTATATATTACTATGGAGGATATGCCTACTAATGAAAAGAATGAGACCAAATCTTCCCTTTACAGTACGGCCATGTAATTAATTAAAATATTCTGTCTATATTTTTACAGACTAATATCTTCCGTCACGCTCACTCATTTTTTGATATGGATAATTTTTAAGCCAAAATCTTCACTTTTTCATATGATTTTCCAAACATTGCCTTTCATACTAACTATGCCCTGACAATTACAAGCACAACCAAAAAAGAATTAGCCAAATAGATAAAACACTTCTAAAGTTATGTGCTTACACATACATTCTGTAATTTATTTTTATTTATACCGAGCGACCGTTTAATCGTCAGCAATATTTTTACAGGATAATCATTAGTCGATTCTCGTTCTGTATCAATGAAAAAATAGGTGCTTAATATTTGACTTAACCCTCCGATGAGTGACAGTTCTGAACTTCAGGGCCGTGTGAAAAGGTCCCTACGGACCTTTTTTGTAAATCATGTTTTTTTCATATAAAATTTTATTTTTTATTTTTTTTTTGTTTTTATTGTTTATAACTAAATTCTACATACAAACATATTTTTTTCAATTCATGTCTTCGTCCATAAAATCAGCAAATATACTATCAGCTGCACGCCTTTCATCCGCAGTCATTTGCTAGTAACGTGTACTACGGCGTACAACAATTTCAGCAACGTCCAAATTACTTGCATCTGCCATATTTATATTTTTGTTTCTATCACACACGATTTTACTCTTCGCTGTCTAAACTTTGACTGATTTGGTTTACGAAACTACAACTTCTTTTATACTCTTTCGTACGTCTACCTGAACTCAAAGACATTTAGGGATTACTTCATCATCATTATAATTTTTTTATTGTTTCAACACATAATTTACTTGTTCAGAACACAAAGACCTAAACTCAAAGACATTAGGGATGATGATAAAAACAAAAAATTCTAAGAAAAATTCGAAGACATGAACTTTATTGCTTTCAAGGAAAGGCACAATATTCTAATTTTATACTACTAGCAATAAACCAGTTCTTAGAATTTTTTGTTCTTAGTATTTTGTTCTTAGTATTTTTTGTTCTTAGTATTTTTGTTCTTAGAATTTTTTCTTAGAATTTTTTGTTTTTATCATCATCCCTAATGTCTTTGAGTTTAGGTCTTTGTGTTCAGAACAAGTAAATTATGTGTTGAAACAATAAAAAAATTATAATGATGCCCAAAAACATGCATTTATTTGTGAAATTCAGTACAAGGTCCATACGTACCTATTCACACGTCCGCGTACTATTCTCACTAAAACCTCAATAAATCCTAAAGTAATGATCCGATCGGCTTGATTTTTTTTCCAAAAGATGCCCAACAAAATGCTCTTGAAATACAGAATAACTTTGGGGGGTTGTAGTGGCCGAAGTAGGAGTAATTTCAGTTTGAAAAGGCAAAAAGGTCCCTAGGGACCTTCTCACTCATCGGAGGGTTAATTATCTCGAGAAACGCAACTGATATACAATCAACAACAGGTGATTTACGCAAATACGAACTAGTGTAATAAATACGGAAACGAGTGAATTACGCTGTGTCGGCCAGTCCGGGTCGCGCCCACACCTCGATCAGCGCCCTTTATCCCTATATTCGACCGTGCAGCGTTCCCATGATAAGCAGTTACGTAATGATTAACCTCGAAAGGGCCCCTTTAAAGTTCTTCATTGAAGTTAGACCGGGTTTTTTACGTTTAAAAGTATCGTTCGCATACTTTTCAAAAGCTTTAAAAAAAACTTTTACTAAGGTTCTTTTTGTTGTTTATTAGTATTTGTTTTGATATTATTATTTTATATGTTAAGTGTGACCATGAACTACCACAGGGTTGAAGAATGTGACGCTTTAAGCATTCACCTGGTATATATTAAGTGATATGTATATTTACATCAGCATTAAAGTACCTCTACAGGCCTTTGCTTTTTGCCTCTACTATTTATATGTCTACTTTGATGTAAAGATAAGATGAATGCTAGCATTTTGTACATTACTAGTACTCACATGTTCGACAACTCTATTTTTTAGATCGTTCCAGCGCTCTTGACCTTTCTCTTCGGAAGGATTGAAGTATGGAGTTGCGCGTAACATTTTTTCGTACGTAGTACAAAGAGTGTTCCATCTGATAATTTCAGGGTTAATGAAAAGACCCAGTAATTGCCTGAAAAACAAATAAAAAAACTCTTATTTTTCTTCTTCAACAACACTGCTAATATAATCATTTATTTTGGTGTAAAATAGAATAATAACTAGCAATCGCCTGTAATATAAAATGTAGACTAAATAATCATTAGTGAAATATAACTTTTCAACACTAAAAGAGACACAAGAAGATCACTTATTCAAAAATTATATCCTAAAATCAGATGTATTAAAAAAAGTAATGCATTATTCCTATGCAATGGATAATTGATTATTGAAAACATCATTACACTGCAGTTAATTAATCATTGTTCGTTATTATTATACGTAATAATAATTTTGGGCCGGTATATATGCGAACTTGCAAGTTTATACAACAACCGATAGGTGTGAAAGAGAGAGTATTGTTACACTCAAAACCTCAATTCTAACAACGACTATTCATTTCCATTATCATTTCACTATTATAAATTGCAATACTATACGAAACAAGAAATTAGTCAATACAACATTTTTCACAAATTTATAATGATAGTATACATGCCTCAAACATTGTTAATTAATTTTGTAAGCACCATCTAAGCATATTTAAGGAAAACTGAAGATATGAATAAAAAACCGACTGCTTAGAAAATAAATACTTAATAAATATTAAATAGGAGTTTTTATTTTAGTTTGTCATGTAGTGGATTTTATATTTTATTCATAATCTTGTGTTACTTGACTCTATATTGTGTAAAATTGGTGGTGTTTTATGTAATATAGTTTGTTTATTGTGCAGAAGTGAATGGAAAATAATACCACGGAGCGTAAATTCTGAGATCCCACAAAAATTCTCTGAAAAGTTGCATCAAGGGAGCCACCATCTTGTTGGAACATAAACATTGACATTGAAATGATCACAGGACACTAACTTGTAATACTATTAACTACTTGACAATGGCAGTAATAATCTAAAAGATTGGTTGGCAAAAAATATATATATATATATATATTAAGTAATAAATACAAATATCAGTTCGTTTGTTTGTAAGTTTTCACTACTCAATGGATCACCATACATTTTTCATACTCATTGTCAGGGGGTAAAGTTCATCCCAAAAAAGAAACTATTCCTGGAGGTTAGGTCAAATCTACATGAACGTAACTTAAGCCGCTGTCCAAAACTAGTGAAAAATATTTCAATAATGTAGGTAATTAAACATACTTATATTCAGGCAGTTTCTCTAATTCTTTATCTTCATTCAATCTATGAGTTAGATCAGCTTGTTCATTGTCATAGGGAGCTAAAATGAGGAAAACCACACTTCCAATTAGAGAGTCTGAGCCACCGGCTGTACAGAGAGCTCGGAAATGACGGCACACTGATAAGTACTGTCCATTCTGCTGGTCTACAGCTATCATCAGACGATAGAACTTCTCTTTTAGCTCCTGAAAAATTTTAAACATTTAGTTATTTTTAAAAAATTTAAATTGGGTATTTACAAGGTAATTACTGCTTATAAACATAATTGATTATGATTTCACAACTTATACTTAAGAATTTTCTAACAGATTTGTAAACACTAAAGGGTAAATAATAACATGTTTTTATAGGTTATTTATACATATACAAACACTGAATATATATAATTAATAATTTAAAAAAAATCAATAATTCATTCTTGTTATCACATTAAAAAACCTATATCCCGATTACATCTACTCTCACCATTTTAAATTGTGAAACCAAACAATTCATGGACTCACTCAAACACATACCTAGTTGGTTTAGTGAATGACTTACACATGTGTGGAAGGAATGTTGATGAGGTGGACGTAGGGCCATTGTCATTCAGCAATATCAATAATTTCGTTTTATTTGAAATACGAGGACCATGGAATCATTTGGCTTATTCATACATAAATCGCGAATAAAAAATGGGAGCTTACAAAGGTGAAATTTTGGGTTATAGATATTTTTTGATGGCCAATAAATAAAAATAAAAATTGGAATATAAATTTATGGATAGAGACGCCCTAATTCACCTAGAGATATAAAATATACTTTACGACCTATTCTCACCAAATATACATTTAAAATTTCATAAAAATTAGTCAAGCCGTTTCCGAGGAGTTCAACCACAAACACCGTGACACATGACACAAGATTTTTATCTATTAGATATTATATTACAAGTGCCTAAGGTGGAATAACAGTAATGGCAAGTTAAGTACACTGTCAAATGTCAATAGTTTCAAATAGTGCTCGTTAGGATTTACTTATGAAAGTCTAAAATTGTTTAATTTATATATCAAAAGAGGCAAACGAACATGCGGGTCACCTGATGTTAAGTGTTCACCGCCGTTCATAGACACTAACAACACCAGGTGATTCACTAATGCATTGCCAGCCTGTGTTTGGGGGAGGAGACGAGGAGAGGAGAGGAGAGGAGAGGGGATGGGATGGGGGAGGGGAGGTGGGCCCTCGGCACTCTCACTGACCCAACGAAACGCAACAATGCAAGCACTGTTACTTCACGTGGGTTTTCTGTGAGAGGGTGGTGCTACCCCAAGCGAGCCAACCCATTTATGCTGAAACCGATAATAGCTTCAGTGTGGCTCTACCACCTCTAGAAATGAATTATACCCACAAAATCTATAATTCACTATGAAACTTCTTTTGCCAGCAAATAGAGATACAGTTAATTATAACAATAGAATAAGAACTCTCAACTTAGACAAGTGTTAGAGAATATTTCAATTAAAATAATGTCCGCCTGTAAACAAGGGTGTAGGTAAAGTGATCAAACTTTTTTAAAGTAAGAGTTCAATGCATATTTAACTTTTTGTAATAACACGACTATGTTTACCATAAGTTGCAGTACTATTATTTTGTACTAACAATGAAAATGATAATATTTTCTTGTAAATATAAAGTATTTTGAAAACAATGTCAATAGATATTTCTATTTTTTTTTTATTATACTCACCTTAGTTTTTTCATCCTCAAAGAACTTGGTATTAATTTTTTTAGAAATGATTTGAGTGCGAACATAATCCTTAATAACCAAGCAGAGTCTCATTTGTTCCAGAATCAGCTCTACTTTTTCTTGTTTATCCATAGAACCATACGTTTCTACCTGTAACTCTTGAATAATCTTTGCAGCCTCCGCTGTATTACCTTCTTCTTCCCTTATTTTTGCTAGTATATGAGTTAATCTTGCTCTTTCTACTTCAACATAAATTTTACCCTCACTAATTGATCTAAGGCTTTCGATAAGCTTGATTTTTGTTTCTTTATCAGGTGTTTTATCAATGTAAGTGCAACATTCTTGCACCATTTTTACAACAGCCTGTTTCAATTGTGACCTTGAAAAAATAATATTTTACTGGTTTTATAGTTTACATTTGATAAGGAGTAACGGTTTAATATTCTAGTTTAAGTAGGGCATGCCAATTATTTAGGAGTAATAAAAATAATCACAAACAGTAAGCATATTAAACAAATCTTTTTCTTACCTTCGTTTGGAAAGGAGAATAATATGATCATTAAGAGCAGACCAATTTTTAGCTTCAAAACAAATCCTAACAATGGTTACAAGAATTCTAGCAGTAGACGCCATGTCAGCACCCTGAAAAAAAAGACAATAATTTTACATATTACAAAATATTATTGCATTTATTTTATTTTATTGCAATTATACTTAATATAGACAGTCTGACTTGGTTATTGTCCATAAGGAGGAAACAACATTAGGAGGCACAATTTCACTAATTCTTTGAGCATTTATTTGTGTGTGTGAATCATTAATTAGAATAAAACAAAATGTTGACATTATTTTATTAATACTTCAAACATCTTTCAAAGTCATTTTGAATAATTCCAGTCAAAAATAGAGTGACATATTAATATTTGCTAAAGTCATACCTAGCATCCTCTGATTGTGAGATGTGTGACCATTCCAATTTTCATTAGAAATTCAAATGGTATTCATTTTAAATTTATAGATTATTTTCTAAAACGAATTCCAATGTAGGTGAAAATAATAGAAATATGGGATATTGCAGGAGTTACAAAGTTTGACTTCATTTAAACCATTCTCTTTTATTAACTATGCTAAAAAACATTCTTGAAATCATAATATCATTCCAATAATTGGGTCCTATATTTCCAAAATAAATTCACAGATTCCAGTACACTAAATAACCTTATTTCAAAAGAAAGATATGTAGGTGGGGTTCCATTAGAAGGCTACGTAAGTAAATAGACAATCTACATTCAGCCTACCATCTATATACTCAACTCTGTAGCCTGTACCCAATGAGCACTTGCTTCTATGCTCACAGCATCTAACACAAATATTGTTTTGAAATTTTGACGGCATATTCTTGGACAGCTAAGCTAAAGATTTATATAATAAAATAAAGAAATTCTTTAAATCTAACGTGGTTTCCTCTTGGAGGGTGTAAAATAGATTATATGTATGTATAAGGCATTGACATCATTTTATGAGGATTTTATGTAGAGAGGTATTCAATTCAGATAGACACGATAGCATTTTTTAAATACTAGTGTTCAAACAGTGGTTGAAATTCAACCACATTAAGGGATACAAAGTTAATTCTTCACATGTTGATATATAAATGTTGAGTAACAAATATTGTAACCATAGAAAATGTGAAGTATGAAAACTATAGACATATAATAGCTTTAAATAAACATGGTTTGAAAAATAACTATTTTCAATGTTGTTCAGTAATAACTCTAAAATCCGTCAATACTTAACAAAAAATAAATAAAAAAGTATGTTGAGAAAAGTATAGAACTGATGTATCCTAATCTATTTACATATTGATCATTAATATTTTGAATATCCTTTATAAATAATTGACATGGGTAAATATAATGAGAAATACCCTTTTTTGAGGTATATAACCCCAGATCAAGTCTAAAAGTCTGTTATTTTTCTATCAACCTGTGTATCTATACCTACAGATTGCATATTGATGGATATGTTTAAAAAAAAATATTTTTTTTATTTTATAGAAACAAACGTGTTAAAAATGAAACCTGTGCGTAAAATTAAAAATAATAGTATAGATTATGAAAACCTATTGTAGCCACTTACAGTTCTAGTTTGCTTTTCTAGTGCCAATAGTTGGTCAATAGCCTCCTGGACTCGGCCTTTGGCTGCCCAAGACGTCCACAGTGGAATCTTTTCATCACAAGTAGCACTGTAGTCCACCTACGATAATAAAAAGAAGATATTATAGGTGAAATACGACAAAGCAAACGATTGAAAGCAAAGAGTAGATAGTTTTCTTTCAGTTGTAAAGGCTAATATAATACATCTAATTAAAACTATGGTTGAAAAGGTTAATTGGTAAGAAATACTAACTTCCATTTTTACAACTTTTCCACTGGCATCGATGCCGCTAATATCACCATTTATACTCATTTTGAAACTGCAAAAAATATACCGTTATTAAAGAATTTCTTCAATTATAAAATATATAGTAGATAAAATGCTCTTTACATTTATGAAAATTAGTTGCTCTTCAAATAACACTAAAACAAAACAGATTTACACAAATGCAAACTCACGACAAGGTGTAAATGACATTTGTGATTTGAATCGTCATTTGACCATAGATTTTGTCAAATATAGATAATATCTTTTTTCTTCTATTGATGTTGTCTAAATATTAAGCAATGTCACTTGTTTCTGTTTGTATAAAAAGTATTAGGTAAAATGATATGTCTTAAGTATACCTATTTAGTATTACCATACTATTGTTAAAGGTACCAGAAAGTAAATAAATTAACAAGAGAAGAATACGACGAATTCAGCAGGCACTTCCATACAATAAAATCCATGGAAGAAAGTATTCTTTATTCCTTTATCTATGGGGTATCTCATAGAATCAGATAAAATAAGATGCACGAATATATATATATCCGATGTCAATCCGTAGCTTTATCTAACGTTAAAGTTATTATTCTATATTGCGAGAACTACAAAATCATGTATTTCTGTTAACTCGTCAATCCGTCCGTAGCTTCGCTTATACTCAAAGTCGCCTACTATTCTATACTGGCAGCACTACAGAATGGTGTATTTCTGCTAACTTGTTTAACATGTACATGGTAACATCATCTGTGATAAAAATGGCGTAGAGGATGTTGATTATATTTACGTTTTGTATTTGATTCTTTTCATTTATGACGCGAATCTTACAAGATTCAAGCAATTCATATTATACGTAAGACTAAGATATTTAAGTGTGTTTGGTCCTACTCGTTTCTATTCTAAAATAGTCAAATTATTTTTTCTTTGTTTTTACCAACATATGTTGGATTACATTTGTATTCGTCAGAAATCACACATAAATATTAGAAATGAGTTCAACGAGGAATACCGAACTTCCAGTGTCTTTTCGTACCAAAGGAACTAGAAGTCATTCAGCCCAAGGTCTTGCAACCGCTTTAATTAGTCCTGCAATGAAAATACCGTTGCCTCCTCGAATGTGGATCACAGGTAAATATTATAAATACCACGTCTTTGCGTATTAAAGATTACCTTATGTTATAATGTTATTATTCTATGCCTTATATTTACATATCATAGTCAGCCCAACCTACTAATTTTTCATCAGTAACAACTTCAAGTGTCATTGCTTATATAAAATTCGTATTGAATACGTATACTGCAAATATATTTGATCAATTGTCTTTTGTTAGTTATTTACATTATTTTGAAATTTAATAACACAACAAAAATTAAGGTCATACGATATATAATACATTTCCTCTTATTTGCGAAAAAAGGACAAATATGGCGTAATAAATATAACAACCTGATGATTAATCTTGTTTTATACATTTTCTTATATTTCTTTCATAAATAGATCATAATCACCAAGAATAGTACAATTCAATAGGTGGTAGTTTTGATAGTTATAATCACCTTCTCAGGGCCTAATCTGAATAAAGTATTTTTATTTTGATGAATCTACATACCTTTGAGCAGATCCAGTCTTAATCTGAATTAAAAACGGTCAATTAAAAGATGACTTATTTATTTATCAATAAATGTCAGTTTTAGTAAAGACTAGCGGGCATGGCAGATGTTGTCCCGCCCTGATTATAAAAAAAATGCTGGACAAATTATATACCAAAATGTTCCTTGTGAATCACTTTATCTGTTGGTGAAAACTGCATAAAGATCCATTCAGTAGTTTTTGAGTTTATCACGAACAGACAGACAGACGTGGTAGGGTACTTTGTTTTATACTACCCCTTCAATGTTTTTGTAACAGATTTTGACTGTAATGATATATCGAATAAATAAAGAATTTAATAATAATATTTTAAGTACAAAGATACTAGATACTAAGACTTCTACATAAAAATATATGTTAAAAATATACAATACAAGGAACTCTGGGCAAATAATATATATCACGTTACTACTTTTAATACCTATTAAAAGATTAAATTGCTATACAAATTACCAATACACAGAAACATAATTTCAAAGAGAAATGTCCATTACAAAGTGATCATGTCAATTCTTATGTTTTTATGGTTTATTATCTATTCCAACTTTATTAACTATTTCTTTTAAAATGAAACTATAAGTTGGATTGAGAATAAAGTTCATTCTTGTTTATTATCAACTTTAACTCATTTTACACATTAACTGTAAAGTTAAAAATTCTTTCTTACTAAAAAATTCTTTCTTTTTTACAAAATATTTATTATCTTTCTCTTTAAATTTAAAAAGTTAATATTTTAAAGCTTATATCATATTTTTGTCAAGAAAATAAGATGTTATACACTAAACTCTACAAATTAGAGTATCTATCAAACTAATGTTTGTCAAACATATTTTCAATTTGAGTTTGATTACTAGCCAAGAAAACATCAGTAAATGTTTTACTATCATAAATTATAGTTACATCAGAATGTTTTTCTTACAAAAAAGTTGGTCTCTTGTAAGATTTAAAACTGTGTCAAGCTACGAGGTATTCATGCTTGCCTTCAATGAGTCAAGACTTAATTACTTTAGTTACTTGTTGCATCATATTGTCATTTTGTGAACATTAAGAAAAAATCTTAATCAGAATATATCTTGTGTTGTATTACTTATAAGCAGGCCTATTTTTTGTCACTGCTTTTTTGGGGCATGTTAGTTTTCGAAAGTTGTAAGACCATAAATTTTTCACTCTTGTAAGTTTTTATGGCTATTTTTCGACATTTTTTTAAATTCCCTTTAAGGGCACTGCCTGACCTGTGTGCCCCCACAAAAAAAGCCCTGCTTATATGCAACATGGCATATATATTGTTGCTGGATCCAATGCTTTTTCAAAGGGAAGGCACAGGGGCAAAATTATACATCCCAACACATTTTATTGAAGTATTTAAACTGAGAGAAATTTATAGTTCTCAATTTTTTCTGTATAAATGCTAGAAAAAGAATATTAGCCAGGGTCAGGTTTTTCACTGTTATCCTAAGCCGATAGTGTTACCAATATAAAACAGTAAATGTAATTGAATCCCGAAAAATGTTGGGTTTGAAACTGTTAATGAATATTCTGCTGCTGAAACCACTGGAACATCACAACATTATATTACAGCTTATTAAACATATTCATGTTTAAATTGTTATTTATGTTTAACCATTCTTGTCATATAAAACTATTTCAATGAAATCAGATTATATTGTTTACTTTATAAACTGACTTATTACCTTAATGGTTGAAGTCATGGTGGCCTAGTGGTTTGACCGGTGGAATATTATTTCGATGTCCGCAGGTTTGTACCCCGGCATGTACCAGCTAATTTTTAGAATCCGCATTCATTTACTAATTTGAATTGGTAACACTATTATTACGCTGAAGGAAAACATCGTGAGGAAACCTGAACACGAGAAATGTTCTTGTACTACTACTGCATGTGGGAAAAATATACAACTGTGGATTTCTCAGTTTGAAATCGCTAATATGCAGTGGGTTGGGGTGGTGCTTACACCCACACCTTCCTTCGGGAAGAGGCCTATGGCCCTGCAATGG
Source organism: Antheraea yamamai (assembly GCA_036509395.1). NCBI lineage: Eukaryota > Metazoa > Arthropoda > Insecta > Lepidoptera > Saturniidae > Antheraea > Antheraea yamamai. The sequence continues at coordinate 8,618,303 of AP028440.1, forward strand.
GTCTCTTAAAGGCTGATGATGATGAATGGCTGAAATCAAAATGATCTCAGGTATATGAGAAATAAACACATTAGTATTGTATTCTGCGATACAGGACAACTAATGCAGCTGATGTCGTCCACTTTCATATTGCACAAATTTTTTGGTTCCAATAGATAAATGTAAATGTATTTGAGTAAATAAATAAATAAAAATGAATATTGATGGAGGATATAATAATCCACTTCTCTCATATACATGCTATTTCCAGTGTTTACCAATGCTAATTTTGTGAGTTAGCACTCTCTATCATTTGTATATATTAATAATTAATTTCTCATGAAACAGTTATATGTGAACTTAATGTACTTATATTATTTTGTATATTAATAACACCTAATATGATGTTTAAATTCTTTTGTTTATAAAATTAGATGTAGAAGATGAATCATCAGATGATGTTGATAGTTCTATCAGAGAAGATGGAATATTAACTGTAGACCGGCCTAAAGTTAGATCTCGTTTCCGGCATCACAAGCAGAGGACAGTTAATGTGCCTATTGGCATATTCTGGGATATTGAGAATTGTCAGGTAACATTAATTAGTTGTTATTTTCTATTATAAATTAGTAATATGAGAATATTATAATTTACGTTTGATTTAATTACTATATATTGTATATTTTTCTGTTTGATTAAGGTACCTCGTGGATGTTCTGCCATAGATGTAGTCACAGCAATCCGTGCCAAATTTCTGCCAGGGCGAAGGGAGGCAGATTTTGTTGTTGTATGTGATGTGCGCAAGGAGTCTGCTATTAGATTACAGGAACTCAATGATGCTCAGGTAAGATTAATTATTCTCAAAATAATTTATTAGAAGATATCTATAGGAATCATTCATGCCTTGAGATATTCAAATTAACATTAATTTCACTCGCACGACATATGGGGCAAAGTGTAAAAAGCAAAAAGTTGCTTTGTTAGTAGTGTGGCTATAGATCAGCATGATAATAAAAACTTTTTTTTTTTAAGTGGCATTGCTATGTGCTAACTTTGTGTCTGATGATAAGCACAGTACAATCCAAAAACAACAATGCCCATTGAGTGATCTGTAATGCATTGTTAGTCTTACACTGTCAAACAGGCTTGCTAGCCTCATGACTCACTGGTTCACTGGCTGGTTGATCATCACAAGTGACAAACTAAACAAAACTAACAAAATGTATAATAAATGGGGGTCAATTTCGCTCCCGCACACCAGATTAGGCCCCCCTCGGCAGCGGCTCAAGCCTAGGTCCGTTCCCTCGGCGTGGAGCCCTTGAGTTTGCTGTTCGCGCGATATAGTGACACAAAATCTTACATCACTGCAACAACATTACACATATCACCTCGACACACGTGCACGCATACACGCTTACACATGCAAGTGGAAGGGTTTTATTTTTTCCCTTGTCAAACTGAAATAGTTTATAAAATTATCCGATACGAAATATATATAAGAGTTGTTGAGGTATGTATTCCTGGTACACATATATGTTTCAACAACTCATATATGTATGAATAGTTAGCTTAGGTTAGCTCAGATAGGTCGCGAATTGCATGTATCAGGCAACAGCCCAAGCCGAGGTATGCCGTGCACCCTTGAGCTAGTTGTCAAATAAAATCGGCTGAGTGCCTTAAGCGCTCGCCTTAGTAGACCGGTGAAGCTGTTAACACCTTACTTGGTCAATAGCGTAGGCAATTCGAAAAAAAAAAAGGTATAATAAATTAATGAAAGTATTATAAATTATATATGGAAAGACCAAATGGAAAGAACAAATATATGGAAGTCTCTTAAAATTTACTTTGGAATCTATGAAAACCTAACATTAAAATTTTAATATTATAATAGTTTACAAAATATAATACTATGTACCTATATTCATAAACAGGTGAGCCTAATTCATGTTTGTGGGACTCAAAAAAATGCAGCCGATGAAAAACTAAGGCAGTGCATGAGGAGATTTGGAGAACTACATACAACTCCTGCATCATTATTGTTAATATCAGGGGACATTAATTTCGCTGCTGATTTATCTGACTTTAGGCACAGGTGAGACGATATTCTGTATTTAGTTTACATTATACTAGTTAGTAATTATTATATTATCTATGATATTTTTATTATTTAATTATAGATATACCTTATTATTTATAGAGTAACATATTTACCTTTTGTTTTACCTTCATGTGGGTAATTTGAATATCACCTTATGTGACAAAAAAAGTTACTGATTTTTTTTAAATATATGTATTTTTACAACATCATCTAATGAAATAAAAAATAACCAAGTTTCAATGTACTTTACTATATTTAAATGTATTTGTTATTTGTTCCTCAGGAAAAATATGGAAGTAATATTGGTGCATAAACAGAATACTTCATCTGCTTTAATCACATGTGCTTCTTCCCATTATTGTTACAATGAACTAACCGCTGACCTGCCAAGAAATCCAAAGGTATACAAAATAACTATACACATGTTATGTTTACTTGGTAAGTAAGATGGTAGAGTTACGCTGAAGCTATTACCGGTTTCAGCATGAATGGGTCGGCTAGCCCGGGGTACTACCACCCTCTCACGGAAATGGAAAAACCAATGTGAAGTAACAGTGCTTGCATTGTTGTGTTTCGTTCGGACAGTGAGAGTGTCGGTGTCCTACCTCCTCTCTCCCTTAACTCCCCCCTCCCTTATTCCGCCTTCACCCCAAACACAGGCTGGAAACCGACTTTCGACTCCCCTGGTGTCGCTAGTGTCTATGGACGGCAGTGATCACTTAACATCAGGTGACCCGCCTGTTCGTTTGCCTCCTATGATATATATTAAAAAAAAACTTTCACCTAAAAAAATTCTATGGAGATGTACTGATTTACTTTTCACCTTAGTATTCGTATGGTTTATACAAAGTTTATTATGTATTCTAATGCATATATTACATTGTTACTCACCTGCTTTGTTAGGTTGAACTTTTAATAATAATTGATAAGAAATATATCGACTTACGTACCATATTTGCTTAATATCTCTTCAAGCATGGTTGAAGGACAAACATTCGAACAACAATAGTTTCATAATTGTAATATTTACTAGCTGTGTCCAGGCGTTTTGCTAGCGTTAAGTTTTTGCTGCACTTCTTAGAGTCATAATATAAACTTATATAATTTAAAACGTTTTTCTAATATGTCGTTATCGATTTTTAGTTATCTCTACTAAATTTTACGATTACTACTCTCTCTTTGGAAAAGCGTAATGGCATTTGGCCTAAATAATAATTTGCAAACTCCTCTACGTGCTAGTAAAAGTTTCGTTAAAATCAGCCAAGCCATTTCCGATATTAATCTGGACCAACAACAAGCATCACATTATTATCTGTAACTATAGATAAAATATTGTATTACATATCCTGATAATGTTGAAATTATACATATTTTTTTGTACTACTAGCTTCCGCTCACGGTTCTGCTCGCAATATATAACGTTTATAAAAGTAAACACAGTGCATATTGATTCTTGATAATGTAGCTTTCAATAGGTGAAGGAAATTTTAAAATCAGTTAAGTACCTTTTCAGTGTATCCATTACAAACAAAAAATTAATTTTTTTTTTTTTATAATAGTAGTTTAAATGTTACTAACAATTTTCCTTTTTAAAGTAACAAAGGTTTTGTATTCATTTTTATATATATATTTTTATAAACAGAGATTAAGTCAATCCAATGAAGAAGATGAGGAACCAACTTGTGAAATGGAAGTGATGAATTTACCCGGGGACCAACCCACCGAAAGGGTTTCACGAAGGTTACGTAGACTTGCTGACAATTGCGGGGGAAAAGTACTTAAAGTCACTGCTCCGACTGCATTGTTGAGATTCCCTACGCCTGATCATGCTTCCAGGTACGAGTTTTTCTTATATATTAGTTCAGCAAAATAACTACTTTAGTAAAAGACGGACATAATGTAAATACTAGAAACAATAACAAACTGTTCGCTCCACGTTTCAGGCTCACTAAGACCAGTAACAGTTTTATGGGTGTTAGATTTTATAATAAAGTCCCAAAGCACATTAACGATTTGTCAGATAGGAAGTTCAAGTGTTATGTCAAGCAGATCTAATACATAAAGGTTATTATAGGGTAAATCAATATGTGAACAATGGTGACTATCCAACAAGAAATATATATAAGAGTTGTTGAAGTATGTATACTTAGTACACATATATGTTTCAACAACTCATATATGTATGAATAGTTATCTTAGCTTAGGTTAGCTCAGATAGGTCGCGAATTGCATGTATCAGGCAACAGCCCAAGCCGAGGTGTGTCGTGCTCCCTTGAGCTAGTTGCCCAAATTAAATCGGCTGAGTGCCTTAAGCGCTCGCCTTAGTAGTCCGGTGAAGCTGTTAAGACCTTGCTAGGTCACTAGCGTAGTCAGTTCGAAAAAAAAAAACGATGGTGACGTCTGGAAGTGACTCCTCTCTCTGTGCATCCACCAAAAATGAATGTAACTGTGTATGTCTATTATGTTGTAATAATGAAAAAGTATGTTATGTATAATGAAAAGATAAACCAGATCGATTATCTTGTCGATTCTTCTCGATGACTGGGTTGTTTTCCGAACGGATGGTAGTTTTGACGTTCATAAGTGCCTTCTCAGGGCCTAAACTGAATAAAGAGTATTTTGATTCGATTTGAACTGCACAGTACCTAATAGAAAGTACGGTACAGTCCATAAATAACGGCCTCTGTGGGTGTTAAATAGCGAAGTGAATCGTCACGCCTCGTCCGGTGTCAATGAAATTTTGTTAACACGCTTTTATTAGCTTCACCTGTATGTTTGTTTGTAACCTACCCCTTTGAGCTCGATTTTGTCCTACTTTGAACGATCAGATTTAATTCAAACTTTGCACACCTGTCAAAGGTCGATGACAATGCAATAATCCGAAAAAAAAAGTTAAAAAAATTTAACTAAAAAATTAAAAATAAATAATAGTTTAAAAAAACTAAAAAAACACGCTTTCATAAAAAATCCAACAGTGACGCATCGCATGTTAATATCAGCACCTCCAGATATCAGTATTTTTATCATTTTTTTGTCACTTTTTACAAAAATATACATTTATTTGTAATTTACACTATTCTTAATCCAAATTTATTAAATTTTATTTTCTGTTTTTTAGTTGGATTTTTTATGAAAGCGTGTTTTTTTAGTTTTTTTAAACTATTATTTATATCTTTTTTGGGAGTAACTAAAGATATATTTGTAACTTAAAATTAGTAGTAATACCATTGTCTTCTCATATGAATAAAGTGATTTGTCTCCCGTTGTATGCGCATCACACCTACTATGTATAGACTATATAGTAATAGATTTTGTTAGTTTTATTTCTGAGACACTTGGTTCTTACCTACAAAAGATATCATCATATCTTCATATAATACTAGCTTTTACCCGTGACCTCGCTCGCGTTAATTAATGTACTTATGTAGGTTTGATCTATCCCTCGTGAACATTCGTTAGTTTCGAATTTTCCTATGCGTTACCTGTTACTTTATCATCCATCATTAAAAAAATTAACAGTATAGAGTCATTCCATTTAAAATCGTCTAAAAATAAAAAAAATGGTTGCTGCATGATTTTAGATTTTGATGAAAATTTGAGGGATTCATCTCTAGGGTCCCTAAGAATGAAATTTACACATATTCGATTTTTATGAGCACCCGTTTCCGAGCATTTAAATAAAAACTTTCAAAAATCGCCTTTTTTTTAGCTTATTTCAAATTTCCTCAAAGTTTTGTCTGTTTAAAATTTTTTTCATTATTAAAGCGGAATCCTTAGGGGGACAGACTATAGTTTGATAAAACTCAATGATAATTTTGTTTATAGCGACCTACCATTAGCGAGAGCAAACTAAAAATGAGTGTTTTTTACTCATTTTTCGTGAATTTCAAGCGACTCTAGCGACTAATCGGTTATGAGTTAAGAACTTCCGGTTGACAGGAATTAAGTACACATATCATAGACAAAATTTAGCCATTGATCGATCTGAGCAGCCCACTCTTTCTGGAAGAAAACTTTGCTTGAAGTTTTGAATTTTTAAAAAATCGCATTATTCAGCCTACAAAACGAAGGTGTCTACTGCGAGATAAAATTCTAAAATTTTCAGAATCTTTTGTTCTTACCTTTAACTTTGAACGACTGCATCGCTTGTTTTGTTATTTTAATGTGTAGTGCACTTACCGGTCGTTTTTTGACAGCAAAAATTACTTCAATATTTTTTATATTATAATCTTATAAATTTAGTTTTGTCTGATAATTTTTTGCATGTAAATATAATTTTTGACTTTTTTATTGACCCACAGGTGCTTTTATCTTTCTAGATTCATACTGGACGTTTTAACTCATCGATTGAAATAAATAAATGAATAAAAATAGTTATGAATGTGGAAGGACTTCTACAGATTGATTAGAATTATGGATATAATAAGTATAAAATTATTTGTGGAAGTGATAGTCACCGGAAATAACAGTTACTGTATACAACTTGAACTGGAAAATTATTTTTTATTTAAAAATTGACGTTTTGGTTTTACAATATTAACAATATCAAAATTATCAGAAGCCGAGTATTTCCGCGCTTCCAGTTGATTTTGAGAAATTGGTATGAAACTATGATACGATCTCGTATTTTTTATTGTATTAATATTTACAAATCGTTCAGATAACAACGTTTCAGTAGCTAGTATTTTTATTGCGAATAGTATCGTACCCTAATATATAATTTAGGAAAAAATAAAAAATATTGAGGTAATTTTTGCTGCCAAAAAACGACCGGTAAGTGCACTACACATTAAAATAACAAAACAAGCGATGCAGTCGTTCAAAGTTAAAGGTAAGAACAAAAGATTCTGAAAATTTTAGAATTTTATCTTGCAGTAGACACCTTCGTTTTGTAGGCTGAATAATGCGATTTTTGAAAAATTCAAAACTTCAAGCAAAGTTTTCTTCCAGAAAGAGTGGGCTGCTCAGGTCGATCAATGGCTAAATTTTGTCTATGATATGTGTACTTAATTCCTGTCAACCAGAAGTTATTAACTCATAACCGATTAGTCGCTAGAGTCGCTTGAAATTCACGAAAAATGAGTAAAAAACACTCATTTTTAGTTTGCTCTCGCTAATGATAGGTCGCCATAAACAAAATTATCATTGAGTTTTATCAAACTATAGTCTGTCCCCCTAAGGATTCCGCTTTAATAATGAAAAAAATTTTAAACAGACAAAACTTTGAGGAAGTTTCAAATAAGCTAAAAAAAGGTGATTTTTGAAAGTTTTTATTTAAATGCTCGGAAACAGGTGCTCATAAAAATCGAATATGTGTAAATTTCATTCTTAGGGACCCTAGAGATGAATCTCTCAAAATTTCACCCAAATCTAAAACGGTGCAGCTTTGCTGATTAGACGATTTTAAATGGAATGACTCTATAGTTAACTGTGGCGTAGCGGTCGACAAAGTAAGCTTAAAGTGTAAACATGACAAAAATAATGAAAACTAACCATAATTAACTTTCTTCAGTAACTGACAATTTAGAAGTACTAATTTAAAAAAGTTAAGTACTCAATTCCCAAACTTTATAGGAATAAACTTTATTCTTCACTATTCTTAAATTCAGAACTTTTTATTTAACGTATATTTTTTATTTCTAGAGGGTATTTCTTCAATACTCTAAGAGCTTGATAACCGTAAAATACGACATCTTAGATGTAATTATTTTTTTCACTAACAAATTTAATAAAATTATTCCAGTATATAATTCTATATTTCGTATGGTGAATGAAACTACAAAAATGATGAACAAAAACCGTATACCCCATCCAATGAACTATAGTTCTTTTAGAATAAAGATTAATATGAAATCATTGGTGATTCCGTACTTTGCATTAATTACGATATAAAACATAATTGGAAGATAATATAGCCTTTGCCACTTTGCGATGATGGTAACTTCCAATTACTTAAATAAATTTCAGAATCCCATCAGTAGTTCCGGAGGTTATCTCCTGTAAATAATGAAAGTCTATCTCTACGTAATGTTCATTGTATTATGAACATAACTGAACTTATGACTATATGTACACAAAAAACGTATTTGACCACAAGTTCAAATAATTAAAAAAGTAATCACGTGTCGTATGTCTTTAATTTATTTAGACATTTTAATTTTCTCCAAGTTTTACATAATATAATTAAAGTATATTTATTTAAAAATAACTTTAATAGCTCCTGGCCTACAATAGTGCTACGTGACCAATTGCATATCGTTAGAGTTGATAACTTTTAGATTTACCCACATCAATTGGTGTTTCTAATGAACGGACAGTTGCAATTTTTAAAATTCATTAGTTCGCCGGGTTCGTGCTGGACACACCGATTTTAATTTAAGAAGTGATTCAAGCAGTAACGTTTTCTTTTCTTTGAAGTTCTTATTCACTTTTAGAGTAATTAATGATTGTTATAGACGCGATAACGTGATTTAAAAATGTTCTGGGCCGGGTAAGATATTTTATTTTTCTTAAAAATAGATTTTTATCAATCCTATTCTCCTTAGACGATTATGTACTTGTGTATCCTTTTTACAACGAATTTATGTAATTTTTTTGCAATTTTAGAATCTCTCGATTACGTTTTTTATATCTATTGACATTGAAAGTGTTTTTATTGCTTCACTTTGATCACGGTAATTAGTGGAGTTTCGCTTCACCGGGTTGAATATTGATCCGGAACATTGCTACTTTTCGTTTTGTAGACTTCCCTTTATGTATCTAAATAACATACTTTGATCATTTTTCAGTTAAGAAAATCATATGTAGGTACTAGTTTATCGATTATCGAACATTACAATATGATCAGGACGGGTTGTATAATATTTTTTTCGCCTGCGTTTACGTTTGTTTTATGTTTTAAGGTGGCCATATTGTTCACTCAGTTAACCTACAATATTTTTAACGGTATTGTTGCACCACTTTTGAAAATGCGTCATGTGTGTCTTGATTTTGATTTGCTTTCGTTTTGTGTGCATCAGCTTGATAGGAATTCTATAGGAACCTTTGATAGTCTTTGAAAGTAACCTACATGACTCATCAAACGTTGACTATGAGTCAGCATAATTATTTTATAGTTAAAATAGGCAAAATTGTCAATGATGTATTTAACTGTAAATTAATTATCTGTTTCACTTGTTATATATGTGTTTACTTGTATCTACTATATATATATATATATATATATAATGACAGGTTTGCAGTCATGCGCACGTCACGCAAGAACTATTGGATACATTTCGTTCGATTTTGTTTTTGTTTTATTTCATAAACACTCGGCAATTGTCTTAAGAAAATACTATCATATTATGATATCTTCATTTAATGAGAAATTATTTTAAGAAATTAAGATTTTTGTAAGTACTTACGTGTTGTGCTACGGTTGTTTTCCTGTCGCGTTGAAGTAGAGCAAGCGTTGTGGTTCTTATGGTTTTTCCTCTGAATATACATTGAACTGCTATAGTTTTCTATAAATGTAATATTTTTCATTGTCATTTTTTAAATAAAAATGATTCACTTGAACATGAATTTATTATATGTATAATACACATAGACATTATGTTTTTGATTATTTCAAAATTTATTTTGGGCGTGTGGTTTTACCGGTGGAATGTCAATTTGACGTCCATGAATTCCAGCTCGGCCATTTATCAACAAATTTTTCGGGATTCGCATATAATGACTAATCGAAATTGGTAATGCTATCGGGTGCCGGTGAATGGAAAACATTGTGAGGAAACATAAACCTGAGAAATGTTCTTTTAGTACCACCGAATGTGGAAAATTATAGAACTGTGGTTTTATCGGTGTTTGAAATCGTTAGTACGTCGTAGGCCGGTGTGCTCATACCTTCATTCCTGAAGGGGCCAATGGCCTTGCAGTGGATCTCTTACAAGATGATTATTTTAATATGCACAATTTTATTGTCTCTAGAGTGGAATATTTGTTTATTTTAGAGCTTTAAAACGTATGGATGGCGAAGATGTGTTTGGTCGGAAGATCAGCACCCGATATGCCAGGTCGACGCTGCAGCCCACCTATTCCAGTGACGAAGGCTATGGGACTGCCACTGCAACACTGCCTTTGCAGAAGGGAACAGTTCTACCACCACCTCATCAGGTAAAATATACTATTACTGCCAAACCGTTTGACTGATATAGACAACATTTATTTATTGGTTATATATTAGTATGTTCACATGTGATAAACTATAAATCATTATTATATACTAATCATTGTATAGTGGATATGTATTAAGAGGTTTTATCATAAACGCAGTATTTAAGCAGTGATACGTGTTCAAACAAACAGACAGACAGACTTTTGTAAGAATGTACCTTAATACTTATTCTTACACACTTGCAACCTTTTTTTTTACAAAATTCTAAAAGTACATCCACGTTAGATTTACATTCTTATTATATGTATAGATAATGTGTGTAGTCATGGTGTTCTAGTGGTTTGACCGATGGAATATCATCAGCATGTACCAACGAATTTTTTGGAATTCGCGTACATTTACGAAAGGACAAACGTAATAAAATATTTAGGGGTTCATGTTGATGAATTCCTAAGATGGAACTCTCAAATAATTGCTCTGGTCAATCGAACGCGGAAATTAATATACATATTTAAAAACCTAAGAGACTCCGCTGATTACCAAACTCTCAAAATTGTTTACTTTTCGTTATGCCAGTCACTATTATCATACTGCATTCCGGTATGGGGTGGTGCTTCAAAGTCTATACTTATCGCACTAGAAATAGCCCAAAGAGCTGTTCTAAAAGTAATGTCATCTAGACCAAGACTTTATCCAACTAAAAAACTATATTCAGAGTGTCAAGTCCTATCGGTTAGACAGCTCTTTATACTCAAAGCTACCATCCGTAAGCATTCAACACTGACAGTAGACTCTGATAATGATATAAATCACCGACATAAAACTGTATCTTTAGTCCCAAAGCACCGAACAACTTGCGCTGAAAAACAATATTATATACTGAGTTCTAGACTGATTAACAAGATTGACAGATTGTTAGATATTACACATTCAAACAAGCACAGATGCAAAATGAAGATTGAATCTTGGCTTCAAAACTTAGATTATGATCAAACGGAAAAAATATTACTGGCAGATATATAAAGTGTAATAACTGTCAATGCATAATTTTTCACGCAGGTATCATTAAATGTAATAAATGTAGATGATTACTTCTTAGAATAAGAATTTTTGTAACAAAATTGAATATATTTTAGCCCTAATTTCTAATATGTAACTATATTGAGAATGTTGTTAACATGCACTTGTTTTGTATATAGCGTTTCAAAATAAATTATACACTGCGGTTGTATAACGTGTTCATTAATAGAGTCATAATGTTTACTGCCATCTGAGACACAGGATTACCTAGTTTAGGTGGCAGTAGTCAAATGTAGATTTCATCAATTTTTTATCTACTTTTTGATAGTTTGCGGTCCTTAGTTCTAGTTTGATAAATTGTATAATAACATTTTTTTTTTTTTAATAAGTTTATGATTTATAGTTAACCTTTTCACTATTGTTGTTTTTGCTTTTTATATATTATGTGTAATAAGTTATAATTACTTATAAAATAATAAAACAGCACCGTAACCTATTGTATCGCATGCAAAATAAATAAATAAATAAATAAATAAATAAATAAAATTTACCAATTTAAATTGGCAACACTATCCGCTGACGGTGAAGGAAACCATCGCGAGGAAACCTGAACATGAGATATGTTTTTGTAGTACTACTGTATGCGGGAAAACATAGAACTGTGGATTTCTCAGTGTATGAAATCGCCAATACGTCGTGGGCTAGCGTGGTGATTATCACCATACCTTCCTTCGGGAAGAGGCCTATGGTCCTGCAGTGGGTCTCTTACAATTTTCATGAACAGGGCTGCCTGTCTTCGCAAGATTTGGATACTATCGGTAGTGGAGGCGTATCCCGCGAGTGGGCGCTCGCTTTGCAACAACTGCCCGCGCCCATTCCACCTCCGTTAGACTTCTGCCCACCGGCTGCACCGAAACCACGCAAGATCAGAGGCACCCATGGTCAGTTTTGCAAATATTCTCACTTTTTTTCCCCGCTCTTTATGTATTTAAAACTAGCTACGACGCACACATGCTACTTTTAGTGGTGGGTAGTACGTATTGACTTATGTTTTTTTTTCTCGAACTGACTACGCTATTGGCTTAGCAAGGCCTTAACAGCTACATTTATAATATATACAGTACAGTATAAAGATTTAATGACCCATGAAATGTCTTCATAATTTTTTAAATCCTACCAACTTTTACTCGCGATTTCACTTGCGTTAATGTAAAAATGACCTATCCTTCGGGTTACAGTATTATATTAGTAATAAAAGATACCCTATGTTCTTTTCTGTACCCCGGGCCATGAGTATGCAACTTTCATGATGACCGATTCAGTAGCTAAGACGTGAAAACGTAACAAATGAAAAAACTCATTGTCGCATTTATAATATTAGTTATGAGTTTCGTTACGAAGTGATAATTATATGTGTATATAAAACTAGCTTCTGCCCGCGACTTCGTCCGCATGGAATAGTTACTTTGGGCTAACTCAAGAGGAAAAAGTACCCCGATTTTGAAACATTCTCCTTTGTTGCTCCGCTCTTCTTGGTCTTACCGTGCTGATATATAGCCTTACTCGATAAATATAAATGAGGTATCTAACACTGAAATAATTTTTCAAATCAGATTAGTAGTTCCTGAGATTAGCGCGGTCAACCAAACAAACAAATCCTTCAGTTTTATCTTTATATATAAATTTTTTCTGTACGTGTGTATGCCACTGAACTCCTCCTAAACGGCTGGACCGATTTCGATGAAATTTTGTGTGCATGTTCCAGTGGATCCGAGAATGGTTTAGATTCACAATTGGACACGGTAGGTGGCGCTGCGGTTGAATTTTAGATTTTTTTTTTATTATCAAGCCAGGACAACGTCCGCCTGGCCCGCTAGTATTACTATAAAATGTGTAGCTCTTTTATTGATATATGTCCTTATTCATTTTTTTTGTGACAGGCTCCGTAAGCTTTGACCAATCGGGTTGCTCATCGAGCAACAGTGGCGACGACAGCCTCCACAGAGATAACAGCCAGACCAGGGCCATGTCTCCGTGGAACTCGTCTGCTAGTTTCAGCGAGCAGAGCGACGGCGAGCCTGAAGCCATCGCTGAACTCACAGTCGGCAACCTACCGCCTTATGAGCCCACCATACTACAGGTAAATACCTTAACATAAATAAGTAGTTAAAAATAAAATACCGTTTGAAGTGAAACTTCTTATATGAGGGCTTTGAAATTCTGATTGGTAACTTTTTTGTATGACAAAAAGTGGTTGGCGGAAACACTGTGTCAGGTAGCGTGTTGACTACACCGGTTCTCGTCCGATCACCGAAGTTAGGCAACGTCGGGCGCGATCAGTACTTGGATTGGTGACCGCCTGGGAACGTCGCGAGACATTGTCTTTTTGTTGTATTCTTTTATCTTGTGTCTTTACGATACACCCTTTTTTACATATTAGCATGGTAAAAATGACTACTATTATAAACATTACATTTTTTGTTTGTAATGGATAAACGGGAAAAGTATTAAACCGGTTTTATAAATTCTTTCACCTATAGAAAGCTACATTATTAGTGAGTAACAAGGGCTATATTTTAAAAATCTGTATTACCGCGAGTAAAATCTCTATATAAATATCTATATAAGTGTAAAACATATGATCTGAGTGTGATGTATAGTTAAAGCCATAAGCTTACTGGGATGGGATACCATTAAAATCCTCCACTCAAATTTGTAGTAAAACTCAAGTGTTACTTAATGAAAAAATAGATTAATTTGTAAAACAACAGTCTGCAATATGTTATTTTCAACATATACATTAGGTATTGCGAATGAAGCTGCGAACAAAAGCGTTCACATAAATTTGATGGTACTAGGAGAATTTTCTTCTTTGCCGACAGGATATGTTAATGAAGCTATTTAGTCAGTACGTCCCAGTAATACGCGTGTCAGTGTGGATCGGTGGGGATGGTCCTCTCGCTACAATCACTCTGCGTAGTGAGGCCGACGCTCGCTTAGCGATCGCACGAGTCCACAAACGACGTCTAGATAACCATTGGACTGGCCGCAGGCTCGAACTGTCCCTAGGAAGACCTTCTCCAGCACCGAATCTAGACGTGTTAAGGGCTAGACTCCGAGCTATACTCCTGGATCAAAAACATCACATCCTACCCCTGCTCCGTCTGCGCGATGCTTACGCGAGCCGTCATTGTTGTGCTCTCACCACTTCTGATATCGCAAAAGTCAAGGATACTGTAATAATCCACGAGGGCTATGGAAGGATGGTTCAACTGATAAACTTGAAGCCAGTCTCGAACACAGAAATGGAGGAGGCACCTTGGAAATGTCACATACATGCTTCCTTGAACTCCGGCCAAGAAGACGGTAGCTGTATACTGCAACCGGTCTATATGGAGGTATCGGCTTTGGCAACAAATGTGAAAATACTCCTCGAGAATCACGGAGGGATTCTGCCATTGTTGAGCTTTGTGGAATGTTATGAGGCAACATTTCAACCATTGGTGACTGATCCCCGGAATGGCGTTGCTCTGGAATTGCTTCTTCGTAATGCACCGGAATTCGAAATAAAAGATATGCCATCGCGACACCTCACTTGGCGAACGTTTTCTCTGGATACCCTCCCAGAACAAACTAATCAAGGTGAGTGATTTTTTTTTATTTAAGTCTTAATATTTAGATATAATATAGATATAATAATAGAAATAATATAGATAGAATATTTAGAGTTTTTTAGTTGTCTAATGTCAAAGTTAAATGTATTTTAGGTGATTTTATTGTGTCGTTTTACCAGTTACATTCAGTTTCAGTCGTGAAAGTTTTAATATGTGTTTGGTTTTTCATTTATTAATTAATGTATGTTACATATACAACACTGAAGGATTAAATTTTATTAAGTAATTTAATCAATTATATAATGAACCGTAAAAACAGAATGCTTCTGTTAACTTGTGAAAATCGCTATTCTGATTAATGTTATTCAGCTTTTAATGTTTTATTTTCAGAAAATCTTAAATATTAATATCTCATATGTTTTAAGATTTGTGCCAATTAGTTGGAAGTAACTATTTTTAAAATGCAAATAATTAGTCATCAAAATATAAACTTTTTTAATTTACTCTATACTTGTATATAACTCAAAAGTGAAGTAAAGTATTTTATCACAGTGTGTATTAATTAGTGTTTGTAGCAGAAGTTCAGTAACTTAACCATTTAGTTTGGTTACCTCATCAGTGTATAGATATAGGCAGTAATAATAGCGATGTAGTAATGGATAGTTACACTTTTGTGTTATTTACAACTGTTGTAAATCGTTCAAATATTGGGTAATTTACTGTCTTGTATGATATTCCAATTTATAGTGACTAAATGGTAATAAAATGAATATTCATTGTTCATATTGTGATTTTGAGTGCGAGTCTTAGCTTAAAAGTTTTAAGTGGTGTTCCTTTCCTATCTATTGGTTGTTGCACAATGCTAGCTTGTTCGCACGCTGCTATAATACCGGCCTACCATTGTGAATAATAATAATGGTCAACTGATAATGAACAACAGAATAATTATGTATTTAATGATTTGTTATTTAATGCATAGGAATAATGCAGTACATTAATAATTGTAATAATGAACACTTCCCCTGAATATAGTTGTTGTGACAATAATTCACCTGATGTTAAATGAGCATGGTTCAACATGGCAAACACGCTTAAATTAGATGAGGGCTAGATCTCAAGTGAAGCCGCTGTTGCATCACTACAGATTTTGTAGGTGGTAGAGCCACGCTGAAGCTGTTACTAGTTTCAGCATGAATGGGTCGGCTCGCCCGGGGTACTACCACCCGACCCATAGAAAGCCGACGTGAAATAACAGTGCTTGCGTTGTTGCATTTCGTTCGGTCAGTGGGAGCGTCGAAGGACCACCTCCCTCTCCCCACTTCCCGCCTCTCTTCCCCACTTCCCGCCTCTCTTCCCCCTATCCCCCAAACACAGGCTGGCAACGAACTTGCGACTCCTTTCGTGTTGCTAGTGTCTATGGACGGCGGTAATCACTTACCATCAGGTGAAGTGCCTGTTCGTTTGTCACCTATAATATATTTTAAAAAAAAGATTTTCAACATGTAGCTAGGTAGCTGGTAGCTAGCCAGGCGGAGTTAGAAAAAGCGCTGTCACCATACTGGGGTTTCATCATGACGTTTTCTTTCACCGCAAGCTGACTCGGGTTCAATGATTATTTAATTTTAGATTATTTCATTGGTATTCCATTCTCAGGTTCGGTGCGAATATATGATTTAGTGGGAAATTTGGACTTTACATTAATATGCATATTTGCAGGGGAATGCTCTCAGAGCTTCGGGGAACGCGATCGCGGTCGTACAGCGCCGGTGTTGGAGCCAATGTTGGCGCTATTCCAACGCGAACTTATCGATCTACTGCGTACCGCACCACGGTGTTCCATTCCATTTAGCAAGTAAGTGGTAACCATATCGTATATATACAATCATATTTAATCAAATATTTTAAATATTTATTTCTACTTTTGATCCGTACACTGAAGGATGACTCAAATGACTTGTATCCATTTGTATTGTAGCCTCATTAAGAAAAATCAAAGTGGAATGACTTGTGTTTTTTTGAGACGTCAGCTGTGAAAAAAAATCAAATTTCAAACAAATTAAAGTTTACTTTTCCAGATTCCATTGTGTTATCAATCATTCCTCATATATATTCAATTTTTGTATTTTATACAGAACCGTATTGAACCCCAGATTGAATTTTTTCATAATACACTAGCGGCCCGCCCTGGCTTTGCCTGGGTGTATTAACGAAGAAAATTAGACGGATTCTTCCCTTCATAATAAGATCATGTAATTAAATAAAATGACAAATGAACGTCAGTTTGTCAATTCTGTCAATATTTTTCAAGATGTCCCTATTGTTTTCTGTCTCAGTCACTTTTTATATTATGAACTTTTAACCCAAATCTTTCACTTTTCTGTGGATTTTTACAAAGATGTTCTTTCATATAAACCTTGTTCTAAAAATTACAAACACAACAAAAAAAGAATTAGCCAAATAGATGCTATTCTGAAGTGTGATGCACGAAAATACAATCGATATATGATATTTAATTACATAGATTAATTCATGTGTAGTAATATTTATTTATTAAATAACCTTCTCATGTAATTAAAAAAAAAATCACTCGAATATGTGATACAAAAACGCTGCTTTAAAATCACATGGACACGTGTGACGTCATTGTCTAATAAACAAAACTAAGATGATTATTTTTAAACTTGAATTTTCTCTAATGTTAGCGACGAATGTGAAATATTCCTGTCAAATGTAAAAGATTCCTGACAGATATTTAATGTGCTGTAATTTCTTGCAGAAACAGTATCGAAATACCCACAAAACTTTTGGAACATAATAACATTAACATGTCATAGTATTAACATGTCATAGTTTTGACATTCTTAAGTGCTCTCACAGGGACTAGATTGTATATTCTGCATATTGATTTTCAAATGTTGATATTTATTGAACAATGACATATTTTCTGATTGGCTTTTTCAATCGTGTATTTCACAGATAAAGGATTATAATTAATTCACAGTTAAAGGATCTTTATTATTTTAAGGGAATTAATTACACTACTATCTATTTTTCCCGTATTTATTTTGTTGTAGATTCCTTATAAATACACATTCTTAAATAACTCCCTTTCCTTTTTACTCTACTCTTTTCTACTTTTTAAAACTCCGTTATAGAGACCGTACTTGTCCTAATGGTTACAAGGGCCAGATTATATGTATAGTTAAAGCGATGTGGGTCTTGTTGTCTCGTCTTGTTTGAAGTACCTGATAAAAATATCATATTGGAATTTTTGTTTGCACCAAATGGGAATTATTGTACCACCTGTAATTAATTATGTCAGAATCTTACTATATATTATAATTACAGACTGATACCGTCATTTCATCATCACTTCGGTCGGCAGTGCCGTGTCGCCGACTACGGATTCACAAAGCTCCCTGACTTACTTGCCGCTTTAAGCAACACGATCGTGGTTAGTATTTAATTCCTTATACATATCGAAGTTGACACATTTCAAACGCTAGCTAGCTGAACTATCCTTGGTAGCTAATTGGGCAGGAATGAAAAAAGAAACTTAGAGGTTATGTTTTCATCACAATGTTTTCCTTCGTGGTAACCTTTGGCTCATTGTAGGAATTCTATCTATGGCTATCCATGTGTTATAATTACATCGGTGCCATCGCCTTCAATATCTTAATTACTAGTTTTTGTTCGCCTTTTAGTATAGGTTTCATCTATTTCTTGGAAACAGTATATCTTTTTCTCGATGAAAACCTTTTTTTGTAGCCCTGAGAACTATAACCTCTATTGTCTGTAATCCTGAGAACTATATCCTTTATCGTCAGTAATCCTGAGAACTATATATAGTAACTTCTATCGGCTGTAACCCTGAACTGTAACCTCTTTATCTGTAACCCTGTAAACTGAAACCTTTATTGACTGCAATCTTGAGAACTGTAACCTCTATCATCTGTAATCTTGAGAACTGTAACCTCTATCATTTGTAACCCTGAAAACTAAGCTCTATAGTCAGTAACCCTGAGAATTGTAACCTCCATAGTCTGCTATCATGAGAACTGTAACCTCTATCATCTGTAACCTTGAGAATTGTAACCTCCATAGTCTGCTATCATGAGAACTGTAACCTCTATCATCTGTAACCTTTATCGAACCTTGAGAATTGTAACCTCCATAGTCTGCTATCATGAGAACTGTAACCTCTATCATCTGTAACCTTTATCGTATGTAACCCTGAGAATTGTAACCCCCATAGTCTGCTATCATGAGAACTGTAACTAGAGAGAAACGAGGGCCCCCACCCCGGCGCGGGCGCGTCTTCATAAACCATTCCGGCACACTGAAGGAACTAATCATTCTCTCCTATTATCTGAAAAAAATAACATCCACTTACTAATCCATGATAGTGGCGCTATATGGTAACCGTTGCAGAACGTATGACAGCAGATGTTTTATTCATTCACCTCGCATTATAGTCAATGAAGGCCAGGCTAAGTATTAGACATGATGCCGGAAGACTGAAAATAACCTCAATCATTCAGCTTTAGCACAAGAAAAATCCTTGCAACTCCAAGAGTAAATTTAACCGCAGCATCAGTGCTATGCAGGAGAACGAACCACTATCACCGTGCTGAACTGAAGCCGTATCGGGACCGATCTCACCATTCCAGCAACGGCTCAGCCATGGTCAGCAATGAAGTCAAATGGAAGCAGTGGTAACCTTCTATCAGTCCGTAATAGCCCGGGGGCCGGGGAAGAGGGGCGGGGCCCAGCGACGCGCGGGCCGGCGCGGGGGGGGGCCTTTCCATCGTATGCAACCCTAGAGAACTTGTACGGGGGGGGGGGGTGTATAGGACCCCCATAGTCTGCTTCTTCGGGGGGTGGGGGGGAGCGCAGGCGAGAGGCGGCCCACGCGGCCCGCCCCGGGGGCCGCCCCCCCCCCCCAGGCGGCGAGGCGGGTAGCGAAAATCGCTGGCCCGCCCGCCCCCATTGCGCCCACCGCCCCCCCCGCCACCATGGACTTTCTCTCCACATTACTAGTAACTCTACGTTCTATATGGCAGAACGCTTGTGGAACCACAATGAGCTGTCACCTTTATGTCGTTGAACATGACACACTCACTAATTTGACGATACAACATGGAGCCTGTGGCTGTTCATATATCTTTTAAAACAATTTGAAGAAATAACGAAAACTCCAAGCTCTGGCCTCTCGTGTATTGCGGGGCCCTGTTTCTCCTTCCCCCCCCGCCTAGGCTCTTCTTGGGTGTTTTAAATCCGTAGGGACAATCCAAACCCTAATTGCTACCTTTTTACCCAAGGTCAAGTCAGACTAGTTAGGAGCTTGAAACTACCCCAAAATATAGAGAAAAAAACTCTAACACGAATCTTCTTCTGACAGTAACAGATCAACGCCGGCTTTAACACCTGCAAACGAATGAAAGCAGATCAAACTGGATCTAGCTTCATACATGAAGCCAGACCTTTTTGGCTGTTCAATAGTGGCAGGAAGAGTTTCGCACAAGAAAAACAAAATCAATCCGTCTTTTCTAAAACATCTCGGCACGCACCCCCACATTTTGTCATTAATTTAAATCAGACCCGCAGTTGTCAAGGTCTATAATTTATCTTTCAGCCCTGCAGAGAGCGAAGCGACATTTCAAGCGGACTGTATCAAGCCAAGCGGAGCGTCGGTTTCCAACAAATCGGATTGACTCATTCCCCAATTTCCATTTTTAATTTTAAGTATTAAACAAACTAATTCATAAACATCACTTTTACGTGCGAATAAATATAAAATTGTCCATAACCTATTGTGGTATTATTTGCCTTTTGTATAACCATAGATTTTTTTAAATTTTACTATCCGATCCCCAACTATACTATCCGGTATCCGGCCGGATAGTGAAAACATGGCCGGATAGGCCGGATACCGGATAGTACCGGATATCCGTTTCATCTCTAACTATAACCTCTATCATCTGTAACCTTTCTCATCTGTAACCCTGAGAACTGTAACCCCCATAGTCTGCTATCATGAGAACTGTAACCTCTATCATCTGTAAACCTTTATCGTCTGTAACCCTGAAAGCATTTATAATATTACTTAAGATAGTAGTTACAAAGTGAGGATTATAATCATGGTCTTGCAATTGTTTGTCTATCGTTTTTTTTTTGGCAGGTACTCGGATCAGGTTCCTCTCGTATGATAACGATATCAGCCGCAGCACAAAGCCGTCGCTGGACCTCAGATCTAGTGAAACTCCTGAAGGCTGCACCGGGTCGTTCCGTGTCATCTAGCGATATTCCCGAACTGTATCAGTCGACGTTCGGTCGCGGGTTCCATCCCGTCGACTACGGCGTGTGCACTCTACAGGAGCTGATGCAACGAGTCACCCCGCAGGCCGTCACCTTCTCTATCGACGGGTCTATCTCACTGCCCAGACGCAAGCCCACGCCCGAGGAGCGAACCCGTATTATCTTGTTTACTGCTCAGGTATTTATGTCATAAACTAATATCACTGTGTTTCTATAATTTGTAATCTTCTCATTATCTGTAACCCGTTTTAACGATTGTGTTGTGTCTGGTCAATTTTCTCATGCCTGTTTAATATCTATAAATTTGCCTTAATAAGTATGCCAGGCAAATCTACGCGAATCGGCTAAGCATTTCAGGGATTACCTTGGACAAACGACAAACACTTAGATTCTATGTATATGAATAAATCAAAACGAAAGACACTCAGTAAAATATTTGTTGAAGATGTTTTGCTCAAACTACCAAGTATAAAGCAATTCAGACTTTTTGAAGTAAATCTTCTTTACGCACGCTTGACTTGGGGAGTAAGCTGGTGAATGAGTGACGAGAGCGTTACGAAAAGTGTGATCGGGCGAGGCGAACGGAAGTTG
Source organism: Antheraea yamamai (assembly GCA_036509395.1). Classification (NCBI taxonomy): domain Eukaryota; kingdom Metazoa; phylum Arthropoda; class Insecta; order Lepidoptera; family Saturniidae; genus Antheraea; species Antheraea yamamai. The sequence continues at coordinate 8,640,081 of AP028440.1, forward strand.
AGAGGGAGACATAAGTTAGTGAAGATAGAAAGAGAGAATTACGTTTCGTATTATCAATGAAAACCTTTAATACATTATATAATAAATTTAAATATTTGTAGAAAACACAGTCTAAACACAGTATACACAGTCAAAATTTGTTATAACCACTATATCGAAGGGACTATTCATATTTAGTCGTAAAAACGGATAGTCGCAACAATCGGTAATGTTTTCGAGGTACAGCATTCAGCCGGGACGTTTTTTCTAGGTCAACATAACCGGTATGTTGTTCTAAACGATGTCGCCATAAACGGTTTTGACTGTACATACATATAAATAGAGCTAAAGAATCTTTACTTCAGTCGTGCGGTCTAAAGCACACGTTTTTATATTTATACTAGCGGGCCCGGCAGACGTTGTACCGCCCTGTTTATGAAAAAATCCTTGACAAACTATATACTAAAATGTTCTTCATCAATCGCTCTATCCACCGGTGAAAACCACATGAAAATCCGTTCGGTAGTTTTTGAGTTTATCGCGAACAGACAGACAGACAGACGCGGTAGGGGACTTTGTTTTATACTATGTAATGATTTATAAAATCATATATTTGTACATATCTCCTGCTTTGGGACGAACAGCTAGTGTATATTTTCAATGTTCAACGACAGGCTGTCGAACTGTTGTGTTCGACACCGAACCTGAGGATGGAGTTCCCGCGCTTCGTGCCCGCGTACCACGCGCACTTCGGCCGGCAACTCCGCGTCGCGCACTACGGTTGCGTGAAGCTCGTCGAGCTGTTCGAGCTGATAACGGACGTCGTGTGCGTGTACACGGAACCGGGCGGCGAGCGCTGCGTGCGGCTCACGACGCGCGTCTCTCGACCAATCATATCGCAGCGTTTCCGAGCCATCTCGCCCGTGACACTGGCCGCGTTACCGTCGCAGTACGCGCGACAGTTTGGAGCTCCTCCCCTGGTATGTTCTTTTATCTATCTATTACTACCACTGTCGAGTAGTTAATGATGTTAAAAGTTTCTTGAGATCATTTTAAAGGAACTAACAACAGGGTGGCCATCAAGACGAGATGGTGGCAAGTCAGAATCCATGCTCCGTGGTTTTATTTCCGATCCACTTCACTTGTGCACAATAACCAAACGATATAACGTTTAACACCACCGATACTACACAATTTAGAGCCAAATAACACAAGATTATGAATAAAATATGAACTCCACTACATGGCACTCCAAGATCCTGCCAAAAACTCCCAGTATTGTTATACCATTCTTTTTTCAAGTTAAACTTTGTGTGACGACGCAGTGGTGGGGGTAAACACAAACAAACATATTTTTGAAGTAAGACTTCTTTACGCACACTTGAGTTGAGGAGTAAGCTGGTGAATGCGTGACGAGATCGTTACGAAAACGTGTGCTCGGGTGAGGCGAACGGAAGTTGAAAGGGAAATATAAGTTAGTGAAGATAAATAGAGAGACGTTTCGTATGATCAATTAAAACCCATAATAAATTTCTATGTTTGTGGAAAATTAATATATGGATATGCATATACACCATGACTGTTTAAAGAGTGACAACCTTCAGTCGTATTGTAATTCATGGTCACATTTAACATATAAAATAATAATATCAAAACAAATACTAATAAACAACAAAGAGAACCTGAGTTAAAATTTGTTCTAGGACTCTCAAAAGTATGGGTACTAATGTAAATAAACCTACGTTGAATGACCGGTCACAAAACCTGCGAGCGGCGTTCCGGAGTTTATAACCGTCGATAATAAAACGGACAATGTACCCTTTTGTTTGTTCAAAATTAGAAAAATTATCCTTTGATATTTGGTTGGCTTCACTTTTACTACACCCGACGGTCATTGACACTGTGCTTTAACATACACGGATTGACTATAATTTTTGTATTTTCTAGATAATTAGGTCAAATAATAAGCACTTATCTTAGTTATTGGTATAGAACGTATATCAAGTACTGTGTGTATCCTGTAAAAATATTGCTAACAAGTAACCAGTCACCCAATATATATTATAAATACATTTTTTATTTTATATACTAGCGGGCCCGGCGCATGTTGTTTTGCCCTAATAACTAAAAAACTATAGACATGTTACATACTAAATCTACCTCATGAATCTCTCCCATCTACTGGTGGAAACCGTAGGAAAATCCGTTCAGTAGTTTTTGAGTTTATCGCGAACAGACAGTCTCGGCAGAGGACTTTGTTTTAGCACACCAATATAAATATTACACATAGATAACATCACATATGCTCAATTACAACATAAAATTACAGTGTAATAATTTCAGTCAGAGGCATGCATGACATTAATGGATGACAAAAAAACTAATTCATTACATAGTATAAGACAAAGTCTCCTACCGCGTCTATCTGTTTGTCTGTTCGCGAACTCAAAAACTACTGAACGGATTTTCTTGCGGTTTTCATCAGTATATAAAGTGATCCATGAGGAATATTTTGGTGTATAATTTGTCAAGGATTTTTTTATAATCAGGGCGGGACAACGTCTGCCGGGCCCGCTAGTCTATATATAAAATATAGACGGAGCTAAAGAAGTTTTACTTCAATCGTGTGGTTTAAAGCACACTTTTTTAAGTGATACTTTATCTGTGATGATGCTGTGGTAGTGGTAAACACAAAAACAAAGATTATGAATGCAAATGGGTTTTGTTATTTGTATGCTACATTTTCACGCCTTAACTACTCAACTGATTGATCATCATGAAATCTTTCATAAATGTTATCAAGGGTACAGAAAAGGATATAAGGACATGCTATGTTACAACATAACACAAAATAAGTCAAATCCAATTTTGGCCGTTCATAATTTATCTTTAAATATTAATAATATTTTTAATTTTTTTTAATGTCATCAAAATGAAACGAAAAATTTTACAAAGGGAAAATGTTGTGCTTCGTTCACGGTGTATGAAAATTGAAATGTTAGTAAAATTAAAAATCCTTACACGCAAGATTTAAATTGGACTTTGTTCATCTTAAAATCCAACAACTCTTGGTATTTTTTTATTCAGAAAAAGTCAACTTCTCGAGGGATAGAAAATTTCTACATTACTGATAATCTCTCTAATTATGAATATGGTAATTGTTTTGAGTATAACTAAAAAGTTGTAGAAACTTCATAAGCGCTTCGACAGCGTATTGTTAAAACATGTCTAGTTAGCTTATTTTTGACGACTGCCCCGTCAATCCGCCCGTGACTAAGCAACATATAACTATTTCTTTTTTACCACCGATATTGAGGATATGCCATCTTACTTTCACATTTTATCTAAGTCAGTGTGGCGTTACAATATTGCTTTACACGTATTTGTGCGTTATCGTGCCATTTGTTTTGTCAAAATATCATGTAGGTGACGTATTTCCAGACTTTTAGTTATAATATCATTGTATTCAATATGAAATTTTGCATAGACATTGTTCGCGATACAGAAAATAATATATATTACGTTAAGTTTAATATATTACGTCAAAGTGCGTAAAGTGGAATAATAGTAATCAATCAAAATTTTTATATTGGCGTGAATAATAGTATAATCATAGATTAAATACATTGTCAAATGTCAATAATGTCACATAGTGGTAGGTTATGCTTTACTTGTGAATGTATAAAATTGTTTAATTTATTTATTACTAGCTTCTGTTCGCGATATCGTCCGCGTGGAATGGCTACTTTGTGCCAACTAACTCGCAGCGGAAGCTCTCAAAAGGGAAAAAAAAAACGATTTTGAAACATTCTTCATTAGTGCTCCGCTTCTATTCGTCTTAGCATGATTATATATAGCCTTCCTCGATGAATGAGCTATCTAACACTGAATTTTTCAAATCGGACCAGTAATTTCTGAGATTAGCGCGTTCAACCAAACAATCAAACCCTCCAGCTCTATAATATTAGTATAGAAGATTTACATTCTTATTATATGTGTAGATTACTATTCTTCTCTTGTACTTACCTCGAGCCGTCATTCAAATTACGATAACATTTGATAAAATCAAAATCAAAATACTCTTTATTCAATTTAGGCCCTAAGAAGGCACTTAGGAACGTCAAAACTACCACCGGTTCGGAAAACAACCCAGTCATTGAGAAGAACCGGCAAGAAACTCGATCTGGTTTATCTTTTCATAATAACTAACATTTTTTTTTATTATTACAACATAATAGACACATAAAGCTACATTCGTTTTTAGTGGTTGCACAGAGAGAGGCGTCACTTCCAGACGTACTTACGTACGTACGTACGATAGAGTACCGATGTTAATGAAACAAAGACTAAGTTACTCTCGAAGATATGCTTATGCGTGTTCATATAAACAGAGAGACAGAAAGATATATCTAAAAATGATTGAAATATATTTTGTTACTCATTCCTAGACATCTGTAACAATTCTTTTACGAAAATCGAAAAACTAAAGACACGTTAGATTTACATTCTTATTATATGTATAGATAGATTATTTTGCGATAACACAATGATAATTTGGTAAATCGTATTGTCAGCCGGACGTGTTGGAGGTGTCGTCGCTGGAAGCGCTCGTGTACGCGTCGGGCGGTTACGTGGAGGAGGGCGCGGTGCTCGCGGCGGGACACGCCCCCGGCTGGTCGTCGACCGTGCTTGCGGTGTGCGCGGTGCTCTGCTCGGACCGGTGCGTCGCGAGGAGCTCCACCGTCGAGTACGTGCGGGTCGCGTGCCGCCGTCTCGGCTACGAACCAGACCTACGCCGCCTGACTATGGCCGGCGTAGTAGAGCTCTCCAACGGACGCGTCACTCTCGTTCCCGAGTGGCGCGTAGTATGGCGCGTGGCTCGTATATTCGCGGACAGCGCGTCACCTCTCACCGCACTCGAGATCCTACGCGAGTACACGCGCCGCTACGAACCCGTGTTTCCGACCGCTGAGAACAGTGAGTACATTTTTTTGAATTAAGAACTTTCATTTTTCCATCGAGTACGTGCGGGTCGCGTGCCGTCATCTCGGCTACGAACCAGAACTACGCCGCCTGACTATGGCTGGCGTAGTAGAGCTGGGGAACGGACGCGTTATGCACGTTCCCGAGTGGCGCGTAGTATGGCGCGTGGCTCGTATATTCGCGGAACGAGCGACGCCTCTCACCGGCCTCGAGATACTACGCGAGTATAAGCGCTGCTATGAACCCTTGTTCCCGACCGCTGAGAATAGTGAGTACATTTTTGAATTTAGAACTTTTTTTGTTAGCAACCAATCTATGAAATCAATAAAACAAATATATTACTGCCATTGCAATGGCCTGTAATAGTACAAATTTCTTGCGATCATTTCAAGGAGTTTTTGTGGAAAGTCTGAATCCATGCTCCATGGTATTATTTCCGATTCACTTCACTTGTGCACAATACCCAAACTATATTACGTAAAACACCACCAATATTACATGATATAGAGCCAAATGGCACAATATTATGAACAAAATATAAAGTCCAAGATCTTGCCAAAAACTCTAAGAACTTCTTTAACCACGTCGTATTTTGTAACTCAATGAAATGCGGACACAATATTAGAAAGAGACAAACATAAAATAGAATAAACGAGCTTTGCATTAGGCACATATGATGTGCAACATCTGACGTGTTATCCTACTAGGAAAATGAGATGAAAGTGAAGAAAATGGAAGTGAAGAAATATGTGAAGTAAATTTATTCGTCATATTATATAATAACCGAATATAATCTAAGCATGAAAATATATGTAATTTAGCATTAAGCAGATTATTCAGCAAGGATTCAAACATACATCCATTGACAATGTCAACTACGTCATCATCGGTTACAAAATATACCAGGTGAAAGGTTAAACGTCGGCAGTATTCTAGGATATGATACTTCATGGTCATATTTAACATATAAAATAATAATATCATAACAAATACTAATTAACAACCAAGAAAACCTAACTCAAAGTTTGTTCTAAGACTTTCAAAAGTATAAACACAATCGTAATAAAGCTAGTTGCAATGACCGAGGTCGAAAGCTACTATGGGCGACCCGGAGTTCATAACTTTCGATAATAAAACATACAATAAATCCTTTTGTTTTGTTCCTACCGTTGCCACGTTCCCTTTCAAGTGAAAGTGAAATCACCCGACGGTCATTGACGCTGTGCTTTAACATAGACGCGTAGAGGGTTGCGTATATTTTTTGTATTTTTCTAGATATTTACGTCAAATATTTAACACCTATTTTTTTTAATTGATTTAGAACGAGAATCGAGTGCACCGTATACTCCATAAATATTGCTACTGTCTACACATTCAGCCTGTATATGAAGAAAAGATAAAAGAAATCGAGTCTTCTGCCAGTTCTCGATGACTTGATTGTTTTTGTCCGAACCGGTGGTAGTTTTGACGTTTATAAGCGCCTTCTCAGGGCCTAAACTGGATAAAGTATATTTGATTTAATTTCTTTACCTTGTAGGCGTGGACGGTGCTTTTGAGTTCCTTCGCCGGTATCGGGAGATATTCGTAGAGTTAATGGGCCGATGGGAGATCTGTGCTGGAGTGACCGTCGCTCGTTGCCGGAACTTCCCGACTGCGCATGTGCAAGAAGATTATTCTTTACACGACACACCACCGGGCCAAAAGGTAATCTATACTTCTATACTAATATTATAAAGAGGTAAAGTTGTGACGTTGTAGGGGGGTAATCTCTGGATCTACTAAACCGATTACGAAAATTCTTATATCTTTAATATATATATTTCTTGTGTGCGTGTGTATGTGACTGAACTCCTCCTAAACGACTGGACCGATTTTGATGAAATTTTTTGTGCGTGTTCGAGTGGATCCGAGAATGGTTTAGATTCACAATTGGACCCGGTAGGTGGCGCTGCGGTTGACTTTTGGGATTTATATTTTTTATTATCAAGGCAGGACAACGTCCGCCAGGTCCGCTAGTATATTATAAAATAGAAAGCCACGTTATTTGTGAGTGTCATAGGCTATATATCAACCCGAAAAATGAAAAGGCTTTTTTGTAGTAGTCGGATTTGCAAAGTAAGTCGGAGAAAAAAACGGTCGAACGAAAACGTTTCTTACGAATACTGCCTTAACGATGAGAGATATATGATTGAGTTCTAGAGAAAATTTGTAGAGCTTGATAATGCCTACAAAATAATCAGCGACAGCATATGTCTAACTTCAAGGTTTCTTTTTTATTATCAGGGCGGGACAACGTCCGCCGTGTCGGCTAGTATATAATAACAATGAACTGTATACCTAAAATAATCACAAATTAATCGCTAACTAATATTATAAATGTGAAAGTGAATTTGTTTGTAACACCTTCAAGATACAGAACATGGAGTACATTTCATTCAGAAAAACTCCAAATAGCTATATTAAAACTAACGAAGTCGCGGGCAAAACCTTATATACAATAATCATCTTACACCGTTTACGTTTTGGTAAACGATTTTTTAGGGTCGCAATAGGTTCTACAATCATAAATAACATTACCCATTTGCTGGGCAATAAGTTCAAGTACCACGTCAAACAGGATTTCAAATCAAAAGACTTTCATAGGGTGGGTAATTATGTGAATGACACCCTTTCTGTACATCCCCTTAAAATAATAATAAACAACTATATAACGTCATAGTTTTTGGCCGCTCTGAATATAGCTTTAAGTTCGGTCTTGCGCATAGTACTGTCAAGAGGTTAATACAAAACAAATTCAGAATATTATTATAGGAATTTAACATATACATTTATTATTACATAATTACCTATTTAATACCTAATTATTATTACATAATATATTAGATTTTAATGAATTATGATTTAAGTAGTTATTTGTCTATTACATGAAGTAATAGGAATGTAGCAGTGTAATGACCACATTGCTACTTTCAGAAGATTTTGTATATGAAATGAAAGTTATATTCCGATTGTGACGTCTTGTAAACGGTTTGACAGCTACTTTACGAAAACCTGTTCATATTTATTGAGCATACATATAACATATAGAATATTTGTAAAGAATTAGAAATAAAAGTTTAATAATTACTGAAGTAATAAAATAACAGTAAAAACTAGAAATGGACAATAGTACCCGAATAATAGAGTAACAGACAAAGTTAGAGTATTAACAGTTCACCACATCATGTATTTGTCAGTTATAATTATATGCAAATAACATTTAATCACCTGGTTGGTGAGTGTCGTGTGATCGCGTACTTTAAGTGAACGATCCTCTTATGCGGTATCCAGTATACAGTTTCTATCTGTAGAACATATCTTATAGCATATATTATACAGGTATTATGCGTGGTACAATACCGTTACTGTAAATAAAATATTTTCATAATAAATAAATACTTTGTAATAAACAACGCCTTCCATAGAAACATTATTTTTCTAAGTGGATGGGTCTTCTAATAATAACAATGATAACCAAGAAAAAAAAATCGACGAAAATAGCAATAACATGTTATTAACAACAACAAAACTATTCTGAATGCGACTGTACTGCAACTAGTAATGACAGGATACATCTGTCAACGTGAGTGCAATAGGAGGCGAAGTACGTGCGCGGATGAGCCTGCTCCCCTTTCACCCTCCGCTTACGTCCCCCTGGTATCTAAATTTGTGTTCTGCGCATCTACTTCAGAGCGGTTGAAAAATTTGACGGGGACTATACAGTCGTATGAGTTTCATTAAAAAAAAACACGATCGAGGTGATCTTTTTTTTTCTCTACTGACTCGATAAATGGCATGTTTTCTGAACCGTTAATAGTGTTTTAGTCCGGTGAAGCTGTTAAGACCTTGCTAGGTCAATAGCGTAGACAGTTCGAAAAAAAAAGTGTTTCAATGTTCATAATATCCATCCTGAGACATAAATTGAATATTTAATACCGCGTTTTTATTTTTATAGAGAATTATATTTGCAGAAAACTCTAATTTTTTCTAAACTAAAAGTAGCTAATGTTACTTCCTATGAACATCAGCTATTTGTCAGTGAAAGTCCCGTCCAAATCGGCGGAACTGTATCGCAGATTATCTGGAACAGACGGACATAATTTTCGAAAATGATTTTTTTATAGGACTGTGTTTACTCTCATATCCATTTAGTAAGAAGCTGTTATTTTGTCATTACAAATATACACTTCGAATTTATTTACTTGTATTGATTATGAACTTCATGAAACATGCTTTTACAGACATAATTTACTGGGTACACTGTAATAAAATTTAAAAAAAACATATGTTTTATGTTATACCCATTATTTGTAACTAGCGGGCCCGGTGGACATTGTCACGACCTGATAATTAAAAAAATCTTGACAAATTATAAATAATAAACTTTCCTCATGAATCACTTTATCTACTGGTGAAAACCGCATGAAGTTGAGTATTTTTGAGTTTATCGCGAACAAACAGACGGACAGACGTGGCGGAGGACTTTGTTTTATAATATGTATTGATGTTTATTGGAAAATAACAGGATAATTTCCTTTCTTTACAGGGGTCTCGTGTATTCGAATCTCCTAAGACCAATATATGGTGCTCTCCACCAGCAAGTGCATTGCCTGCTCCTACGGCGTTGATCGCGCAGGATAATAAACGTAAGTATATAAAAGACATATTTTCTTAATGTTAATACAATCTTTTCGTCTCGAGTCATGAGTATAACGGATAAATCAGTGTGCGTTTCCTTGGAGCTATAAAGGAAGCAAAAAAGGCTACCAACTGTGACTGTTTCGAGAGGAAATTGGGACTCTTCAGGTTTTTTTTAATAGTCGAAAAAAATAATTAGTTTAGAGTCGAGTCGTAACCTAAAAACTACTGGTGTACTGTGGAACTTGCATCAATGATATTATAACTGTAGATATGTTACCTACATACATGATATTTTAACAAACAAATGGTACTATAACGCACACATACGTAAAGTAATATTGTAACGCCACACTGTCTGTAACTGTGGATGTAAGATGGTATATTCTCAATATCGGTGGGGAAAAAGAAATAGTTATATGTTGCTTAGATACGGGCGGATTGAAGGGACAGCCGTCAAAAATGAGCTAGTTAGCCAAGTTTTAACAACGCGCTGTCGAAGCGCTTATGACGTATCTATCTATAGCTTTTTAGTTATAATATCATTGACTTGCGTACATTTCAAAAGAAATGCAAGGCCCCTATTGACATTGATTTTGATAAAATATAATGAAAATTGCTTCTTTCCTCTATTGTGATGCCATAAGTTTATAATACATATACAAGTTTTTGTACCCAAGCCTTTGTTCTACTAATATTGTAAACACGATAGTGAGTTTGTTTGGTTACACTTTCACTCCTAAACAACTTAAACAACCTATATAATCAACTAGCTTCTGTCCGCGACTTCGGCCGCGTTGAATAGTTACTTTGGGCTAACGCTAACACGCAACGGAAGCTCTCAAGAGGAAAAAACCCCAATTTTGAAATATTCTTCATAGGTGCTCCGCTCCTTTTGGTCTTAGCGTGATGATATAGCCTTTCTCGATAAATGAAGCTATCTAACACTGAAGGAGGACAAGTAGTTCCAGATATTACCCCCCTCCAACCTCACAAACTTTACCTCTTTATAATATTAGTATAGTAAGTATACTATAATATATTTTGACAACGTTGTCAAAGGTATAAGAACATAGGGTACTTTTTATAAAGAATAGTTTAAATCCACATTGAGGCGAGCGAAGACGCGGGCAAAATATATACTAAATTAATAGATGTTTACCAACAGGTCGTACTCGTTTGGCCGCTCAGTTCGATGCATCGTAATTTCATTTCAACCTATATGTGTACCACCCACTGGAAAAATACATTCCTGTCTACTACAAAACTATAACGTCTGTCGTAATTATACGGAATTTAATAATAATTTCAAGTGTTCCAATGCTGACCGAAATTTACTTGAACCCAGGGTCTAGACTAATTAAGTGTCCTATAAAAATGTGATGTCTGTAACAATAATGTTTTAGATTGTCTATATTTTTTGTGTGTTTTTATTTAGATTAAGATGAATTCTTGAGCATTCGTAAAATGTTAACGAGCGTGTACGTTATTTACAAATGTTCAAACGTAGTTAAAGAATCTATAATTATATATTAAATGCAAAGAATAGATTGGATGGCGACTGTTTGAATATTGTATGTATGATATGTTATAATTTTAATTTATTATTTTTACTTCATATGACTACAATTTATATTTTTACGATCATAACTAATATCACTTTTATGTTATCTGATTTTAATTTTCTTCGATACCTTTTAGTGAACTGTATTTAATGTTGATTTGGATCAATAATTATTTACAGATCACAAATGTAATCATAAATCAATGTTTCTTTTCCTTTTTATTTATTTAATTATTTGACAATTTATATTATTAGGTTTAAATACGTAACAAAGGACTGAAGCAAATATTTAATGTTAGTCTAGGAATGGTATCATTTATAATATTTACATTATAGTACTCTCTATTGGTACGGATGTGTTAAAGAGACGAAATTTTAATATAAATGTAACGTTGAAATTCATTATCATTCTTAGATATATAACATAATGGTGAACATATCATTTTACGATTGAGGCTCAATGTTCCGTTAGGAATAGTTTATAAGTGAATATATGATTTATATAATAAATATGTTATCGAGTACTTGTAACATTTTTCGAATGCCAAAATAAAGTACAATAAATCATACGATCTGTTGATTTTTGTATAAAGTATTTTATCTTTAGATCGGTAGTGATCTCTAATCTAATGAGGATATAATTACATAATGCATTTAGCTTTCTCTGTTTAATTTATAATTAATAAATGTTGTAATAATATCTGGTGATTGTTGTTGTACAGACATATTGATCTCTCAGTTATAAATAATTATCTTTCGAATTTATATAATTTTAGATAGCATTTACATTCATCGGATGTTTTGAAACATTATTACTAAGAAGACGGAGATTGCAATGTAACATTCGTTTATATTATTAAAGCAACTCACCAAAACTGTAAGTGTTATGTCAATTATAATTGTTCAAAGGTCTTATAGAGTATTAAAAACACTTAAGTACGTAGATGTTAAAAAGATTATGCTCGTGTGCCCAAAGTGCAATGTTTTATTTACGATATTGTGTGGTTTATTGAATATTTTCTTGTTCCACGTTAATAATATTATCTTATACCACTTTTTTCATGTTGTATATATTGATTTAACTGTTGTAATTAGCATTAATTTTTGTATGGAACGTTCGTGTACGGTATGTCTGAAATATGTTAAAAAAGACTGCCAACATGAACTGCTTGTGAGGATTTGATTGATTTAAGGTTCTTTTTTTTACACACTTAACACATTGTACTAAATTAATAACGTTGTGATAGTACTGGGTACTAAATGATAGAGATCGTGTTACTTAATGATGATTGAGGTTTTAAATGACATATATTAATTCATAGCATCATAATAAAAATGTTAATTGTAGCAAAGATATAAAATTATTGCTACCCGCAAAATATATTTTCCTGCTTGATAATTTAGAGAATGCAACCATCATGGTCGAACATAGTCATTTATATGTTACATTTTCCAACAATATGCATTTTAAGTATTAAAAATAGTTTTAAGGGATGCAACACATACTTATGTATATAGTGTACATAATTCATTACATTTGAGCAATTAGTACAAAGTATATAGTTGATATTTGATCATGCTATTAATGTGGAACATGTTTGTATTAGAATGAATAAAACTATTTAGTTGTATTTATTTGATTCTATGAAAGCATTTTCATGTAAGCGCGGGCCCTTGCATAATATGTTAACATCGTTTTATTTCTATCTTTCGACAGTTTCTAACAATATTATAATGTAAAAGTGATAATTCAGTGAACTTGAAAGAATTTGTCCATATAAATTAGGAATGGTTAATTTCTATGTTAAAGTAAACCATTTTTCTGTCCAATATATGTATATAACGTTTGAAACGTGTAGTCTATTAGCATTTACAAATACATTTTATTATTTTGACCAATTATTATTACTGTGTAAGTTTGGAAAAGCGAAAAAAAAATCTCAATATATATTCATAATTCTCGGAATGAATATTTATAGAAAAAATTATACATAAATAGAAATTATTGATTTCTTAACACTGTAAGTAGACATGTATTAAAAGTAAGTAACACTTCCTAATTGAACCCTCAGAGTGCAGTTACGACTGATTACTTACTTGTAGACAAAAATCATCTTATATGTGACTAATAAAAATGTTTAAATGTGTAACAATAATTTAGAACTAAGCACCTGTTTGATATATGGTAAGTGGAGATGTAAAAGATTTTCTAGTGTTATTTTATCGTAAATTTTCGTAATTCTGTGATTATTTATGTATTTCTCGTTGTATTCCCAATTTGGTAAATCGATGTTTGTAAGGAAGTAGTCTTTTCAGTATTGCATGGAAAATGAATAGTGTTGAAAAATAAATGTTATTTTTTTAATTGTGAGTTTTCTTTTTCATTGGAACTTTTTAAGAGTACAATTCAAAATTCGGGATCACTCGCTGTGTGAATGTGGTTTAGATGAAGGAAATCTGGACCATATTTTCTTTTATTGTCCAAATCGGCGTGTGTCGCTATATGATATACTCCCCCAGGAGATATCCCGTCCCACCCATATGCAATTCCTCCTCTCCGTCTCCTTTTATTACCCTTATGTGTACTCGTAAATATATTAACATGAATAAAATTAAGCTCTAATTAATTGTCGCATTATACTTAACTGTACTAGATATCATTACATAGTATAAAACAAAGTCCCCTAGCGCGTCTGTCTGTTCGCGATAAAATCAAAAACTACTGAACGGATCTCCATGCGGTTTTCACCAATGTATAAAATGATTCATGGGGAACGATTTATTTTTTTTTCCAGTATATGTATACGTATATGGTATATATTTACTAACTTAAATGTTTAAGGAACTTACTAATCCCAATGGTGTATTGTCTTTTGATTCTATGTTAGACATAAATGGTGGTGGTTGAAATCAACTTCAAATCTTTTGTTGTTGTATTATCGTTGCGAGTTTTTATTAATGTATATGACACTGGCAGATTTGTGGAATTTTTTACCTGAGGCCAAAGACAATATAAAAAAAAAACATTAATATTTTGTCATTGATTAAATGGAATTAACAGAAAGTTTTTTTTCTCAAACTGACTACCCTATTGGCCTGACGGGCCTTCATTGCTTCACCGGACTAATTTTTCAGAAAGTATTAACCTTCTCAATAAGATATATACTAATGGCAAAACTTAATTGCAATAAGTATATTTAAAATTGAAAATCATGTAAGTATTAACTTCTTTAATTATATTATTAACAACATCTACATTAATTCCATTATAAATTCAGTATATGGGTAAATAAATCACTTAGTGAGGTCAGAGAGAGGTCCATGACGCCGCTCCCAAATCATGCGATGTTTCTGCTTCATGTATGCTTTCCTGGCATCAGCATATGCACCAAGATCACCATCTGTACATAAGTAACAAAAGTTATCAATAATTATACTTCAGCGCCATTCATAAAATATGTTATGTAAAATTTTAACTTTTTACATCTTCTCCACCTTCAGGTTGTCACATTTTTTCTAACTTTATGTTGTAACAAAAATGAAATTGAGAGAAAAATTTGTAACATCCATGAGCTGTGGAAGTCGCATTTCCTTACACCCCCTTACCATTCCAATATCTTAATGATCTCCAATATGTTGTGAGCTGATGTGGCGATTATGCCTACCTACCATCAGGACCTATATATACCTATACCTATGGCCCTGTAGCTGGTGTCTTAAATACTGACATGATGAAATAAATATCTCATTAAAAACTATTATGTAATAAAATCAGTTACATTTTATGAACCATGCTTCTTCCGCATCCTTGTATTTATCCCATAAGGGTTTGCAGGCTGTTAGGTGGTCTGGAGTTTCATACATCATGCAGTCTTCATAGCGTTGACGTAAGATGTTTAAGATTTCAGAATCCACAGCCCTGAAACAGGAAGTATCAGCTATGTTATAGTATTCTTTGTATAGTAATGTTTATTATAGTAGTAAATTATATCCCTGAACCTTCATCATGAATTACTTTATCTACAGGAGAATATCGTGTGAAAATCTATTCAAAAGTTTTTGAGTTTATCGTGAACAGACAGACCTGGCACAGGACTTTGTTTTATTTTATAATATGTAGTGATTATAAATGTGTCAGTTTCCTTGTTACACTTCATGGCTTATTACTTAACCAATTATAGTTAAATTTTGCATACACATTGTCAGGGCTACAGAAAAAGACAATAGCTTACTTTAAAAAAAATATTACCATACCTGAGAACAGATCATAATTACGTGAATGTGGTAGAAGATGCAAACAAAAGCTAGTTCACTATAATATAAAATTTTACACATGAAATTTATATACTTGTCTTCTTGTAAAGGTTATTATTTCTTGTAAACTGCTCTATTTTTTCTATGAAATAATGTAATATAGCAGCTTTTTTTGACACTTGCAACACCAGAAGAGTCGCAAGTGCGCTGCCAGCCTATGTTTGGGAGAAGGAGGAGTGGGGAAGTGGGGAGGGGAAAGGAGTTTGGTATCCGGCACTCTCACTGATGGAACGAAACGCAACAATGCAGGTACTGTTACTTCACGTCGGTTTTCTGTGAGAGGGTGGTACTACCCTGGGCGAAACGACCCATTCGTGCTGAAACCAGTAGTAGCTTCAGCGTGGCTTTACCACCTACAAAAACCTTGACTAAACTGATCTAAAAAGCTTGAAATAACTGTAATAATATATCTTGTAAGGATTTATAATGATGTTAAAAATATACAATAACTTGAACATGTAATGTAAAAACTTGTGGTAATTTATTTGGGTATGTGCCCACCATTGCTCATGTTCTAGTTGTGTTTTGTTGAATATTTGGAAACGATACCTTTGTAAAAAAAATTATAATGTTCACTGAAAAATTACATTAATAAAATGACAAAACAGAATCAAAGTATAGTCAAAAATTCATAATATTGATAATTTAGTAGACAGTTTTAATATGAGTGTGACAAATAATATATCAGATTCTAATTCCTAACCATAATCACATTTTAGACAGAAACTAAAATTTTCCAAAATATCTCATATTAATAGTGAACTAATCTTTGTTTGTGGCTTCAAACACACTCATGTATAATTTGTGTCAAACTTTTTAACTGCTCTGAAGTAGAGAAGTAGATGTAGCACACAAATTTAGGTATCATAGGGAGTAAGCAGATGAGGGGAAAGAGGAGAAGGCTCGCCCTGTACAAACCTCGCCCCTATTGCATCTATGTTGATACATGTGTTCTGTCATTACTAGTTTCAGTACAATCATATCGAAAATAGTATCGTTGTTGTTAATTACATGTTATTGCTATTTTCATTGTTTTATTTTTCTTGTTTATATTTGTTATTATTAGAAGACCCTTGCAGTTCAAATAATGATATTTCTATGGAAGGCCTCATTTATTACAAATGATTTATTTATTATGAATGTATTTTATTTACAATAAGGGTATTGTAATACAGTATGTCTCTTATGTATTATGTCTGCTCAATTCATATAAACAGGTTTTCATAAACTAGCTGTCAAAGCATTTGCAAGACTACACAATCGGAACCAAACTTTCATTTCACATACAAAATCTGAAAGTAGCATCATGGTTGTTATACTGCTACATTCTCATTACTTAATGTAATAGCCGAATATTTACTTGAATCATAATTCATTAAAACCTAATATATTGTATGAATAATATAGAGACAATTTAAAGATGTAATGTAAATAAATAATAATAAAAAATGTAAATGTTAAATTCCTATAATAACATTTTGAATTTGTTTTGTATTAACCTCTCAACTGCACTATGCCCAAAACCGAACTTAAAGCTATATTCAGAACGGCCAAAAACTATGATGCGGACTGTAGATAACATCATTACCTCGAGAACAGTAAATTATTTCTGAATCAAAGTTACCCTGTCCTTTTCTGTATCCTTAACAATAATTTATGCAAAATTTCAAACCTATTCAGTAGTTAAGCCGTCAAAGTTTAAGATAGGGTACATGGCTATGCAATTAGTCGATAACAGTCTCCCCTTGTTTACCCTGACAGCTGATGCTTATGTGATTACTTTTATTCAAGACATGTCCTATTCAAATATTTTTATGATATAAAAATTATACTCAAATACTACAGCTATTTTTCAATGATAACTAATTAGATTTGTTTATAACAGTAAATAGTTTACATAAAAACTAACCTATCACGCTTGAATTGCGTGTTCGCTTCAAAATCACATACAACGTCGTCGTCGTAGCATTGATCGATAGTAGGCACACGACGAAAATTCTGATGGTACCATGGATACTTTTTCTGATTCGGTTCCACTAGCTTCTCTAAACCACAAAATCAAAATATCAAATATTTATAGCTTACATAACAAACGATTTCTTCCACCAATATCTTACCACGAAACCATGTCACCGGAGTGTCTACTGTATTATAAACTGCATTGATAAATCCTCTAAATACATTATTATCTTGTGGATAATCTCCTTCCGGCATTATTCGTTAAAAAATATTAAATTTCTATAATCCAAATCGATCAAACAGAGAACCGTCAGAACAAAGTATATACCATAGATAAGACACTATATACTGAGAGTATATACTATTGAGTATAGGGACAAGGGTTAGCATTGATACTTTTTAGTATCAAGTACATTTTCAATATCGATACTTTCAGATTAAATAATATTTATTTGATTCTTTAACTCAATTGACTATTTGTTGGCAAGTATCAAGTACTTATGTTACTAAAAAAAACCGCAAAATAATTTAGTAATACTTTGTTATTGTTACCGATACTTTTATTAGATACTCTTACATATATGGTGCTTTTTAGTAAGTATTGGAAAGTATCAGGTGCTAATCGCATTTGCAACAAACTGAATTTCATATTCCTTTTGTGGTGCTTTATTATTTTTAATAAATGTCATTAGTAATGGGTGGAAGTGTTCTAAAGGGAAACTATTTCATGCAAATTCCATTTGTCTGGTCACTAAAGTTTTTAAAACCGAAACTTGACCGGAGGGCGAAATTACAGTAGAAATAGATATGTATGAAAAAATGACATGAAAATAGTAATGACTCTCCAAATTATCATCACTGTAAATCGCAATGATTATACTCTCTAAAATACTTACTGTATGTTATTAATTTAAAGTACTGTCGTCGTCAATCGTTTTGGCCGCTCTAAATATAGAAGTAAGTTTAGCTTTGGGCATAATATAGATAAGAATTTAATATAAAACACAATTAAAAAATTTATTATACAGATCTATAGCATTTGTTTACTCAAGTTGTCTCGATGTTATATATATAATATAATATGTAGTTATATCTAAATTTGTATTCTGCACATTTATATTTAGAGCGGCTATAATATAACAGTTTTAGGTTTGAATGAATATACGAGATACAAAAAAACTATAGAATCAACTTCATATACTCTATCAATACTGGAATATAATACATATCGAAAATTAATTGAAATTTGAAAATTATTTTTGTATTTCAATTTAGATTAATTTTAACTGTACAATGCATCTAATCCTATATTAAATATCCTAGTCTCAAGGTAAATAGCACAGAAAATAATTTGACACCTCATGTCAGTGTTAGCCGATAGCCTCATATGACAAGTCGCCCCGTGCCTCAGAATGCTATTGTTATGCCGGAACAGATGTAGGTAGTAGTTTGAGTTATTGTTTTTGAGGTTTTTAACACTAACTATAAGGATAACAAAAATAAATAATAGTTTAAAAAAACTAAAAAAAACACGCTTTCATATAAAATCCAACTAAAAAACATTAACATGCGATGCGTCACTGTTAATATCAGCACCTCCAGATATTAGTATTTTTATCATTTTTTTGTCACTTTTTACAAAAATATACATTTATTTCTAATTTACACTATTCTTAATCCAAATTTATAAAATTTTATTTTCTGTTTTTTAGTTGGATTTTATATATTTTTTCATTTTTTAGTTAAAAATTTTTTTAAACTTTTTTTTTCGGATTATTGCATTTTCATCGATCTTTGACAGGTGTGCAAAGTTTGAATTAAATCTGATCGTTCAAAGTAGGACAAAATCGAGCTCAAAGGGGTCGGTTACATACATTACATACAGGTGAAGCTAATAAAAGCGTGATAAAAAATAGCTTATCCTAAGTTTTCACCTGTTATTTTACTAATTTTCAAGCTATATTGGGCATATTAAAAATAATAAAAAAGAATATCGTACTTTGTTACTGTTAAAAATTTGTTACATTCTGCTAAGTGATAATGAATTTAAATAAATCTACTGTAATGCCAGATAAGGACTAAAACAAAGGTCTAAACCTGCCTAAATTCCAGGATTCTGCTACGTCTGGCGACATTGCTGGAGCAGAAAGAGTATAGGCGATTAATATTCATGATATTTAAAAATTATAAATAATAACATAATCAATATTAAATTATAATTAATATAAGTAATAACAACATGAATATAATTATATTAAAAAGTAAATTATGATAGCGCCACGCTATGACGGTCGTTTTAACGTTTGTTCGCTCATGAAATTTCGTATAAATTCATAAACGTTTGAAGGGGCGAATTGCTATTATTTATTGTCAATAGTGATGTGCAGTCTTGAGATTTATTGAATGTATTATATTAGGACACAATTTATCTAGTACAGATTTGTAAATTATATGTATCTATCTAACTATTACTATATTTAACTATACTATATGGTCCCGCGAATAAATCTTTTCACGTTTTTACTAACAAAAAAACAGCGCCATTTGATAGAATCCTTAATTAGTTACAATTATTATTAGTATACTTATTTTCAACAACACAGTTCAGCATTTATATATTTCAAAATTCGAAATAATATAATATATACTAGTTGATCCACGCAACTTCCTCTGCGCCAAATCGGTTACTAACTGTTTCAATTGTATATCCAAACGCAAAAAATCTTAAAAAACCTAGAACCCGATTGCAGCGATACCTACCATTTCCAATTGTGGATCTCAACTATTCAGGGACTCACTCAAATACACACCTAGTTGGTATGCGAAAAATCTTCTTAAATACGCCTAGAAGCCGTTATCAGCACCACTTACCGTTCGAGTAGAGATAAAAACTAACCTATATAGGCGATAAACGTCTTCTCACTGCGCCACTTACCATCCGTTTTCTATCCTCGTAGGGCCAGTACCAACGACAAAGCAATAATTTTACCGGCTTATGGTTTTTATTTCGCATTATCTTCTGACTAACTTCATCAATTAACATGCCAAAAAAACTAAACATTATCTCCGTGAAATTTCCATGCTGATTTAGTAAAACGAACATGTTTATAAGAGTTTGTAAATTATACGGGTAATTCTCATGAAATCCCGAAATTACCTATCAATAAATTAATGAAAAATAATTAAATAAATTCATCTTCGTTTTCTCTTAAATTTGTAGAACTCATGTTATTAGAAGTGAAAAATATCGTGGTCCCCAGAATAAATGAGTTTTGAATGAATTTATGAACACTGAAAATAATCAAATGTGAGGGAATGACGGTGAGGGAATGACAAAATAAACCATAACCTAAAAAATCTCGCAACATAACCTTTTGTAACCATCTAACTTTTCTCTACGCTTTCTACCTTTAAAAACATACTTTACTACGTCATCAAAATTCAAATATTACAATTACCTTTTTTATTCTTCGCTGTGATGGAATGATTGTTTAAAATGTAATCTTTAAAAAATTACAATGACATCTTCTTCCAACAAGTACTTTAACAAGCTTGAAGTCAATTTTCCATTTCAAACAAGTGACCGTACTACCAACTATCAAAAACTAATGAGACTATTACTAAAGTCCTCAGGAATATATCTACTTATCGACTGTTGGTAATGATGTGAGGGAATGATAATTTTTCATGGGACACATGTTAAGTCAACATTAGACAACTTGTTCATGACTTATGATCCTAAACTCAGAGAAATTTTAAAAAGTTGTTGTATTTACAATAGACAAGTCATAGTTGCAAACAGATTTTTTAAGAAATTTTCGATAAAAACTTTAGACAATGTTTTAATCTGGAGTTTGGTACATAGTGAGGGAATGATTTTCAGAGTACTATATATTTATTATTCTTCACAAATGCCCGTACGGTTCCTAAGTTATGACCAACATTTTTAGCCTTGATAATATTCTTTCCGAAAAAAAAAAAAAAATACCATCATAAATCGCTTAGGATTATTGTCAAAATTGCTAGGACAGGAATTTCGAGTTTTCATGAGAATTACCCATACGTAAAACCTGCATCCAAATTTAACATAACAAGTACAGAATTAAATGACAAAATAATGCGACACTGCTTGTGTGTATGGATGAAAGTTTGGTGTGGCGAACTTAATGCCATCTGTCATTCATCAACAGAAATCATTAAAAATAATTTCGTTCTGTTTGAAATACGATCGACAGTTAAATGATATGGATATTGTTCATACAAAATACAATAATCGCGTTTCAAAAATAGGAGGTTGGAGCTAACAAGATGAAAATTTGGGGTTATAGGTATTTTTGATACCAAATAAAAATAAAATACAAAAAAAAAGTTTGTCAAAAAAATTTTTTTTTTTCTTCTGATTGTGGACACCCTAATCACCTAGCCGTATGAAATATATTTTACGATCTATTCTCATTCTTACCAAATGTACATACAAAAATTTACGAAAATCAGTTGAGCCGTTTTGGAAGAATTAAACCAATAACGCCGTGATACGAAATTTTTATATATTAGATTTATATCATATATATGTATAAAATGGTACGACCAATTTTCACAGGACTGACTGGCAGGTAGCTAATCTTTTAAGAAGTAATTTAGCCTATTTTATTTTAGAGTAGGTGTTACCCGCGGCTCCGTCCACAGTGCTCTAATATTTTAAGAAGTACTTTAGCCTATTTTATTTTAGACTAGGTGTTACCCACGGCTTCGTCTACAGTGCTATCTCCAAAACGGTTGGACCGATTTTCACGAAACTTTCACTGGCCTTATAAAAAGTAATTTAGCCTATTTTATTTTAGACGACACTTATCCGCAGAGCAATATTGAAAACAGTTAGATCAATTTTCACAGGATTTTTACCAGGACCTTATAAGGACTAACTTAGGATAAGGAGGATAAGGATTAACTTATTTGAAACTAGTTGTTACCCAGGACCTCGTCCGTAGTCCGATCTCTTAAATGGTTCAGTAGATTTTCCTGGGACTTTTAATGGAACATAGCTGACCTTATAAAGAGTAAAATGGGCTATTTTTTAGATTCATTGTTAACCGCTACTTCAACCGCGTGGAATATCCGAAACGATTGGACCGATTTTCATAGGACTTTCACTGGCAGATAATTGAGGTTATAAAAAGTAACTAAGAGGTTATTGTATTTTAAACATACTGTTACCCTTGATTTCGTCCGCGTGACATTTATGTTGTTCACTGCAAACATGTGCGTAATGTGTACGCTATACTGAACTTCAAGAATAAATATAATTGAAATATATAATGAGTGTGATGAATGAATGAATCCTTATCTGGTCAGTAAAACAATCGAATCACTTTGTCAACTCTCCCAAGATTATAGAGAACTTTTGATTCATAAAGCTCACACTTATACAATTTATTCGAGCTATTTTCCAAAAAAAACGATATCGATTAAGTGGTTACCTTTATTTGTGACTAGCTGACCCGTGCAACTTCGTCTGCACCAAATCGGTTATTACCGGTTTCAATTGTATTTTTAAACGGAAATAATCTTAAAAAACCTAAATCCTGATTGCAGTGACATCTAGCACCTCCAATTGTGAATCCAAACCATCCAGGTAATCACTAAAACATATACCCAGTTGGTTTGTGAGAAATATTTTAAAATAAGCCTAAAACCCGTTCGCAGCATTATCTAACTAAAGGATCCGATTAAGATAAAAACTAACCTACATATATTGCCGATAAATGTCTTCCCAGTACCCCTTGTAACTTCATCACTTAACATACTGTAAAAACTAAACTTTATCTATATTAAATTTTCATTTTGTTTTTTTTTGTTTGCTTTATAAGAATTTTTTGAAGAAGTTTTATAAGAATTTGTAAAGTATACGTGAAATCTGCATACAAACTTAATTTTGTCAAGATTATTTTACTTTTGACATATAAACCACCTTTTTCACTGAGATACTGAACTTGGGATAATATACCTTTCTAACAGTGAAAGAATATTCAAAATCGGATCAGTGGTACCAAGGATTCCTTGAAAATAAAACTTTACGTCTCTTTATAATATTAGTATAAATATAAATTAGTATGGTAACTGCAAACACCTCAATTAATTATTTTAATCGTAGATTTACAAACCTGAACATAACTACTTCAAGACTGAACAATATTTAGAAAACTAATTTTATCAAATATCGAAACAACACACGTACTGACAGAACTCTCATTGAGATTCCTCTTCTACAATGCAATTTAACTATCATCTAGGTTTATGTTTTAGGAAAAAATCTTGTCACCTGTTTGGTAACCTTTTTTTGTATACAATAAAATAAACGTAAAAACATATAAGTTACAGTTTCCTTTACACATATTTTTCATATGTTGTTAATAATTACGCATAGAAATGTCATGTAGCCGTAGCTCAATTTTAACGTACTGTACGTTATACGGACCGACGAAGGAGTAGGTTCGGAACCCAACGATCATTTTTTTGTTATTTGTTTTTTTTTAAGTAGCATAGGGAGATGAAATATAGTTAATCTATCTTCTGCTATATATAGCATAAAGAAAATTTATCAAAATCCGTCAAGAATTTCATTAACTACAAATTTTTGACTTTCGCCAGTTATCCTGGAGAACCCATTGCGTTTTATGGGATAAAAAGTATCCTAGATGTAACCTTGTAATATTAGTAATCACTGTGTAAAGTTTTGTCAAAATTGGTTCAGTACTTTCAAAATGATACGTGTTCACAGGGACAGAGAGACAGACAAACAACAATCATAAAAGGATTATTTTTGGATTCTATATCGATAATAACAAAGTATATCTCGATTATAATTTTCAAAAAATATTTAATATACAGATTTGGCCTCGCTACAGTTTTATTATATGTATGTGTATGTATATGTATAGAAGATACACAACTGAGCTCTTTTCCTTGCATTTCCCATCACATTGACCAGCGTCTCTGGCGATATCTCTGCCATTTCGGCTCGGATATTGTCTTTGAGCTCTTCAATGGTCTTCGGAATGTTGGCGTAAACTTTACTCTTCAAAAATCTCCTCAAGAAGAAGTTTGGTGGCCAATCAATATCGCCTTCTTTCGACACCACACGTCCAGGGAAGTTCCGATGCAAAAAGTTCATGGTTGAGAGCTTCTTTAGGTGTCTACCGATGCATGGCTGAAATTGTACTGAAAAGGAGTCTCTAAAACGCATTCAAACATGCGAATCGATTGAGACTTGTTGGAGATATTCAATTGTTTCACTGACCAGATGAGTATGACGCACCTCATACCTTTGTATATATGTATGTAATTTGAATTATACTGTCTTTTTAAACAATTTGGTGATCGTTTTGTTTTATTTACCGCCCTCATGTCTACATAACTCAGTGACCACAGCAACGTATAAGAATGGTGCATCGAGTCCAATGAGCACTATTTTAATTGTGAAATATTAAAAATTGCTTATAGATAGAGATAGAGGTTTATATTGGGACTTATATTAATGCAAAACTTGAAGACTTCAAGTCATTCTGTATTTTCATTAAGAAAATTAATTATCAAATTATTATTT
>AP028440.1:8665182-8759906 GCA_036509395.1 Antheraea yamamai
CAATTTCTTGCGAAACAGACTAGCGATTACGTTTTGTATGGTCTCAACAACTTAATTATATTGACAATATGAACATACTATATTTGTATAGTAACATTCAAATACATTTAAAAAAATTACTTTCGTATATTGCGTAAGTGAGCACTGAGGGAGTTATACAATGGGATAAAGTTCCAAATATGTTACTGATGGTAAATCCCATTCGACACAATATTAGTATTTACATACCTAATGTACATGTTACATGTGATAGAGTATTTCTGTAATGTTACACCTTCTCACAATTTTAAATGTGCCGTGGGTAACGGCCTGTTAAATATAAAGTTATGTGAAAGAATCAAACTCAAACTATTCGTACTAATTTGATTCTGAAAAGCACTTATTGACATTAAATCTACCACTGAGTCTGTAAACATGTCTTTTATTAAATCCGGCTGGAAACTCATCGGTATTTCTTATTACAATATTACCTTACCTTATTGACGTACTTGACCTTTTTCATTTGGGTATATATTATAAACTAGCTGTACCCGCATCTCCACACGCGTTTTTTTTATTTGTATTAAAGAATTATAAAATTGTGGGACTATGTACAATTGTAGAAATGCTCTTTAAAAGCAATTGTAAGTAAGACACGCACGCCACTTACAGTAACATGTAACATGTACATTAGATATACGAGGTGTGTTAAAAAAATAACGGGAATTTTCGTTTTTTGGAAAAATATTTATTCAATTGTCTAGTTTAATATTGTCGCCTTCAAAATAGTCCCCATTCGATATTATGCACTTATGCCAGCGCTAGTTCCAATCGTCGAAACGCTTCTCGAACTAGATTTTTGGGATAGCCTTTAGCTCTTTCAGCGATGCGCTTTTAATGTCATCTATGCTTGTAAAACGACCGCCCTTTAAGTTTCTTTTTATTTTTGGAAATAGGAAAAAGTCACACGGAGCCATGTCTGGCGAGTATGGAGGCTGGGGCATCGTTACAGTATTGTTTTTGGCCAAGAATTCACGAACAATCAACGAAGTGAAGCAACAAGTTTTGCTGCCACGCGTTTCATACCCAAAACATTCGAAAAAATTTCATGGCATGAGCCAATCGATATGCCAACATCATCAGCGACTTCTCTGATTGTGATTTGGCGATCATTCATAACCATTGCTTTCACTTTTTCCACGTTTTCATCTGTTGTTGATGTGCTGGGGCGTCCGGGGCGTTCGTCATCTTCAACGTCTTCAAGGCCATCTTGGAAACACTTATACCACTCGTAAACTCGTGTTTTATTCATAACAGACTCACCATAAACCTTTGTTAACATTTCACACACTTTGTTAGACTTTATTTCATTTTTTACGCAAAATTTCAAAATTCTTTTAACAAACGAAAATCGCCAAGCTCATAATTTACGTCTAACCTTAGCGGCTGCTACAGATGAAATAAGCAATGAGTACCTACAGCTGAAAATTTTATCGTACTTATGGAGCATGTATATAAACATAATTAAAAAAATTGACAATTGGACTCTCCAAACGCGCGAAATTTTAAAATTTCCGTTATTTTCTGAACACACCTCGTATAAATACTAACAGCGTCCCAAATGAGGTTTGTCATCAGCAACATATTTGGAACCTTAACCCACAATATAACTGCCTCAGTGCTCACTTACACTGTATAAGGAACCAATGAAACAATAACTTAAAATATTATTATAAAGATTTACATTTACATTACGTTTAATATACATTTTAATTAAGATTTTGTGACTATACAAATAATAAACGCTTGTCTGTTCCACAAGAAATTGTATTATGGAACTCTTTACCTAATACGTTTATAACCTAAGATCTTATTAGGAAGACCTCTATATCATTAATGTTATTAATAATTATAATGTCGAATTGTAAACTATAAGCTGATAATTATTTCTCTTATTAAAAATAAAGAATGAGTTGAAATCTTGCTAAATTTCATGCAGACAAAGTCGTGGGTAACAGCTAGTCTAAAATAGAATAACCACAATTACTTTTTATAAGGTTCGCTATCTACCATTGAAAGTCCCGTGAAAATTGGTCTAACCGTTTTGGTGACAGCATAGCGGGCGAAGCCACGGATAATAGCTAGTTTAAATTGAAATAAATTAAATTACTTTTTGCAAAATTAGCTATCTGCCAGTGAAAGTTACGTGAAGACGTTAAGAAGAAGTTGCGGGGTGGTAGGGTGTCTGTACCCGACTGGATCGCGACCACCGTACACCAGGTGGAACACCCGCCATAGTGGCACGTTTGGGCGTGTCGCGTTCCGGGATCAGCCGGTGTATATCCAGCAACCAGGGGGGGGGGGGGCGGCTGTCCCTAACTGGGACGCTTTCAGGCCGCCCTGCCAGCGGCGACCGGCGATGGATAGTATGTCTTTCGGCGGTCGCCATTGTTTTTGGGTTGTACTGTGCTTACCATCAGGCACAGTACAGTCACTTTGCCGAGCTACAATAAAAAAAAAAAAAAAAAGACCGATGTAACTGTTTTGGAGATAGCACTGCGGGCGAAGCCACGGTTAACAGCTAGTATAAACTACAATTACTTGAATTACTTTTTATAAGAATAGATATCTGTCAATGAAAGTTTTGTGAAGATCGGTCTAACCGTTTTGAAGATAGTACTGCGGGCGAAGCCACAGTTAACAGCTAGTTTAAATTAAAATAGACTTTATTACTTGTTATGATGTCCGCTATCTGTCGGTGAAAATCCCGTGAAAATCGGTTCAACCGTTTTGGAGATAGCATGGCGGATGAACCTGCGGTTAACAGCTAGTCTAATTTAAAGTAGCATAAGTAACCCGCTGTATTTTTTGCTATCTGCCAGTGAAATTCGCCGGCCGGGATAGCTACCACCCTAAAGTTGAAAATCCGTCGCCAAGCATCTATAAACGTGTTCCGGTAGATGCACTTGAGAGCCAATTCCCCTTCTAGGTTTCGCGTGTTAGTCCACATAGTGATTTAACATCGAATGAGATTGTATTCAAACTTTAACACTTATAAAGTAATAAAACATCCATTTACCGATATGTAAGTCTTCTAATATCGCTTGTGTTGTGTTTGAATAGAAAAAAATGAATAGATTAGTAGAGCCATGCTGAAGCTACTACTGGTTTCAGCATGAATGGGTCGGCTCGCCCAGGATAGTACCACCCTCTCACAGAAAACCGACGTGAAGTAACAGTGCTTGCATTGTTCCTTTTCGTTCGGCCAGTGAGAGCGCCTGAGGCCCATCTCCTCTTCCACACTCCGGAGGGAGGCTCCTCTCAAACACAGGCGGGCAATGCACTTACAACTCCACTGGTGTTGGTAGTGTCTTGGACGGCGGTGATCACTTACCATCAGGTGACCCGTCTGTTCGTTTGCCTCCTATAATATAAAAAAAGAATAATTTATGTAGTGCGATTTAACCACAACCATAGCTGACGGGGTGTATTATTTTATTTTTGGTAACCAATCTTCTAGTACATAATAACTGCCATTGTCGACTACGTAACTATATTACAAGTTTCTTGCAATCATTTCATTGCAGTAACAAGACGGTGGCCATCTTCATAGAAATTTCCAGGGAGTTTTTATGGCAAGTCAGAATCCATGATCCGTGGCATTATTTCCTATTCACTTCAGTCGTGCACAATAACAAAACTATATACCTAACGTAAAACACCACCGATTTTACAAAATATAGAGCCAAATAACAAACAACAAAGATTATGAACAAAATATAAATACCACTACATAACATTCCAAGATCCGTCCAAAAACTCAAGGTGTAGTCGAAAATGACAGCGAAAGAGGTTTGGGTTTGAAGTACGAATACTGAATAAAAGTCACGAATAGTCGACGACAAATTCATAATTTAACTAGCTTTACACGTGTCGTTTGCGATGAATGTACAAAAAAAATTAATATGACTATGCTTAATATTATAAATGTGAGCGTGAGTTTGTTTGCTTCTTACGCTTTCACGACTTAACTACTTAATCGACCATCATGAAATTTTCCGTAGACGTTATCAGGTGTACAGAAAAGAACATAGGGTAGTTTTCGTCCAGTAAGATATACTGTTTCAGTGGGATAAGTTAAATCTCCATTAGCGCGAGCGAAGCTGCGGGATGTAGCTAGTAATATTATGAAGGTCCACGTATGAACTATTGAAGCTTATTTATAAACATTTGACGCATATTTGATTGTTATCTAGTATACAAATTTATTTCATATATTTTGCTAATTTTGGAACATAATTTTAGATACGCCAAGCTGTCTGAGCTGGCTAAAAAGTAGTAACTTAATAGTGCTTAGTTGTAAGTTGCATATTAGTACAAAGTTTCATATAAGTTTTATTATATTTGTATGTAAGTATAAACAAAATGAAATACATAAAAAAGTAAGTGAGATTATATATATTTTACTAGCGGGCCGGGCGGACGTTGTCCTGCTTTGATAATAAAAAATACTCTAAAATTCAACCGTAGCGCCACCTACCGGGTCCAATTGTGAATCTAAACCATTCTCGGATCCACTGGAACACGTACACGAAACTTCATCAAAATCAGGAGTTCAGTGACATACATACGTACAATAGAAATTTATACATAAAGGTAGGAAATCTTACAGCAAATAATAAATGCAATCAAACAAACCTCGGGTTGTCGAGTGGTTTGATCGGTGGAAAATAGATTCGAAGTCCGCAGTTTTGTTCCCGATGTGTATTAACGCATTTTTCGGAATTCCCGTACATTTACAGTATCGTGAGGACACCTAAGAAATATTTTTCTAGAGAGCGATTGATGGAATCTTCGAGGATTGAAATCGTCAATACGTTGTAGACTTGCCTGGTAATAAACTCTACCTTCCAGTAGGAAAAACCTCTTTGGACCATGACCTCTTTAGAGAAAATTATATGATAATAAGACATACTGTTTAACTATAAATCTACTTTTTAAACATATTTTTTTATGTAAATCTATTTTCTTACTATTATTCCTTTAACATTTGCAGTAAATTTTATATATAATTTTGTAATTAAAACTTTCTCATAAATTAGAACAAACGACTGAAAATACGTAATTCTAAGTTTAATGGATTTCTGTACCAAATTTTGTCTAATGAATGTCGAGCTAGTTGATCGGTTTACTGTTTGTAATGGTTTATTATATCATGATATAATTTTACATGGACCTTTCATTGAACGAAGGGCGGAGGCACGCATGCGCTCTGTAAAGCTACCATTTGGGTTGCTAGATTTAAGAACGATGTTCCATTGGTTGTTATTTGTTCAGTAAAATGCTTAAAATACATATAATTTTTTTTATTATAGTTTACGTAATAGAAAAGAATAAAATAATCTTAGGTTTTATTTTACTTGGAGTATTACAAAAATACAATTAGGGTATGGTAAGATGAATAATCGTTTAGGAGAGTTTGTAGTAAGATCTAAAAGTAGGTTGAAATAGAACTATAGTATTTAACTTGTATTAAAGAAGGAAGTTCTTGGTGAACTTGCAACCCGGAGTGTTAGAGCAGGTTTAGTGTCATGTCAATCCGGTATTGTATGCTACGTTAGTGTGAGGAAGCGTTGTGTTGTGCCGACGTAGGGAAACGGCGGAATGGCGCTTTGGCCCCTGCCTCTGGTGACTCAGTAGCGTAGCGCGCGGGCTTGCGGCCGCATTATTTTCCGTGCTGATGCGAATACGCTACCGGCACGATGAAGTGGCGGGCACGCGCGCTCACTTCCCGCGCCAAAGAACGAGCGAATATCAGTTTCTTCATCGTTATTATGTTCTTTGCCGTATTTGGAGTGATAGTGTTGACAGAATTATTCCTTCTGGAGCGGCCTAACGTCACTGGGTCGGCGCGTTCGCGTTATAACGAAGATCTGCAGGTCGGATCATCAATAAGCATTTTGATTCAATATATTTAAACGTAAATAATTTAGTAGTAATCCTTATTCATACGATCTATGTAAATAAACATAATCGAAACTATAGTTACCAGTAGCATACTGTTTACAGTTTAGAATAGGTATGTACATATGTGTTTATATTATTATTTAGAGTAGCGATTCCTAACGTTCCATAGAAGTCATCGCGGTTCTGCAAACTCGAATCATTTACATTTATTATCGAACTATTAATAATTTTAGCCGTTAGGTAAACAATTCCACTATAACAAACGTTACATGTTGAGTTGAGCAATAATTTTAATAAAAGATTCCTACTCTTACTGCAGTATGTTTTGTTTTTCATTTTTTACTATAGTAATAAAAGGGATTTGGTGATTATTCCATCACTTTAGAAGTTTAGGAACAGGTTATTTAAAGTATTCGTCTACACTGGAAGTTAACAACAGTCCAAAAATACTAATAAATACTATAGCTATATCACATTTAAACTTTTAATGCTTGTTTTTGTTGAGTGAAGAAGATACGGTTTGTCGATATTTATTTTAGATATAAATAAATAATGATCTCATATCATCGAAATGAATAAAAACCGGATAGTCTGGCGATATAATATGTAATTAACGAAACTTGTGCTATATATTATATTATCATAAAAGTGCTGCAAACTTTATTAGATAACATTCAGTATCATATTAATTTATTGTAATGAATTGGAGTATTATATTGCACAATTTTATATTAATGACTAGCAACCGCCCGCGACTTTATGTTAAATTATAAATAAAACTTACTAACAGTATGTGGATAGAATAAAAGACTTCATCACGAGAAAATACTACAATATGTTTTCTTGCTGTTTGCTCAAACGCTTTTGAGTTTTATACATCAATAACTTATAGGATAGTAGTAGTGTCGGTTATCTTTAGTAGCATATATAGGAATGGGAAGGAAATGAAATTTTTATCAAGACGGTAAAAAGTTTTATTTGTCCTTTGTTTTCATTACATAATAATATTATTTACTTTAAAATAACCTGTATAACTAAGCCTAACATGCGAATCTTAAAATACAGAGGTAATTAATACTGTGACAGGCTATATGGCTAACTGCACTAAAGTTGAATCCCAGGAGTTATTGAACTCCGGCACCCCTGTCAATGTTGTCGTGTGCTGTAGGTGTTTTGCGGGCTGCATCTTTTATTTATGTATATACAGGGGGAGGTTCAAGGTTTTTCTTTAGGTCAAAATTATGTATGAATCACGGGGCACCTGTAGATCTTCGCGTGAACTTGTTTCTGTATTATTTGAAATTATTTAATCAACGTTCGTGATGCAAGTGCAAAAACCACATTTACGTAAGTCGTGATAGGTCGAATAAAAACTTTGTGCATTGTTATCTTATTTCTAACGGACAATTTATTTTACCCACGTAGTAGTAGATTAAAGTAATCTGATACGATGGTAACCCGATATTTTGCACGGTTAAAGTTGGCTTTAAAACTTTAGAACTCAAGGATATTATATAATTCTTTGTCTTCTCATTAAATATAGTGTAAACATTTAAAATGCTATATGTGTAAAATACTGTTTACCAATAGTAATATAGTAAGTCCTCTTCGTAATTAGACAAACGAGCAATTTACTTATAATTTTGTATAAAAAATATGAATAAAATCTTTCTGTATGTAAATACGCAGAGACAAAATAAATAGTTGAGTATATTTTCTTCCTCTGTTTCTCAACCGATTTTCTTTTTTCTTTTTTGTTTAGTAGATGTTGACGAGCTTTATTGTTATCAATAAAAGTAATTTGGAAATAATGATTGTTGTTTACCATCGATGAGCCGCTATTTTTTATAAGTCTCTGTTCGTTCTACGTCACATCTTTACGCCTACTAATGTACAATATTTTGACACTCTTCGGCAAAAAAGGATTGTTTAAGAAATAAGTTATTCTGGTCGAATTAGATCACTGGCATACCGCTAGTTAATATAAACCTGTTGTGACCTATTGAATATAGCCGCGTTATAAACTGCTTTAAGAGAGTTGATACGTAATAACAAATCTATTCTATACATATAATAAAAATGAAATGTCTGTATGTAATATCAAAATAACACTTTTTTACTGATTGGATGTGAAAGTATACACGCAACTAATAACAAAAATGCAATTTTTAAAATTTTTGTCGGTCTGTCTGTCTGTCTGTTTGTTCCAGTTAATCTCCGAAACGGCTGGACCGATTTTGACGGGAATTTCACTGGCAGATAACTGTCATTACAGCGGGTTACTTAAGCTACTGTAAATTAGACTAGCTATTAACCGCGGCTTCATCCGCAATGCTATCTCCAAAACGGTTGGATTGATTTTCACAAAACTTTCACCAGCAGATAGCGGACATCATAACAAGCAATTTAGTTTATTTTAATTTAAACTAGCTGTTAACTGTGGCTTCGCCCACAGTAGTATCTCCAAAACGGTTTGACCGATCTTACAAGATTTTTACTGGCAGATACTTGACCTTATAAGAAATAATTCAAGCAATTTTAGTTTATACTAGCTGTTAACCGTGGCTTTGCCCGTAGTGTTATCTCTAAAACGGTTGGATCGATTTTCACATAACTTTCACTGACAGATAGCTGATCTTATAAAAAGTAATTTAAGCAATTTTAGTTTACACTAGCTGTTAACTGTGGCTACGCCCGCAGTGCTATCTTCAAAACGGTTCGATCAATCTTCGCATAACTTTCACTGGCAGATAGCTGATATTATAAAAAGTAATTCAAGCAATTTTAGTTTATACTAGCTGTTAACCGTGGTTTCGCCCACAATGCTGTCTCCAAAACGGTTAGATCAGTTTTCACGAGACTTGCACTGACAGATAGTTTTACAAAAAATAATTTAGGCAATTTTAGTTTATACTAGCTGTTAACCGTGGCTCCGCCCACAGTACTTTCTCCAAAACAGTTAGACCGATTTTCATGGGACTATCACTGACAGATAGCGGACCTTATAAAAAGCAATTTAATTTATTTTAATTTAGACTAGCTGTTACCGGCGACTTTGTCGGCATGAAATTTAGCACGATTTCAACTCATTCTTTGTTTTTAATAAGAGAAATAATTATTAGCTTATTGTTTACAATTCGACATTATAATTATTAATAACTTTAATGATATAGAGGTCTTCCTAATAAGATCTTAGATTATAAACGTATTACGTAAAGAGTTCCATAATACAATTTCTTGCGGAACAGACAAGCGTTTATTTTTTGTATAGTCACAAAATCTTTTTTAAGTTATTGTGTCATTAGTTCCTTATACAGTGTAAGTGAGCACTGAGGTAGTTATATGGTGGGTTAAGGTTCCAAATGTGTTGCTGATGACAAACCTCATTTGGCATGCTCTTTGTATTTATATATCTAAGGTACACGTTACATGTTACTTTTAGTGGCGTGCGCGTCGTACTTCCAGTTGTCTTTAAAGAGCGTTTCTGTAATTTGACATAGTATCACAATTCTATAATTCTTTAATAGGATTTAAAAAAACGCGTGCGGAGCTGCGGGTACAGCTAGTATATAAATATAATAAGTATGTAAATCTAATGTGTCTGTACTTTTTAGATTTTTGTGAAAAAAAATTGTTACAGGTGTCTTGGAATAAGTATTATTACTATATACAATTCAATCATTTTTAGAAATATTTCTCTGTCTGTTTGTTTGAACAAGCATCACTGCTAAAGTACAACGTTCACGATAAAACCTCACCAAGAAAATCATAGAACATATACTCGAGTAACATTTAGTCTCAGTTTCATTAAAATCGGTTCACTCTATCAAAAGTTATTGTAATTTTAATGAAAACGCGACTTAAGTACGACATAAGTAAATGGACTTAATACATTCAGATGATTTTGTTAGTCACTGTTTTTTACATTATGTTCCACGCGGAAGGAGTTGCAGACACGGCTAGTGATTAATAAATTTTAAGTTAAAAACACATTAAACATTTCCAGTAAGAAAATGAATAGAATAAAATATATGAAGCACATTTAATACATGGTTTGCATTTAAAAACATATATATATATATATATATATATATACGCGTAGACAAAGCTTCCAATACTGAAATATTATAACGTTAAATTAAGTCATTAATAATTTTGAACATAACGAGATGTATCTACTAAGACGTAAGTCTTTATTTTTACTCATAAATAAACTCTTCGTACAGATTTAAAAATATAATCAAGGACAGTAATCGTAAGCATAATCTAAAACATGCCGGCAGAGGAAATGAGATAAAATATATGAATTTGCACAAAAAACGTTCTATTGAAAATTTGTACATTAAAATGATATTATTAAATAACTAAATGCATTTGTTCGTAATTAAAATTACTACGAATTTTTTACAGTATTAGTAACAATCTTCTTCCTCGTTGATCATTATTACTTCATTATCAAGTGGGTGAATTATTCGTATTATAAACTTGGCAGTTTCGAATAACGTCAGTGCTCTAACAAAAAGGTTGCGCTCTCGTTAGAAGAACTTTTCATAAACTGTTTGTGACATTTGGGAATTAATGTTCCGTGTTATTTCCAGTCCGTTGTATCAATAATATAATATAATCAATTGTATACAGTAACAAAACTATATCAGGTAGAATGTCATAAACGTTATACAATATAGGATTTAATGACTCAATTTTATTAATGAAAAACACTACATGATAGACTAAAATTCCGCACAAAAATTACTAATTCCTATAAAGTTTCGTGGTGTTTGGTATTTTATTGTTTAACTAGCTGCGCCCGCGAATCCGTCCGCATGGAACCTAATGTGTAAAAATAATGACTAAAAAAAACATCTGAATGTATTACGTCCATTTACTTATCTCTCGTACTTAAGTCGCGTCGTCATTAAAATTACAAGAACTTTTTATTGAGTGAATCGCTTTTAAACCAAGACTAAATGCTACTCGAGGATATGCTTTATGATTTTATCGCGAACGCAGTATTTTTGCAGTGATGCATGTTACTTATTCCAAGAGACCTGCAACATTTTTTACACAAAAATCTAAAAAATATAGACACGCTAGATTTACATTCTTATTATATGTGTAGATAGCTGCCCGTCCTGCTTTTGTACGGGTGTACTAAAGAAGAAAATGAGAGTAAATCTGCCATCTACAGTACGATCATGTAATGAAATAAAATTGTAACTGAACATCAGTCTGTCAGTCCTGTCAATGTTTTGAAGATGTTCTGTACTGTTTTCTGTGTACTAACTTACTTTTTTATATACAGTTTTTCTAATCTAAGCTTTTAACTTTCCCCTTACAATGTTCCAAAAATTTTCTATCATACTCATCTTGTCCTGCCACACACACAATAAACAAAGACAAATAAGAGCAGCCGTTCTAAGTGACGTGCGTACACACATTTGGTAAATGATTTTAATTTATATAAATTAGGTTAATTTAAATATTATGCTATTTATATTTTAAATGCATGCACATATAGTATGTATCTACAATGGTTTTTGTTACGAACAAATGTGTTTGATTTTAATATAATATTACTATACTAACGGGCCCAGGGGACGTTGTCCCAGCCTGATAATAAAAAACCATGACAAATTATATACCTAAACCGTCCTCATGAATCACTTTATCAAATGGTGAAAAGCGCATGAAAATCCGTTCAGTAGTTTTTGAGTTTATCGCGAACAGACAGACAGACGTGACAGAGGACTTTGTTTTATAATATGTAATGATTACATAGATATTTGATATAATATTTCGAATTGTTGTTATCAAGAATTATAGTTATTAGACCGCAACCATCATTTATCGATTCGTTTTGTCATACTATTAAATTAATGTGAGACAAATTTTAAAAGGCAGATTAAAAATCCAGTAGTAAATAGTTACATTACGAGACTTGTTCAAATTAGAAATTATTATAAGGAGGATTAATTGGGAATAATTATGTGTTGGATAGTGAATGGTGAGAGAATAACAATATAAAAAAATATTCATCAATTCCATAAATTATGACTTTATTTTGCGATAATCCATCGTATGTAGTTGATTTGATTCTACTTTGCTACTTCCGCCTGAAATTGTTTAGCTGCTGCCACGTCTATCAGCAAAAATCTATTGATTTTATCTATTCGATGTGTACCTAAAACTAGTAGTAAAGAGACGAAAAAGTAAAAACTGAACCAATAGAAAAGAGACGGCAGAACTTGTAGGCATTGTTATATAGCTATAAAATTAAAAAGTATCGAAGGGGAGACATGCAACGACCATGATTGATTACACGTGTTTCACACAGTATACACTCCTCCGCGAAGTATCCTCAGATCGATATTAACTCTTCCCAAACTGGCCTTCAGCTATTTTACTATTTCAATTACTAATCATCTGCGTTTCCATTGTCTTTATTACTAGTTCTTGGATCTAACATTTTCAGATGAACAACAAGTAGATAAAATCAAACGTGTTTTGCAGGTAGACATGGCAGCAGTCATATCATTTCCAGATAGAAGTAGAAAAGTACAGTGCCCGGCTTTTGATTTGGCACGTCGTGGATAAGACCAAGATAGTCGGCTAAGTTGGGTTTCGTATAGCGTTACCTTTGTCTACCACAGTAAATGTGTTGTACCATAGAAAACGCTAATCATGTTGCTATGACGTCTCACTCTTCATCCCGACTTGTCAAATAAGATAGCCGTTACTGTAGAATAAAAACAACGATTCATTCATTAATATTATTTAATGTTATTCGTTATCAGTACACACTTGACACCGATTTATAGATAATACTTATAAATAATAGGTTCACAAAACTCAATAGGATGACGGTTCATAGAAGAGTAGTAGTATACACTACATAAGCATTCGTTACTCTTTTCTCCTGTGTTTATAATAAATTTCAGGTTATACTACAAAAGTCATCATAACTTTAGAGTTGTTTGAAATTTCAAAATAACGATTTGCTTAGAACGGGTAAATATTATTAGAACTTGTGAGATTTTTATGTAAATTTTTTTTTATCTTTATTTTTGGCAACCAATCTTTTAGATTATTACTGCCATTGTCGAGTAGTTAATAGTATTACAAGTTCTTCTTCTATTTTATTTTTGGCAACCAGTCTTCTAGTAGACTATTACTGCCATTGTTAAGTGAGTATCGATATTACAAGTTTCTTGATATAATTATAATGAACTAACAAGATAGTGGCCATTTTGTTAGAACTTTCCATGGAGTTTTTGTGGCATCTCAGAATTCATGGGCCGTGGTATTATTTTCCATTCACATCACTTATGCACAATAAACAAACTATATTACATAAAACACCACCAATTTTACACAATATAGAGTCAAGTAACACAAGTTTATGAATAAAATATAAAATCCACTACATGACAGACCAAAATCCCGCCAAAAACTCTTATGTTAATTTAAAATGTAATAAAAGAAATTAAATTGATTACTGAACTTTGCGTTCTGTTATTTGTTTCTGCTGTATAACGTTCTTCGTTTCTGATACGTTATCGTTAACATTTTGAAGTAAATGCTTATTAAACGATATTAACATTACATTTATACCTATTCTGTTTCGAATAAAAGTTGTGTTTTGATAAAAAAAATTATACAATTGTTAATTAAGTATTATGAAATCTGATTATGTGCTAAAATTAATAATAGTACACTATTGGTTTTTATATTTTTATTGCATAATGTATCAATGATA
This sequence comes from Antheraea yamamai, assembly GCA_036509395.1. Taxonomy (NCBI): domain Eukaryota; kingdom Metazoa; phylum Arthropoda; class Insecta; order Lepidoptera; family Saturniidae; genus Antheraea; species Antheraea yamamai. The sequence goes on from AP028440.1 coordinate 8,678,885, forward strand.
TATATTCAAGGAAGTTATTGTTGGCCAAAATGGTATTAGTAAAGTATGAATGAGTAAAAATAAGAATTTGCAACGTATTTAACACGAAATGCATAAATCATGTCAGAAAGTTAGCCCTGCAACGGTTGCACTTGCGAACCTGTAACCTTGTGAAGAGCCAATGACCTTTTTGACTCCATGCAATATTCACTTATCTCTCTTGAAATATTTTATGTATATACTAGTAAGTAGATACGTCTCAAATATATGAAATATATGAATCTTCCTTTCTTTAACTTGTCTCTACGCTATACAAATATAATACATATAACCTTTGTCTTCTGCGCAATGATATACAGACCGTTATAATATTTTTTTTTTTTTTTCGAACTGACTACGCTATTGACCTAGCAAGGTCTTAACAGCTTCACCGGACTACCCGTTATAATATGGTAGATCGTTACTATCTAGCAGTCTAGTCAGGCAATAATTTGTTTACGGTACGATCGTGTTATCGTCTCATTTATTGTCTACGAAAACCATAGATAATTGATTGTTATTATTTTACGCAATAAAGTAGCACATGATATAACTTAAATTTGAAAAATATTAATGAGTGATTAATATACTCAATTGCGCTCTTATTTTGTGTTATTTATTGTTTATTGAGTGTATATTTTGTTTATTGAATGATATAGTGAAGAAAATATTTTTTGCAAGACTTGGTCCAAATATTGAAAATAACTATGAGCCAACACTAAATTATGATTAATGTACAAAAATTACAATATTATTCATTACTTGTGTCATAAAGTTAACTGAACGACGAAAATGAATAATAGCTCACTTTAATAATTCTATTGGCGGAAAAATTTCCGTAGGTAACATTAGGTAAGACCCAATAACGAATAAAAATTCCTCGCGCTTAACCTTTCAATCATAAGGGATGAAACTAGAGTTTGTTTCTATTAACCGAATTGCCACAGCCAGCTCGCTCGACCGCGATCTCGCAATATTTGATTTCCGGCGGAAATATTAAAATGAAATTCAGACAATATTCTATTTTTCCGTTTCTGTAATTTGAGAGTAGAGTTAGTAGTATTGCCTTATTCAAAAAGAATAATAATTTGCGAATATGTATATTAGGAGTACAATTTTATTCAATACTAGCTGTGCCCGCGACTTCGTCCGCGTGAAACCTAATATGAAAAATAGTGACTTATAAAATCATCTGAATATATTAAGTCCATTTATTCATTTACTTTTTCTGTATGTAAGTCGCGTCGTCATTAAATTTACAAGAACTTTTGATAGAGTGAACCGATTTTAATGAAACAAAGATTAAGTTATTCTCGAGGATATGCTTTACGAGTTTTTATTGTGAGTACTTTTTGTGTTCACACAAACAGACAGACAGACATATCTAAAAATGATTGAAATGTATTTTATTACTTATTCCTAGACACCTGCGTCAATTTTTTTCTCGAAAATCTAAAAAGTACAGACACGTTAAATTTACTTTCTTAATATATGTCAAAAAGTATGTACGATACAAGAAGCTGAGACCCAGATTGTGTCCAACTCTGTATGACACATATCAACCTACACTTAGCAATTAATCATACAATTTCTATACAGGGCTGGGATGGCAGAATGGAGTCGGGTGGCAGTGAAAGTGAACCGCCACCTCCGGCCCACTTACCGCTGGACGCCGTTTGGCAGCCCGTCACCGGCACTAGGTGAGTTGATGCGAAAACTATTAAAAGTGGAAGCATATACAGTTCTCATAAACAACTATTGAGCTACCATTTCAGAAAACTTTTAACAGATTTCTTATTACTGATGTGAGACTTCTTATGGGAGGGCTTTTTGTGTGACGAAACACTGTGTCAGGTAGAGCGGAAGCGGTGTGCCGCTTGTCTTCAGGTATTGGAGAATAGTGAGACATTGCTCTTTTTGCTTTCTTTACGAAGATTTTAGTTTTACTGCGAGTGAACTATACACAATTTTTTGTGTTAGTATTAAATTATTCTGATGACGGAGTTAAAAAGTTAAGTGCAAGTAGCGCTTTTTAATTTCTTATAGATACCTTACAAAGGTACACTTGAATCTTCACCACTTGCAGTAATTATCTTACAGAAGATTTACTATAATATAAAGTTGGTTTTAAGTAAATATTATGTTTTACAGATATTATAACAATCTTATAACAAAGTGACACAGTGCCAAGTGTCTTGTCGATTTCCTTCATAAATTCTACTTATTGACAAAATGACGTGTCCTAAATGTTTATAATGCAAGTAAAATCCTACTCAGTGGTAAACTATTTTTGATAGTTTATTTAAATAGCGAAATTCTTGGGTTAGGTATGAAGAAAATATTAGATTGTCCGGTTGCCAGGTATCAAAATTCTTACGTGGCTGTAAATATAGTTAATCTATCAAAACGAAATGGGTCATTAAAAACCTATTTTTTATCCGAATACGGTGAAGCCAAAAGGAATGGTTTATAGATTTTACCGATGATTACTTAGGTGCAGAATCGTCATTTTCCTTAAGCATTGTGATCGCTAAACACTAACGGTGTTATTACAAAAAAGTTAAATACGTATTGAATACTTGCTTTGAAAAGGTTTCGAATTAAGTGCACCGCGGTCGCTGAATGTTCGCCATCTTACTCTTTTGTCTCGCTTTGGTTACGTTAGGTTAGACTTGCAAGTATAGAAGATAGGTGGGCATAGGGTTGTGTAGGTAGGTGGGTAGGGTTAGGATCGAGGGATGGGAGGAGGGAAGATAGGGTAGCTTAGGACGGAGTGGACCTCGGGGAGGCTATGGTGGATGAGGAGAAAACCTCGTTAAAAAAAATCAATAGCGGAGCGGCGACTGAGGGGATTTCCTCGCTGTTTGCCGGCTGAACCCAGGGGGGAAGGGGCGGGGGCCCTGACCTCCCATTGCACGGGCTCGGCGGGCTGGGAGGCAGTCTCGCAACCGGGCTGCCTCAGCCGGAGTGGCGTGAAAGCGCCTGCCGCCGGGGGTGTCGCGGTGCTTGCTCACGCTCCCCCGCGACACTCCTATAGTGCGGCGTACGGTTTGCCGTTGAGTTTTATTCGGTTAAAGTCGCCGAAAGGCACCGCCAGCTGCGTCCCAGCACGCAGTTGACGGTCGACTCAGCTCAGGCCCTCCCCCGGGGGCCTGACAGTCCATGATGGATTTTCTCTCCACGTTAAAAAAAAAATAAAAAAAAAAAAAAAGGTTAGACTTGCGAAAAAGGATAACGCGAACTTGCCTCGGGCGAGCGCGGTGCATTTAATTCGAAACTTTTTTAAACCAAGTATTTAACTTTTTTGTAATAACACCGTATTAGTGTAGAGAAATATGTCATATGTGAATTTTAATTTCCTATAGCTGTTAAAGAACATTTATGATAATTTTAAATTCCTATAAAAATATTTTAAACTCTTGACTATATTCGCTTAAGCTCAAAGTTACGGCTATATTCAGAACGGCCCAACGATTGCTGAGGACTCTACGTGGCCTTGAAAACAGTTGTCCAACTACTAATATCATTATTGCTGTAAGTCACCTGTGTTATTCATAACGTTTTCGGTGACAAATAAAATAATGTTATTAATAAAAATTAACAACAGATATACGGAATATTTGTTCATTTGCAATTGAATTCGGCACGTTCTGCTGGGTTTTAATGTGAATGAGAACATACGTTTATTACAATATGTGGGATGCAATGGTATTATATAAAGCTGTAGATACGTCGTAAGCGCTTCGCTTGGACAGCGCCTGGTTAAAACTTGGCTAACTAGCTTATTTTTGACGGCTGCCCCGTCAATCGGCCCGTATCTAAGTAACATATAACTGTAGGTGGTAGAGGCACGCTGAAGCTATTACTGGTTTCAGCATGAATGGTTCGGCTCGCCCAGGGTAGTACCAACGTTTCACAGAAACATCGACGTGAAGTAACAGTGCTTGCATTGTTGCGTTTCGATCGGTCAGTGAGAGCGTCGGAGGCCCACCTCCCCTCCACCCTTTCCCCCTCGTCCCGTCCCTCGCTTTCCCCTCCCATCCTTCTTCCCCCAAACACAGCTGGAAACGCACTTGTGACTCCCCTGGTGTTGCTAGTGTCTATCGACGGTGGTGATCACTTAACATCAGGTGACCCATCTGTTCGTTTGCCTCATATGATATTAAAAAAAACTATTTTTTTTTACCACCGATATTGAGAATATGCCATCTTACTTCCAAATTTTATCTAAGACAGTGTGGTGTTACAATATTACTTTACGTATGTGTGCGTTATCGTGCCATTTGCTTTGCAAAAATATCATGTAGGGAAGGCGATGTAATTAAAATTGTATAAGATTATACTAGAATGTTAGCGAACAAGTTTAAGTTTCAAAAGCACGGTACCTAAGTAATTGCATGGGTTGTATTCGCTGAGAGCTTTGTGCTTATGTTACCCGTTTGAAGTTTTGTTTTGCAAGTCAGTCCCAACGCGCGCCGCGCCGCCATATGTAAACCCATGTGCTTACATATGTACCCGTATTTATGTACCTTGAATAGTTTACGTTAAAATGCTTTTGGTTTGTTTAAACATGCGGGTTTTATAAACATGCGGGTTTTATATTTTAGTTTCAATTATTGGGTTTTTTTGTCAAAAGTTGTTGTTAAAATCATATTTACCGATATGAATGTTATTTGTTTAAAAATTCCGTGAGCTAATGAATAGATTAAAAAGTAATGTCAATATATTTGAATAACATTATATCGACTGAAGGAAGCTAAATTTTGTAACTTGAAAAACCCATCTTTACACCATAGCCAAAAAACTATTTCAATAATTAATAACTCGTATTATATCTATAATAAAGATGGAAAGTTAAAAATTGATTTGTACTTATATAATCTAAATTCTATTTGATGCCAAAAATGTTAAAGATGCAAAAAATACACATTTTACCTTAGTTACGACTTTTTTTTCTATACGTAGTGCTAAAACTAGGCCAAAAACCAAGGTCGTATCAATGGAAAGTTTAATCGTAGGAAAACAAAACCCAGACCATTTGAAGCGGTATTTTTTTATACAATAATATGGTAAAAAGTGATTTAGTACAAAATGCAAGTTACGAAATCTACAGTTTCTCCCGTCGATATAGATTATATTTATAACTAGCTGGACTCGCAGCCCCGCACGCGTCTTTTTAAATTGTTTTAAAGATATATAAAATTGCGAGATTATGTACAATTATAGAAATGCTCTTTAAAACAATTGTAAGTACGACACGCACGCTACTTACAGTAACACGTAACGTATGCATCTATATCTATACATATAATAAAAATGAAGTGTCTATAAGTAATATTACAATAAAATAAAAATTACTGATTGGGTATGAAAGTATACACGCTACGGATAAAAAAAATGTAATTTTTAAATTTTTTTGGCGGTCTGCCTGTCTGCTGTGTGCGGGTGAGTGGTGAATACATGTCCTCATAATGTAATTTCCTACACAATCAACATTTAGTCTAGTAACATTATCACCTTGGAAGCATTCAGTATTTTCTGTGTATGATTAAGTCTATATTATTAACTTGAAGTAAATATTTTCAAACAAATACATAAATCATGAAACGCAGACAGCGTAACTACGAATTGCAAATTTAATTAGGTACGTCGTATCGTCAGAAAATATAATACGAGTATCCTTGGAAATTATACAGCCACTCTAATTTTACCAAGTAGTTTTAAATCTTTTCTCATATTAATGTTTTTAATAGTAAGCAATAATCTATATCTATACATATAATAAAAATGAAGTACGTAATATCAAAATAACAAATTTTTAATTATTGATATGAAAGTATACTCGCTACTGATAACGAAAATGTAATTTAAAAATGTTTGTTTGTCTGTGTGTTTGTTCCGGGTAATCTCCGAAACGGTTGAAACAATTTTGACGGGAATTTCACTGGCAGATTGCTGAAATTACAGCAGGTTACTTGACTACTCTGAATTAGAATAGATGTTAACCACGGCTTCGCCCGCAGTGCTATCTCCAAAACGGTTCGACCGATTTTTACAGAACTTTCACTGGCAGATAGCGGACATTATAAAAAGTAATTTAGTCTATTTTAATTTAAACTAGCTGTTAACCGTGGTTTCTCCCGCAGTGCTATCTCCAAAACGGTTCGAACGATTTTTTACAAATTAAATTACATTTCAAAATAAGCTAAATCCAATTTTAGCCGTTCTTAATATTTTACATTATTTTTCAAGATGCTAAAATTTTATACATGTAAAATATGTAATTGAAAAAAAAACTAGAAAGCTTATGGACGGCAAATTTGAACTTCGTTATCGGTGTATAAAAACTGGAAACCTTACAAAAATTAAACATGTAATATGAACGATAAAAAATGGATTTCGCTCATTTTGAAATGTAAAGAGCCATACATGTTTTTTTTTTTTTTTTTGTCTCTGTGGGCTCTCGCGGCCCGGGTGCCGTTTGTTGGGGGTAATTAATCAGTTGTGTTTATGTATTTTAAAATGAACTTCATTTTGAGTTATTGTTTACATTATTTATTTCTTTTGGGGTCACTTTTTTGTGTCATTTTATCTATGTTTTCCATCCTTTATAATTTAGTCTTCATTTCTACTTTTTTGTTCTTTATATTATTCTTGTTATTTTTAAAGACAGTTGAAAATTTTGTACTTTAAGAAAAAAAGAAAAAAAGAGGAAAAGTTTATATTGACGATAACTCCATAGAATTTTCCTTTTTTTCATTTGGATAAAACTAAAACATCTGACCGGTTTTAGTCAGTCCTCGAAATTCATATCACATGATAGCAAAATGAGAAAAAAAAATTGTTTTCTCACTAGAGTTTGACGGAAGCGATTGCACTCACGAGTCGAGTTAAGAGGGTTCGATGAGTGTCATCTGGTGAGAATGAGGGTCCTCATTCGGGCTAACAATACCTCATCTGTGAACTCTCTTATATACGTTATGCTCGAATGATTTAGATAATACTCAATATTATCACAATTTCTATTTCTTTTTTCTCTATATTCATTGTACGCGGGCTGTTTTTATTAATTCTTTAATGATTAGATGAATAAGTTCTAAATGTAAATTAAATTAAAACTCCTATTGACCTATGTAGGTCTTTCATGTATTACGTAAGCGATAATTAAATGCTTTTTGCTAAGAACTAGTAACATTTATTTAAAATAAAAGGACTAAGATTATTATGAATTGAAATAATTATACCTAGTCTATTGTTAACTTACTCCGTGTCCAATTTTTAAATTGGTAAATAAATTAATTAATAATCTAATTATAAAGGATTATTCGTATTTTAGGTTTTCTTATTTCAATTAAGATAAAAAAATCTTCCCAACATATTTTATCAGGAGAGTAAGAAAATATTTAACCTCACCTCAAGGCCTGGTTATTTTTTAATACTTAAATGCCCCTTGTTTTATTTGCTAAAATACACCAATACTTATAATAAAAGCTTAGGGTATCAGTGGAGGTAGTAATTAAACCAATATCTAATAATATAATGCCTTATTTCTACGCAATGGATAACAAATTAATAAAAATAGCTGTTAATTATTCGTTATTATTATTGATAATGATAACAATTATCGTATGGTGTTATCGCAACGTGTGAACAAGGCAGCATTACAGAATAACCAATAGCTGTGAAAGGGAAAACACTTTACGTTATTCCCATTCAAATTTTCGGTTACTTTTATTTCCTCATTCTTTCATTATTACAAATTGCAATATCATACAAAACAGCGAAATGCCCAACAGCAGCATAACTGACAATAATTGTTGTAAAATAACACTCAATAACGTAATTCATTACTGATACATAATACATTACATAATAGTCGTTATTGCCATCAATAGATATTGATACGGGTGCTTCGTGATGAATTACTGTTTGAATATGTTCTAACAGTTATCGTTATGCTTAGAAGCATTTATATTTTAGCAAGAATAATAAATACTGTAAATACTATTTTTACTATGAAACCGGAATGTAAATGTTAGTTGTTTGTTACTCCTTTGTGAGAATTTATGACGTTAAGATAAAACGTAAATATTTTTTTTACGCTTTGTAAAATCTCACTTTGATCATATTACCTTTAGATCTACCATAAACCGTTTGAACAGAGACGGTGTTTAAAATTATACTGTTATTTAGTTATCACTTCGTATAACCTACTTTGATAGTATTGCTTTATAAGTTACTAGCTGTGCCCGCGACTTCGTCCGCGTGGAGCCTTATTTAAAAAACAGTCATTAATAAAGTCATCAGAATGTATTAAGTTATGAATTTAGATTAGTCAGAATGTATATAAAATCTTCTGAATGTGTTAAGAACATTTCCTTATCTACTTTTCTCTCGTACTTACGCCACGTCATCATTAAAATTACTATAACTTTTGATAGAGTGGACCGATTTTAATAAAACAAAGACTAAGTTATGCTCGAAGATATGCTTTATGATTTTCTTGTTGTGGTTTTTAGCAGTGATGTGTGTTCATACAAACAGACAGACATTTGTAAAAATGATTGAAATATATTTAATTACTTATTCCTAGACAAATTTTTATTATTATATATATTATCTTGTTTATATATGTATGTATTATCTTTTTTAAAGAAAATCGAATAAGTACAGACACATTAGATATACATTCTTATTATATGTATAGACTAGCTGTTGCCCGTGGCTCGGCACGCGCTTTTTTAAAATGTATTAAAGAAATGTAAAATTGTGAGTAGGTGTGTACATTACAGAAATGCTTTTTTAAAAACATTTGTAACTACGACACGCACGCCATCTACTGTTAACATGTAACGTGTACATTAGATATATGTATACTAATAGTATATTGAATGGGGTGGGATTTATCATCAGCAACATACCTGGAACTTCAACCACCACACTCAGTGCTCAATAACACTATATAAGAAAGTAATGAAAATTTTAAGCTATACATTATCGAACAATATGTCTTAAATCTTTTATTATATATATATATATAATATGCCCATATTGTCGATATACTTAAGTTATTCTTATACGTTGCATTAATCACTGAGTTATGTAGACGCAAACGCGGTAAATAAAACAATATGGCCGCCAAATTGACCAAAAAGATATAATTTTAATTATACACTAACATATGAGTTTCTATTATGAACTTGTTAATTATGTACTTGGAGTCTAGTAAAGCACACATCTCACTCGCTTGTTTACAATAAACAACATAATTTTAATAAATTTCACATGGGCGAATACACGGGTAACAGTTCAACAAATAAAATAGAATATGTCAACCGCTATAATTTCGGATATCTGCCAGTAAAATTCCCGTTAACATAGGTCCAGCCGTTTCGGGCATAACCCGGGACAAACAAACAAAATATAATAATATAAAATACCAACAATATTGAAAAATATTTGTTTTTGTTACTTGTTGCCAAATCCATTCACCAAAAAGTTGTTATTTTAATTTCAAATACACACACTTTATTTTTATAATAGTAATAGATTACAAATAAAAAATTGGAAACAAAACAAACATAGAATAAACACGTTGAATAGAAACACAAAATAAACTTTAAAAATGTTTGCGATAGAAAGTTACCACGTTACCATGGCAACGTATATAATACTAACGCTAACACGCTGCGAAAGCAACCAAAACGAAAAAAAATGCCCGATTTTGAAACATTCTTCATTGGCGCTCCACTCCTATTGGTCTTAACGTGATGATATATAGCCTAAAGCCTTCCTCGGTAAATGAGCTATCCAAACCCGATTTTTTTTTTCAAATCAGACCAGTAGTTCTTGAGATTAGCGCGTTCAACCAAACAAACAAACCAACACACAAACAAACTCTTCAGCTTTATATATTAGTATAGATATAGATAGATAATATGTATTACTTGTGAGATACATTGTGTTTTCATGTGATGGTCAAGGGTCAGGTTTCTAGTTTTATCGACAACGAAGTTATAGGGGGTTGAAAATGGCCTCAACTGCTTTGGGAGAAGGAAGGTACTGTCGTGCCGCTTTTTTGCTCGACTTGGCGGGGGCAACGCCGTGCCCCCAGGTAATGCTATTAAAGAAAATAAGAACGACATATTGAACATTGAAGAGCTTTAAAATAAACTTTAATATTGTAATGTGTACTACGCGCCACGCAGTCTGCACATAAATAGCTGTCTTCTAAAACAATAAGTCTGAAAGTAGCTAAAATAATTACTAATAATCTAGTATGTTCAGATATTTGAATAGAAACAGCTCTTGAACGCTCTAATCGACTCTAATTACTATATACAGCGTGAATGAAATTTCCAAACTGCCGTTGCATCGTACATTCTGGTTTCGATTTTAGCTTGTATGTGATTCATTTCATAATTTATTGATAACTAATATTTTATCAAATGATACGTTTAGTTCTCGTAATGAACATAAGCCTCGTTATTATGACGTGTAGTGTGACACATCATAACAATCAAACGAATTCATTTAAATGATGTCAAAGTAAACGAGGACTGTAATGTCGGTGGAGAATAATATGGGAATATAATTTACACACATGTTGTGTCACATATGTTTATGGAAGTATAAACATTTAACACAGTGTAATAATAGCAGACACGGATTGGAGAAGTTAAATATATTTTTGCAGTGTTTTAATTATATTTGCAAGAATTTGCAAGAAACAGATGAAAATCATAAATAATTTTAAGCATTAATTAAGCTTGTGACAGCGATTCAATAATTTTAATACTTTATATTACCATAAGACGAAAACTGATAACGCAATACCCTAGATTTTAATATGACTGAATATTAATTAGGTTTACTATTAACCAAGAACGGATTAGAATTTAAAATTGAACAAATTTGGTTATCGAATCAGAATGTTTTGTGATAGCGCAAATTTCTTCTGAGTTGATTATGTAAATTTTTAGCTTTTGCTCGCGGTTTTGCTCACTTTAGAGTGGGTTTGATTTATTCCTCAGAAAAAGTACATTTTTCTAGGATAAGAGGTACTTCTAAGTCTTTGTTACACTCCTGACAATATGTATTCAAAATGTTATAATGATGGGTTGAGTATAGCGAAAAAAACAAACGCACTTTCGCATTTATAAGATTAGGTAGAATGGATGGGTTTTAAACAAATAATCGAGCGCTAGTTTGGACTACTTTTCATTGTATCCAATTCTGTAGGCATAAGGATCTACAAATATTATAAAAAAGCGCCGCTTTTCGCGTCAGGTCTGTCTATGAGCTCCCTTAGATCTCAATTACGAAATGAATTTTAATATAGTTTTAACTATCGTTTTACATTTGTAACACATTAATATTATATCTATATAAAAAAGAATAAATCGATGTGTATGTAATTAAGCCGAAAAATATGTTTAATTATTGTTAACGTTGGCTCAACCTTATAAGATATATTAAAGTAATATAATACGGAATTAAATATATTTTAAAAACGCCTACAGAAAAGTCCCACATGATATACTCGTATGCCTATCACCTAATGATAATCTACAGTAACCATTTTTATCCTTTACATGTTACTAAAGAATAAAGCGTTATTTGGAATGCTATTTTCAGCAATACAATGTTAATCCTTATCCAATTAAATATTATAGTTATATTGAGTATGTAATTTAGATTTAAACTGCCATATACTGTTCGATATACGACGCCATTATAATAAAAGTCTTTAGAAGATAAAACAAATTTAAAATTACACGCAACAAAAAAGTTGTTTGCGTGATGAAACTTACAAAGTTTCTTTGACTTTGATTAACTATAAATTAAAATGTCAAACATTAATATAAATAGTTTTTTTTATATCATAGGAGGCAAACGAACAGGTGGCTCACCTGATGTTAAGGGATCACCAGCGTCCATAGACACTTGCAACACCAGAGGAGTTGCAAGTGCGTTGCCAGCCTGTGTTTGGGAGAAGGGGGAGTGGGGAAGTGGCAAGGGGGAGGAGAGTTGGGTATCCGGCGTTCTCAGTGACCGAACGAAACGCAACAATGAAAGCACTGTTACTTCACGTGGGTGTTTCTCGGGTCGGGTGGTAGTATTCCGGGCGAGCCGACCCATTCATGATGAGACCAATAATGGCTTCAGCGTGGCTCTACCACCTACGAATCGTGTAGATGTTTATGATGCAGTCATTATTATAGTTAAGTCGGAAAGCGGGAACTAGTCGCAAGTCTTCTATATATAGGATCTGAATCCATTCTCACATTTCTTCCATTCTTAAATTTCTTCGAAATTTTTTTACCTGGTCTACGAAACTGCATTCAAAATTATATATTACTAGCCGACCCGTGCCCACTTCGTTGGGCGGTAATAGGCATTATCAAGCTACAACTTTTCTCTAGAACTCAATCATATATCTCTCATAGTTAAGGCAGCGTTCATAAGAAACGTTTTCGTTCGACCATTTTTTCTCCGACTCCTCAGATATTAGCCCCTACAACCTCAAAAACTTTACCTCTTTATAATATTAGTATAGATAATTAGTTAATAGCTTCTGCCCGTGACTTCGTAAGCGTGGCAGAGTTATTTTGGGCTAAGACACAGTGGAAGCTCTCAAAAGGAAAAAAAAGCCCCGATTTTAAAACATTTTTCATTGTTGCTCCGTTCCTATTGGCCTTAGCGTGATGATATATAGCCTATTATACTCACGAATAACGTGGCTTTCTATTGGTAATAGAATTTTCAAAATCGGTTTAGTAGTTCCTGAGATTACTCCCTACAACCTCACAACGTCACAAACTCACAAACTTTACCTCTTTATAATATTAGTATAGACAAAAAAATCACTATTACATAGAAATCATAGAGTCATAATGTAAACAGTTCGCGCCAAACTTTTTGACCGCTCTGAATATAGTTGAGCAGAACACAAATTTACAACACAAAGTCGTCTGCCACGTCTGTCTATCTGTCTGTATGTTCGCGATAAACACAAAAACTACTGAACGGATTTTCATGCGGTTTTCACCAGTAGATAAAGTGATTCACGAGGAACGTTTATTATTTATAATTTGTCAAGTTTTTTTTTTATTATCAGGGTGGGATAAGGTGCGCCGGGACCGCTAGTTACATTGTATGTATAGCAGCGATACGACTTAATGATAAATTAATGCCAATTTTAGATTCCTGTTAATGTATATTAATTTAGTTTTGTATTAAATTCTTGTCTGTATTACGCGCAAGTCCGAATTTATATATATTCAGAGCGGCCAAATAAATTGACGAGAACTTTAAATTAATAACATTTATTAAGTATTTTTGTTTATAGAGGCTGTTGAATAAAATTATAATTGGGTATTCGTGAATTAATTTATCTTATTATTCGAGTCTGCCAGTCAAGAGGTTTTAAATCAGATAGAAGTGCCAGAATTCCAATTCAAAAAACTAGAACTGTTGTTTATCCTATTCTACATTCTCAATTTATTTTTAACATTGGTGAATGAATAGAATTCGTTACTAGACTCCAAGCTTTATAAAAATAATATTGATTTTTATTGTTAAATTTAGTTTTTACACATTACATTTATACTCTAACAATTATACAGTAATTCTATACATCATCGTTACATGGTATAAAACAAATTCCCCTACCGCGTCTGTCTGTTCGCGATAAACTCAAAAACTACTGAACGGATTCTCATGAAGTTGTCACCAGAAGATAAGGTGATTCATGAGGAAGGTTTTGGTATATAATTTGTTAAGGATTCTTTTATAATCAGGGCGGGACAACGTCTGCCGGACCCGCTAGTTTAAAATATAAAAAGTAAAATGATATTTATAAAATTGTTTCTAGATCCAAACCAAACCTAGATCAATACTTGAGTAGTGTTTGACAGTCGTATATTATAATTTTTATAGTCAGTACCAATTACATTATAAGCATACCTACAATAGGTATAGTTTATAATAATTTATATCACTGGTTAGTATATAATTTATTAACAAATGATTGAGTATTATTTACGAACTGGTTAAAGTTTTGGACGTTAGGTGAGGTTTAGAGTGCAAATTCGCAATCCGTACTTGTGTTCATTGGTAGAAGTTCAGTTGTACGTATGAATTCAGTGATAATAACAAATTGATAAACGTAATAATATTGTTTCATATTTAACCCTTCGAAATTTTCTTGTCAATAACTAAGACCCCGCGAGAAAAATTTAGGTGAGGATTATAGTATAGATACATACTTGAAAATGTATTAAGTTTCCATGGTTGTCGCTTTGATTCACACAACTTTCAGTTTTTTAATATTGTTGGATCCTGCTTATAACGGTTCGTACATTAATTCACGATATATTTATGTATCAGATACCTATTTATTGGTAAAGAGAACATTTTTATTCATAACACCAGCTGTTTATTTAGGGTTCGAAATTATTTTTACGGAATGTACGTATTTGTTTATTTTGGGTATAATAAATGTTTCCTTTTATAACTTATCCAATATTTATAAGTACTTATATATTTCTACAAATCAACAAATATTTTGTTAAGGTTTAGTCAGCTTGTGTATCATCGTTACATAGTATAAAACAAAGTCACCTACCGCGTCTGTCTGTCTGTCTGTTTGCGAAAAAACTGAAAAACTACTGAACGGATTTTCATGAGGTTTTCACTAGTGGATAAAGTGATTCATGAGGAAGGTTTTGGTATATAATTTTTTCAACGATTTTTTTTTATAATCAGGGCGGGACAACGTCTATAGAATATTTATCATTGTTTTATATTTGTATGTATTTTTGTCTATATATGTATATCTTTGTATATGTATTCACTTTATCTATTCAGTACACAATGTATGTATGTATTTTAGTCAAGTGTTATTGTTAATTTTATTATTACTAGTGGTCGCCCATTGATTTTTTAAACTTTGAACTGTATTAAGCTTTTTTTGTCAAAGGGTGTACTGCTATAATCAAAGGTTTTCATCATGGCTACTCAGATATTTGCCACTTTTTTTTAAAGATTATAGAGATATTAAAAAGAAATCTATGTCTAAATGAAAATTGAAATTCTAAGTAAACATAACTTTACGAAAATGAAGAAATTTATCGCAACTCATGACACAATTTTCAATTGGTTTCACACGACACCATAGGTGGGTGGCATTTCTGGGTGATATTGAATTAAATATAGACTACATTTCATAATTTAGATCTAAGGGAGCTCATAGACAGACCTGACGCGAAAAGCGACACTGTTTTATAATATTTGTAGATCCTTATACTTACAGAATTGGATACAGTTAAAAGTAGTCCAAACTAGCACTCGATTATTTGTTTAACACCTATCCATTCTAACTAATCTCATAAATGCAAAAGTGCGTTTGTTTTTTACGCTCTACTCAACCGATCATCATAACATTTTGAATACATATTGTCAGGAGTGTAGCAAGGACATAGAAGTACCTCTTATCCTAGAAAAATGTACTTTTTCTGAGGAATAGATCAAATCCACACTAAAGTGAGCAAAACCGCGAGCAAAAGCTAAAAATTTACATAACCATGTACATTATGAGGAATAGGGATATTCCCAGTATCATCGTTTGGAAAAGTAATGGATATGCAATATATTCAAATGATGAATCCAAAACAATGATGTTTTACTACCACCATTAACTTTTGAAAATGAATTCATTTTTGTTCAAAATTCATCGTCAACTGTACTAAATATAACTACTACATCAGGTTGAACTGCATCATTGTAACCGCGGAGATCTAATTCATGGATTACTTTTACGAGCATACAAATTTTGTTATTTTGATTTTAAACTCTCTGACAATGAAAGGATCATTGCAATAAAAAGCATCACTGCGCTCCAATTCGAAAGAAATTTCATGCATTATGCTATCATTGCATGTTCGATTAAATTGGTCCTGAAATATATAATTAACAGCAGTGTCCACATCATGAAAATATAATTGTGCATAATATGGCGAGCGATCATATCCAGCAGTCATTGGACCTGCTCTGTGTAAAAAAGTTATAGAACTGTATCGGAAACTTTAGCTTCTTAGCTAAACCACACGCATATGCAAAGGACGGCCTATATTTGCGAATGTTTACAAAATATTTTTGAGTTATTTTTTAATAGCGGGCTCGGCAGATGTTGTCCCGCCCTGATTATAAAAAAATCCTGGACAAATTATATACCAAAACGTTCCTCGTGAATCACTTTATCCACAGGTGAAAACCGCATAAAAATCCGTTCAGTAGTTTTTGAGTTTATCGCGAACAGACAGACAGATAGACGCGGTAGGGGACTTTGTTTTATACTATGTAATGATTGAATCATCATTTAAAGTGAGTCCACCATAAAAATATATTAAAATACTATACATTAAAATATTGACATTGACTTAAGGCTGGTAATATTGCTTTACTCTTCTGACAACATGAAGTGAAAGCAGTTCTGTCACCTAAAAATTTTGACATTCAGCAAGGCCAAAGAGAATAATAATTAGTTCAGTGGTTTCATATATTTACTAAAGATAAATTATTTGTCATTTAATAATTAATATAATTATAAAATTAACCTACCATTTGACCAGTTCATTTTAAAGGGTATGTAAGGTATATGTTCCGTCATGTCAAAAATATTGCATGCAGGATGAAAAAAGGTAATTGGAACGTAAGAGTACAATGACAGATGGCGAAACGTCTTTTTCATTTACATGTGTGTATATGTTGTGTGTCATTCAAAGAGTAGTGTCAGTAATGTATATTTTAATTAATTTAACGAGATTTTAATGTATTTTATATAAAAAAAATAGCTTTGTGCACTTCTTCTCCATATGAACTTTAACTATGCCAAATTTCACGTTCATCCGTTCTCGCAATTCGCTTGAAAAGGTGTACAAAGTTTTGGCTTCACGTATTAATAATATATAGATATTTTTTAGTTTATTCCTTTTTTTCGCTTTTTATTTTATTTTTGCGCTACTCAGGACATTTTTTATTCTTGATTACAATAGCGCTGATTAGTTGGAAGAAAATATCTTGTGGTGTTAAGCTGGCCAGTGTTTAAATTAAAAGTGCAATAAAGTATTTCTTCATACGTTGTTTATAATAAAATATTTTTTGGAGTAAAAAACACGCGGTTTACTTATTGATGTATATATGTCAATAGGTTTACTGGAGATCTTAAGGATAATCATATAACATTTTAAATTAGTAGGTATTTATTCTTCCCTTCGCAAGCGAACACTTTGTGAGAGGAAGAATACGCTCACGGTTTGACGGAATTTAATTAGTATCTCGGAATTTGAATTAAAACTTGGTGATGAAGGTGACACGCTTGCGAGCGGCAGCGATGGGGAATCGCTTGAGAGTTGTCGCCTGCTTCCTTCGCGTTAAATGTCGCCAAACAAACACATTTCGTCATATTTGTAGGCGGATGGTTCCAAGAAAATATTATATTATGTATGTATCTATAACTTCGAACGTAAGACTGCGTGTATATGTATCGTAATCTATATAAATAGAAATCAATCGCCGAATGTATGTAGGCGTGCCACTTCAGAATTGTACGTATATGGGTAATTCTTTTTTATATGATAGGTATCAGTTGATTTCGGAACTCGATACACCTACGCGTGCCGCTGTTGTTGATTTTTTGTAGGTGGTAGAGCCACGCTGATGCTATTACGGCTTTCAGCATGAATGGGTCGGCTCGCCCGGTGTACTATCACCCTCTCACAGAACACCGACGTGAAATAACAGTGATTTCATTGTTGCGTTTGGTTCGATCAGTGACATTGCTGGAAGTCCACCTGCCCTCCCCCTAACCCTCCTCCCCTTTCCTCCTCTTTCCCCCAGCCACTAAACGCAAGCTGACAACGCACTTGCGACTCTCCTGGTGTTGCTAGTGTCTATGGACGGTGGTGATCACTTACCATCAGGTGACTCGTCTTTTCGTTTGCTTCCTATGATAAAAAATATATATTTGTATATAACTAGCTTCTGGTCGCAATTCGCTCGCGTTAATTCAAACTTGATTTATCCCTCAGAGGTGGTACATTTTTCTGGATGGATTTCTATACACTTCGCAACGTGTATGAAAAATGTCACGATGATCGGTTGAGTAGATAAGGCGTGACAGTGTAACAACCAAAGGAACAAACTCGCATTCACATTGATAATATTAGGAGTTCAGATTGAGTTGGCCACAATATTTGTGTTCTAGCACCATCCAGCTGTCGAGAGGCTCGCAGTTTAACATGATAACGATGACTCTCAATGGATTTTATATCTGTCGTTGATCGCCATTTTTTTTTTCAATTACAATGTGTTAACCGTCAAATACAGTATCGTTACTTCATCATCCTACAGTCTTAAACTAATATTATAAAGAGAAACAGAGAGCGGATTTTCTATGATTCTTTGTATGAGGAGAGTTAACTCCGGAACCACTGAACCGATTTGATAAATTCTTACATTATTTGAAAGGTACACATAATATTAAGAATTGTTTTAAGAAAAAGTAACATTTATTTAATAAACATTGACCTATCTTAATATATATATTTCTTGTGTGCGTGTGTATGTGACTGAACTCCTCCTAAACGACTGGACCGATTTTGATGAAATTTTGTGTGCGTGTTCGAGTGGATCCGAGAATGGTTTAGATTCACAATTGGACCCGGTAGGTGGCGCTGCGGTCGACTTTTAGGATTTTTTTGTTTTCAAGGCAGGACAACGTCCGCCCGGTCCGCTAGTATACATATAATAAGGAAGTAAATCAAACGTGCTTGTACTTTTTAGATTTTTGTGAAAACAATCGCTGCAGGTGTCTAGGAATAAGGAATAAAACACAATTCAATCATTTTTAGAAATGTCTGTCTGTCTATCTGGCTGTCCGTCTGTTTGTTTGAACACGAATCATTGATAAAGTACTGGGTTCACGATAAAACGTCATCAAGAAAATCATAAAGCATATTTTCTAGGACCATTTTTTTTTCAATACAATAGGTTAACTCTATTGAAAGTTATTATAATTTGAATGACGGCTCTAGTTAAGAACGAGATAAGATTAAGTAAATAAATGTAATTAAATCTCTTAGAAAAATAGAATACTATATAATGTTTTTATAATATCTAAGATACAGTAAACGAAAGACTGTTTTTTCTTATGCGGAGGAAGTCGTGGGCATAGCCAGTATTCATTAAATCAAACTCATATAACGTAGCGACACGTCGCCACGTCAATAGTCGGCCTGACCCGCAGCTATAGACATTTCACATCAAAAATGTGTGATAGAAATGTTCCTTATAGCAAAATTTATAAAAAAAACGTCCACAGCAGCACATATCCATATATGAAAGATGAGTCACAGTAACCATCGTGATCTAAGAAAAAAATTGAACAAAAATAATCTAACAAAAGACGATCAGTTTGATTTAAAAATAGATCAGTTTAACAGACCGATAGTCTACGTATTTACTGCATCCAGATGAAACCGGAGTGGGCCACTAGTCGAATAATAAAACAAATATAGTTTGTGAAGTAATTTTGTCGCGTGTGCAGATTGATGGGCACGCGGTATCAATGGATGTGCGGCGATATGAATTTTAATAAAACGTCTCCCCTTCACACCGTTATTGATTTGAATAGGTATATATGATTATAATAGATATACTGGTTTGACCTTTGTTAATGAACACTCGATATATAATATATACATTTGTATACACATGTGGCTAAGTTGTTCGCTTGGAAAAATTCGGCTCATTATTTTTTGTTTTTATTGACATATTTGTATGTATTCGACCTTTAGCTACTTTGTACGAATCTCTTTTTTATTAATATTGGCTATTTGTATTTCTTTCTGTGTGCATAGAATTAAAAAAAAGATATTAGTGGTGTGACATTTTATCCTGCAACGACCTTTGCAAAGTCATCAATCAAAGTGATCAGAATTGTACTTTCAAGTGTTTGGTTTTGCTTAGTTTCCAAATAATAGGTTTTGAATTATTTAAAGCTTTAGTTTTAGCCTTAGCTTTTGTTGTTACAAAATGATACTCCAGAAAATAACTGCACTGAAAAATGTAAAAGATAAAATCTTAGTTGTTAACGCCGTTCCTCCCGAGCACCTTGCCGCAACACTACATCGTGGTTGGTCGTCGGAAATACCTTTGCGGTCTAGTTCAATTTATTTTAAGCGTTGAATGCATATATGTATGTGGTTGAACTATAAACATATAGTCTGCGAAATGCAATGAACCCTTTGAATCGGTACCATCCGATGAAACGAAAGGTGATGTACCAAATTATCTGGTGTGTAAATTACTGGTAAATTTTTATTTTGTTGAAACAAACCTTTCTTTAACATTTAATAACATAACAGATTGTTATACCCAAGTCCACGTTAGTGGAATATCTTCTGTGATTGTGTAGAATGTAAACCCTGCACTCTTAAATTACAGTACAACAGCTACCGCCGCCCCAACATAAAATAAGTAATTTTAACACAGCTTTTTTTTCTTTTTTATATCGGAATTAGTTTTCTATCAGTCTGATTAAAAACAAAGAAATTATAGCATACTAGCGGGCCCGGCAGACGTTGTCCCACCCTGATTATAAAAAAAACCTTGACAAATTATATACCAAAACGTTCCTCATGAATCACTTTATCCACTGGAGAAAACCGCTTGAAAATCCGTTCAGTAGTTTTTGAGTTTATCGCGAACAGACAGACAGACAGATTTTAATAAAATTGGAATTAAAAAGTTGAATTTTTTTTTATTCGATTGCTCTTTAATTTTTTATTGTAGCAATGAAATGTATATATTACTTTATCTGTATAACATCTAACGATAACCGACTATGCATTAGGAAAAACCTTGTAGAGTTTGTGGGTAGTTTTTGGCTGGATTTTAGTATTTCATGTAGTGGATTTTATATTTTATTTATAATCTTGTGTGATTTGACCCTATATTTTGTAATATTGGTGGTATTTTACGCAATATAGTTCGGTAATTGTACACAGGTGAAGTGGTTGAGAAATAATACCACGAAATATGAATTCTGAAATGCCACAAAAACTCCATGGAAAATTGTAACAAGGGAGCCCCCATCTTCTTTCAAAATTGAAATTATCACTAGAAACTTGTGAGATTATTACCTACTCGACAATGGTAGTAATAATCTAGAAGATTTGTTAAAAAAACAAACATTATAGGTCGTTCATAAAATATGGCCTACTTAGTACAAAAGGAGTTTCAATGTGTTTATTAGAAAAATCTGAATGAAACTGTGTGTTACAAAAATGTAATATTTTCCGTTTTGTAAACTTTATAATGTATGCTTTTATGAGTGTAGGATGTTTTTTACACTTAATTTAATTGTCCGGCGTTTTGGCGTAGTTACACATGCAACATTTCCCATTAGACAGGCTGGCCGCATTCCAATTAGAGCAAAATACCTAAATAATATAATAATCGTTACGATCATATTATAAGTACGTCGTTATATATTTTACTACTAGTCTTTGCTCGCTGTTTAATGTAGATGTGATCTATTCCACGGGAACAGTAACATTTTTTATAGATGAAAGATAACGTACGTCCTTTTCTGTAGCCCTGACGATATCAAGGAAAAATTTAATGATGATCGGTCGAGTAGTTAAGGCGGGAACGCATAATAAACAAAGTTTTCGCTTTCGAATTTATTATATTAGTATCCTAATAATAATAATAACAAAAAAAGAAACGAGCAAACAAGCCCGATATAGTATTGAGCGATCACTCGAGTTAAGGGTATTTCTCATAGATGTTAGCATCTCATTTGATGAAAATCTCGTGAAAATCGAAGCAGAGAACTTATCTCAAGCAATACCTTGATCTGGTTTACGAAGTAATGGAAATGTAGGGGGTGATATTCACAGTAATAGTCCTAATAGTGATCTCGGCTAACGAGCTAACCCCAGTTACAGTGAGTCTTGAACGCGCTATCCTGCTCGACAACGCTAGAATTGTCCGATGGTTTCTGTCCATAACGCACTGAATTCCAGCTGACTAGTCACTTCAGCCGGAAGTGTTCTGGTGCTTAATTCGACACTAAATATCAGAGATATTTAAAACATAATGATAATACCAGACTCTTAATGTTCTTTGTACAGTCACCATATTACTAAAGTGTCTTGTATAGCCAAAGCAACATCAAAAATATTTTGACATGGATTTTATACTATTACATTAACTGTTTCACATTGCTTCTATTTAGGTAGGTACTTGACGTCACCGTGCATACCGGTATCTCCCTTATGTGGCTGCCCCATTTTATTTTGACCTAAAAATAGCTTGTAGCGGAAAATTCACACGTTAGGAAAATTAAAGTGGTTATGAAAGATATCTGTTTCGTCTAACCAGACTTCAATTTCTTGAGGGCTTAGTAATTTACTGGGGATCTTTACTTTGTAAATAATTCACGGTATGATATAGATTAATAATGAAATACTTGGTAATTAGTACTATACCTTACTACATACTTTTAACCATGAAATAAGAATATAATAATCCTTATTTCTTACTAAAACTTTTCTGTTTCGCTCGACGTTGTTATAATTTTTAATAATATAATTATTTAAAATGAGCTAAATCCAATTTTTCTGGTTCATATGAAATGTTAATTTTTTTTTTCAGATTTCCAGTTTTTAATCACCAAAACGAAATTCAAATTGCCGTCCATAAGATTTTTCATTTTTTTTATGATCTTCATATTTGACATGTACAAAATTTGAAAAATAACGTAAAAGATTAGGAATGCCCAAAATTTGATTTCGCTTATTTGGGACTGTAACGACACAAGTGAGTAGCTATTGTTTATCTTAATTTATAATTAAATGCAGCACATACAAAATGACTCTTATTATATCCTATGTATACGATACATTCTTGTGTATCTTTCGTAAAACAAACTAGCCACTTCATATATACTGTTATCTCTGATGTAGCCTTTGCGTATTCAACATTAGTGAGTTGTAATAAGTATATGTTTTTCTTCTTTATTTCTGCATATTTATTGTCTGTGCCTTTTTTTGCTTATTTTTGTTTAATGTATTAATCTTGTTAAAACTCGTTTTAAACGTGACCAACTATTGTTATTATTTTACTTAACTTATACGTCGGATTTTTAATTGAGATTATTGCCTTTATGGCGGCTTCATTCTCATCTTTAATTATTCTCGTGATGAGATGAGTATATTTATTTTGGTGATGTAAATTTCTACAACGTTTATAATAATAATTCAGGTATGTAAATAAATAAAAGATATAATTTATTTTATTCCTGAATTGACGTTTTAAGTACGATGAAGACTCGACTTTTGGTAATTTGGCAGTCCATACTCTCTAATACGATCCTTAACAAACTATTTCATACTAGTAGATACGTGAGACTTCGTCTACATTGTTTATTACCTTAACAATGTATTTTATGTTTAGACAAAAAAAAAAAACAAAAATATATTTTGCTTACAATATTCCTTTGTAAATAATATTATCCGTTGACTTCTCTCCTGCTCATGCGGACCTCTACGCTTGCACCACATTACCGCGGACAATGTATTTTATGTTCAGATGAAAAAAAAAACAATTAAAACAAAAAATATACTTTGCTTACAACATTCCTTTGTAAATAATATTATCCGTTTACATCTCTCCTGCTCATGCGCACCACTACGTTTGCATCACATTACCATGGTAAGAAAATGCACATGCGTTGAACGTGTAGTTCTTACAAAAATCATACTTTCCTTTAACTTGAATACCTTTATATGAAATGAAGATATCGAGATAATTTATTTTTTTAGATAAGGGTCGTGTCTAAGAAATAATAAGAAAAAAATTATAGAAATTTATCCAGCGGTGTTCGCTTGAAAGGCGCACAACCGCTGACCTCTTTAACTTATTCCACGAGTGAAGTCACAGACGAAGCAAATATATTTATGTTTCCATTTCAACTGCACGGTGATCTTTTTCCTCGGGGTAAATGTTGTGTGTATTCGTAATGATACAAGCTTTTCTACTCAGTATAACGTTTCCCCGGACCCTAGGGACGAACTTGCATACGTGTGCGGTTTTTATATTGTATTTTAGCATTTATGACATAAAACATTAAATATATTCATTATACGTATACTTTTTAGAATATTATACTCATTGCTTGATATTTTAAATTATCAAGTATGAATCTTATAGAAAAAAAATGGTTGTCTTTAAAGTCGGCTTACGGGCGATAATTTTACGTGATTACGTCATAAGAAAACATTGATGAAAAATTGCATACCTTTATGAATTTAATGAATTATTCTATATATATAGATGCGTCACAAGCCGAACGCTTAAGCTGATTGCGCCTCTCTATCGCTTGTTTCACGCTCTCGCCTGCACGCTCGGCTCAGGCGGTATGTGACATGAGTCATGAATTTTCGTGCGTGCAGCCGGCGTTTATCGATTTACAAGACGTTATCACATCAAAAAACCCAAAGTAATCTATACTATTATGATAAAGCTAATAATAATTTATTCATTTTGAAGCGTCTTCTGACACCGCGTCGATCAATGTAGGTTCCAATCCTTACAACTAAATCGGAGCTTTCGGTGAAGGTAAATATCGTGATAAGATCGTAGATAGTATCATGAAAATCTATCGCCGAGCGTCTGTTGGTGTGTTCCGGTAGCTGCACTTGAGAGCCATACCCTCTTTAGCTATAGCCTGTTGCCATTTAACATCATGCGTGATTGTGGTCAAACACTAAAAATCTGTAAAGAATAAAAAAAAAACATTACCAACGATAGTTACGAAATCACACAGAAAATATCGAATTTAGAGATATTTATTGACAGATTATATGTATAATGTTCTTGATTTGCCCAATGTTAATCACCTTTACCAACTAGGCAATCCTGTGTCTCACATGATAATGTAAATTTTGTCACTATTCAGAAAATCAGTAAACCGCCGCAATATATAAAATGTCGTCTATGTAGAACTATGACGTCATCCATAGTGACGTCATGGTTAGGATTTAAACCATCAATTCACCAAGAGCAATCGAATAAAATGTTAGCCCATACAGAATTGCAACACTGTATGAATAGTTAGACGAATTATTGGCTAGTGGCGCCCAGTGGTGAATTGCCATATTATTAATTTTTAAATTAATTTATGGGTTTTTTAAAAGGGTATTATACCTTAAAAAAGGTTATACCTCATTTTTCCCTTTTTTAATTAAAAAAAAAAAAAAAAAGAGAAAAAAATAATTATAAAAAAGGGGGAAAAAAAAAAACTGGATTTCTGGGTGATATTGAATTAAATATAGTCTATACATTATGAGGAATAGTGATATGCCCAGTATCATCATTCGGAAAAGTAATGGATACACAATAGAATCAAATTATGAATCCAAAACAAAGATGTTTATAATACTACCATTAACTTTTCAAAATGAATTCATTTTTGTTCATAATTCATCATCAACTGTACTAAATATAATTGCTACATCAAGTTGAACTGCATCATTGTAACCGCGGAGATATAAGTCATGGATTACTTTCATGACCAAACAAATTTTCTTATTTTGATTTTACAAAGTATTTTTCGCTCATTTTTTATTGAATCATCATTTGAGTACACCATAAAGAAATACTAAACATTAAAATATTGACATTGACTTTGGAAATATTGCTTTACTCTTATGGCAACATGAATCAAAGTGACATGAAGTGAAAGCAGTCTGTCACATAAACATTTTGACATTCAATAAAACCAAAGAGAATAATAATTATTTCAGTAGTTCCATAAATTTACTAAAGATAAATTAATATTTATCAATTAATATTATGTATATTATGAATTTACATATTATATTATTCTAAAATTAACCTACAATTTGACCAGTTGATTTCAAAGGGCATATTGTAAGGCATGCAACGTCAGTCATGTTAAAAATATTTAAAAGGTAATTGGAACGTAAGAAGGTTGAAGGATGTTCGAAACGTCTTTTTCATTTACATATATGTTGTGTAAAATTCAAGCAGTAGTATGAGTAATGTATATTTTAATTAATTTAAAATAATTGTAATGCATTTTATATAAACAAAATAGCTTTGTGCACTTCTCTGCCATAGAAACTTTAACTATGTCAAATTTCAAGTTCATCCGTTCGCGCAATTCGCTTAAAAAAGGGTGCAAAGTTTTGGCTTCACGTATTAATATATAAGATATGTTATAATATCATTGTTTAATGTAGAATAAAAAAGGGTAATTGGAACGTAAGAGTAAAAAAATACATACAGTCGAGCATAGCAACCTCCTTCGTAACCTTTTTTGAAGTTTGGCAGTGTGGATTAATTCCTTCGCCTGTCCTATTGGACGAATATTATTACTACTTTTTTGAAGTCCGTTATTGACGGATATCAATGTCATTTTTATTTACATGTGTGTATATGTTGTGTAAAATTGGAGCAGTAGTGTGAGTAATGCATATTTTAATTAATTTAATGTACTTATAATGCATTTTATATAAAATAAATAGCTTTCTGCACTTCTCCTCAATATAAACTTTAACTATGCCAAATTTCACGGTCATCCGTTCGCGCATTTCTTTCAAAAAGGGATACAAAGATTTGGCTTCACGTATTAATATATAGATATTTGACTAGCCCGACTGTCTGAGCGAGAATGCTCAATATGTCTTGTTTTTTGCTCAAACTGACTACGCTATTGGCCTAGCAACGCCTTAACAGTTTCATGGGTCACATTTTTTTTGTTTTTTTTTTTATATCATACGAAGCAAACGAACAAGTGGGTCACCTGATGTTAAGTGATCACCACCTTCCATAGTCACTTGCAACACCAGAAGAGTCTCAAGTGCGTTGCCACCCTGTTTCGGGGAGGGGAAGTGGGGAAGGAAGGAGGGGGAGGGGAGGTGGGTTATCCGGCGCTCTCAATGACCGAACGAAACGCAACAATGCAAGCACTGTTACTTTACGTCAGTTTTCTATGAGAGGGTGGTACTACCCCGGGCGAGCCGACCCATTCGTGCTGAAACCAGTAATACCTTCAGCGTGGCTCTACCACCTCTAACATATTTTGACAGGGCATAGAAAGAAAGCCGGTATAAAAGTTTGAGGCTTACTAAAATCGAATAGTCACGTCGCATGGCTTGGTTAAAATTGTAATTTCCTCAGACATTGGCGTCTCTCTTTGTTAAGGTTTCTTTACTTCGAAGAGGCAACCCTAAAACTGCTTTCGTGACAATTGGTTTGTTATTTTGAAATTGGGTCGTTATTTGAAGGTTTTGTGTAATAAAATGTTATTATGAACATGATTTCTGTAAACAGACTTATTATGACTTTTGTGTCAAGTAAACTTTTGGTGTGTTTTATTAGAATGTTAATTACAGTACAAGTTGTAACAAATTAGTAACTTAACGAGTCTACGAGTGTTTTTAGTCCATATTGAGGTAAATTTCACTAGCTGGTACCCGTGGCTTCGTTCATATAAACATGTTTTTAACATTCCAATGGAACTATTGAATTATATAACAGGCTGTGTTTTATTGTTTCTAATTTTATATGAAACGTCTCTGCTTAGTCTGTTGGGAAAGCGTAGTGATATAGGTCTCATAGGAGACAAACGGACAGGTGGGTCACCTGATGTTAAGTGATCACCACTGTCCATAGACACTTGCAACACCAGGGGAGTCGCAAGTACGTTGCCAGCCTGTGTTGGGGAGAGGGTTGGGGGGTGTTAAGGAAGGGGAGAGGAGGAAGGGAAAAAGAGGTGGGCTTTTTTTTTCTCAAACTGACTATGCTATTGACCTAGCAAGGTCTTAACAGCTTCACCGGACTACTAAGGCGAGCGCCTAAGGCACTCAGCCGATTTTATTTGACAACTAGCTCAAGGGCGCACGGCACACCTCGGCTTGGGCTGTTGCCTGATACATGCAATTCGCGACCTATCTGAGCTAAGCTAACTATTCATACATATATGAGTTGTTGAAACATATATGTGTACCAAGAGGTGGGCCTCCGGCGCTCTCACTAACCGAACGAAATGCAACAATGCAAGCACTGTTACTTCACGTCGGTTTTCTGTGAAAGGGTAATACTACTCCGGGCGACCCGTCCCATTCATGCTGAAACCAATAATAGCGTCAGTGGGGCTCTACCACCTGGTAGCTACATTGTAGCTGCTGCATCAGATTCAGGTTTATATTAATCTGATAACTATATTCAATTTGCTTTGTTAGTTTTCAAGTAATGCACATTCCAACTTCCAAAATTTACGATTAGCTTTTAAGTGTTAAAGATTTTAATTACCATTTGCACATACAGTGAAAACCGTTTACTGCGACATCGTTTAGAACAACATGCCGGTTATAATAATCTAGAACAAAGGTCCCGGCTGAATGCTATATGACCACCTTATTAAAAACATTGCTTTATACGACATTGCTAATAACGACATACCTCATAAAACTACCACATTTAACTAATATTTCGGAGAATTAGATCTGTTAGAACGACCAGCTAAGCTGTATTGTAAACAATTTGAATAGGTATCCACATTTGTCTTCAATAGCTATTAAAATCAGGAAAGAAAACAATAGGATTTAGTTTAGTGTAGGGTCTTTTCTAATTCTTAGAAACAAAACACGTGCATGCAGTAGAGTCAAAGCCCACTTCTTCATATCTCTTCAGTTAGTTTATTACTTATCTATACACAAGACGCACCAAAACTTTGTGGAGTTATTCGTGAAACTTTCAAAATGTCGCAAAGAAAAAGAAAACAAATTAAATTATGAAAAAAGAAAAAAGAAAACAATTTAAATAAAAAAAAAAAAAAAGAAAAAAGAAGAGAAAGAAAAAAAGAAAAATAATCTAGAAAAAAAAGGAAAATACAAGAAAATCAATATCCGAGAGGCAGAACAAAATGCCTTTGAAGAATTTATTGTCTCCCGTCCAGCTGATTTCTTTAAGAAGGGCATCAATAAACTGCCACTGCGTTGGCAAAGATGCATTGATTGCATGAGTGATTACTTCGATTAATACAAATAAAAAATACACGAAAAAATTTCGTTTAAATTTTTTCATACAAAACGGCAATTTCATAGGTAAAGACCTAATATATAGCCTATAGCCTTTCTCGATAAATGAGCTACCTAACAATGAAAGAATGTTTTTAATTCGGACGAGTAATTCCTGAGATTAGAGCATTCAACCAAACAAACAAGCTTTATAATATACTCGTAGATTACTACTTTTCTCTCGTACGTACCTCGAGCCGTCATTCAAATTACAATAAATTTTGTTTGAGTGAACTGACTTTAATGAAAGAAAGATTAAGTTACTCCTGAGGTTTTACTGTGAACTCGGTACTTTAGCAGTGATACGTGTTTATAGAAACAGACAGACAGACATTTCTAAAAACGATTGAAAGGCATTCTATTACTTATTCCTAGACAGCTGCAACAATTTTTTTCACGAAAATCGAGAAAGTACAGACGCCTTAGGGTTACATTCTTATTATATGTATTATACATAAAAACAAACAATAACCAGAAATAATTACAAGAGCTGACATACATCATTAAGGTCTCCATTAATGTTAAGATGATATCAATGTAGTTGGTTTTTATAAATTGACAATAATGAATTCACAGCTTCATTATAGGATCCTAGAGTATTCATTATAAACTAGCTGTCACACGGGTATAGTAGGTACTAGCGAAGAAAATGCGACCATATCCTCCAAAGGGAGGAGTGTAAAGTGCACTACGACTGTGTAATGAAATTTTATGTGTGGTAGAGTCACGCTGAAGCTATTACTAGTTTCAGCACGAATGGGTCAGCTCGCCCGGGGTAGTACCACCCGACCCACAGAAACACCGACGTGAAGTAATAGTGCTTGCATTGTTGTGTTTCGTTGGGTCAGTGAGAGCGCCGGATACCCACCTCCCCCTTCCCCACTCCTCCATCCCCCAAACACAGGATGGCAACGCACTTGCGACTCTCCTGCTGTTGCAAGTGTCTATGGACGGTGGTGATCATTTAATATCAGGTGACCCACCAGTTCGTTTGCCTCCTATGATATATAAAAAAAACAAACGAGATATACATGTTAATTTAAATCAAATTAATAACGTGAAGTGAGCCAACTAAACACATAATTAACGCTTGTGCGCGCTCTTTATGCGAATCCTTAATTAGTCCACGATGAGTTTGAAGCGGAAGTCCCAAATGAGTTTCAGCCATGCTTAAAGGTGACGTATTTGGAAGCAGGAATGTGGGAACATACTACACACCTTTTCATTCCCTACGTATTATGTAAATTTGAATAATACATAGGAGTACAATTACATTAATTTAATTAACTTGATAAGGGCTAACTTAATTACTTATAAGCATAAGTTTTTTTATAAATGCTATTTTCTATCAAGCTACTGATTCAGTATGTCAAGGTCAAAAATCAAATTGTTAAACTTACTAGCCTCTGCCCGCGACTTCGTTCGCGTGGAATAGTTACTTTGGGCTAACGCTAACACGCAGCGGAAGCTCTCAAGAGGAAAAAAACCCCGATTTTGAAACACTCTTCATTGGTGCTCCGTTCCTATTGGTATTAGCGTGATGGTATATAGCCTATAACCTTCCTCGATAAATGCGCTATATAACACTGAAAGAATTTTTCAAATCGGACCAGTAATGCCTGAGATTACCCCCTACAACGCCACAAACTCACAACGTCACAAACTCACAAACTTTACCTCTTTATAATATTAGTATAGAAGTATAGATAACGGAAGACTCTTCAATATGACTCATATTGATTTAAACAATGATGACTATATCGATAATCGATGTAGGTTCCAATGCTGCAATGAGCGTGGAATGAAGGAAAGTGAGTTGTGATTTGATCATTACATACCTTACTTCTTCTAATGTCCGCTATCAATTTTACGAGCTAGCTACCGATCTCAGTTTGAAAGTCTGTCGCCAAGGAATAATAGCTGTGCACTTGCAATTGCACTTAAAATACAAGTTTCCTCTAGATTTATTGTGCTACTATCTTAAGTCACGTCATCATTTAATATCAGATGAGACTCGCGAAAAAACTAGAAGACTATTATTCTTAAAATTGTATGTAACACTTATTATCTTCTTGTTTGAATGTAGGTTTGTAACTTTGACATGACGAGACGAATTCTCCGATAGACAGCGTCTTTGATACACGCCGATGACGTCATGCAAATTGTTAGTGTCTTTATGTTTCTGATTAGTAGCAAAATATAGACATTGTGTGGGTAGATACATTCCGGAGTCCGCTCCTTTACCCCGTATTTCGGAGGGTTTCAATATTTAACGTCTTTCGGCTAGGATTTTTTATGAATATTTAACATAAAATGCGATGTATAATACAGAAAAATATATCTAATACTTTAGTAATTTTATAAGTTATGGTATATTGAAAATTTTATGACAATATTCTGTTTATCATTGTTTTTTTTTATATCAGCGTATCATGCCATCATTACATATAAAATGAAGTCTATTCCGCCGTCTGTTCGCTTAGATCTTTTAAACTATTCAACGGATTTTTATACAGTTTTCAGCAATAGATAGATTCAAGAATAAGGTCTATACGTAATACATACATATTATAGTACAGAAAAGCTGAAAAATTCAAAGATTTGTAATGTGATGTCGTAACAAACATATTTTTGTGCGCTTAAATCGTAAACGCTGGCTAAACCTTACGAGATAGATCGAATTAATGTACTACGGAATTGTATATCTCAAATAATATTATTAACGACTCCACACTGCCCCATTTTAGTATCTACATTGCACCCGTGCGAAGGTGGGGCGGGTTCCTAGTTATAAATAAAGACGAAAATGAATGAATTCAATAATGAGATTTTCATGTCGCACAAATGTCGCTTCTACAATTACTTTCCATATTAAACGAAACTCCTTTGCGGTACTAATATAATTGTGGATACATTACAATAGTTCCACACGGAAGTTTCCCGTGGATGATCTATACAAAAGATTTTCTGTGTTGTTGTAATCAAGGATAAAAATATGTTATTATTGATGATACTAAAGATTAGCATCTATATAAACTCATTTATTTTCAGTACTTTTTTTATTATTATTCTGCCAGAGAATAATATTACGTCTGAACAAAAATAAAGTCATTTTAATATTTTTGTCTCCCTTGATGCCGACTTTCTATGTTAGGTCGAGTAGTGCCGCAAATGATTACACTTTATTACATTCACGACCGTTGCGATCCATATTTCAAACCATAATTTTTAAATAGGAATTTTATTTTAACACTAGCTGCCCGCCCCGACTTCTCACGGGTATACTAAAGAAGAAACTGAAACAAAAGCTTCTCTTTACAGTGTAAGTACGTTTCAGTGAGCATTTTTTTTTATTTGTGCTGTCTTCTGTGACACTTAAATTTTTATATGGAGATTTATTTTACCCAAATCTTTCATTTTTCCGTACGAATTTTCAAACCTTGTCCTGACAAATACAAACATAACAAAAAATTAACTATTCAAATAGGTGCGGCTTTTCTGAAGTTCTATGCTTACATACATTCAGCAATTGATTCTATGATAGATTACTAGTCGAATTTAATGTTGAAGTTAATAACCTGCTCTCAATTGAAATTGGAATACAATGTTTGAACTCAAAAGCATATGGCAAATCGCGTCAGCAATCCGAATAATGCGATTCAGTATGCTTGCCGAATCAATTTGATGCTAGCCGTTACATGCCTCGACGCATATGTTGTTGACATATAATAGATCAGTATTCTGTATATTCGAGAGTGTAAACAAAGGAAGCGGTTACCTCATAGGATTAATTAAAGCGAATTATTTAAGTGGAACATCCGCGAAGGGAATTAAATACATGGAACTAAAGAATATTGCTATGATTTATTCAAGTTTGTATGTCATAAAATTTGTACATAAAAATATAATCTAAATTAGTATTTCGTGGCCATTCGGTTTCTTTTATCAACATATAGAGGAGTTGTCAGGGTAGTTATTACTAAAGTACATATACTCAATGACAAAGTTAAGTAAAACGTTACTTAAAATCGGAGTAGGTGACTTACAGAATTTTAGTAGCAATAATAGAAGTACAGTTATGAAATAAAAAACAACTCATTATTAATATAAACCGAATACGTTGTTAATATAAAGCAAGAGATTAATTTGCACAATTACATAGTCGCGGGTACAAAATAATAATGTTTCATGTGTTATGGATAAATTGAATTTTTCATTTCTTACATTTATTGTACGTTATGATCTATTTTACAATTCATTATACACTTAATATAGAAGACTGACCGAGGACAAATAATAAATTGGTCATGCTATTAATATGTATTTATACATATATGTATATTTATAATAACTACCTTAAAAGATCTTCTAAGAAATAATAATAAAAATGTTTAACCTCAATCAGCCTATTCAGCAACGAACAACTGAACACAGCTATACACCACACACGATACGGATCCAAAAATATACATTGTTATTATATTGTTCTTATCGTTTCATTACTAAATTTTATCATGTTACTGTATAGTTGAATGTAATGTTACGTATAACGTGTCAAAAATAAAGTTGGCCGTCTCGGAACGTTCTGCAGATGTGAAACATTTAAGTTAATATTAGAATTTATAATTAAATACGGGTCAAGTATAATATACATCCTTGGAGATCCAGCTGGCTCAAATATAGCCGACTAGTGAATATTTATAAGTATAAATTTTGCAATTGATACATACATGGTTTCATAATTTAACTGACTTTGTGCTTAAACGGTCGATAATGAACTACCTAATTATCATGCACATAGATTAAAATAACACAATATATTTTTAGGTACACTTCGTCTTGTGCAACAAATTATAAATTCTGCGTTACATTATATGAAATAGTTAATTAAAAATGATTCTGTTATTATTATTTAGTATTAGCTTTTACTCCCGTGTATCAATGAAGCGATTGCCGTGCCACCTATCTATACTAATATATAAAGCTGACGAGTTTGTTTGTTTGTTTGTTTGGTTGAACGCTAGGATCTCAGGAACTACCAGTCGGATTTGAGAAAACCTTTCGGTTTTAGATAGCTCATTTATCGAAGAAGGCTCTAGGCTCTATATCATCACGCAAAGATCAATAGGAGCGGAGCACCAATGAAGAATGTTTCAAAATCGGGCACTTTTTTCCTTTAGAGATATCGTTAGCGTTAATATTATATACGTTGCCATGGTAACGTGGTAATTTTCTATCGCAAACATTTACAAAGTTTATTTTGTTTTCCTATTCAAAATCTGTTATCTATTACGTATTATAAAAATAAAGTTTGTGTATGTACAATTAAAATAACAACTTTTTGATGAATGTATATGGCTACAAATGACCAAAAAGTTTTTTTTTTATATTTTGTCTATATTTTTATATTATTATATTTTGTCTGTTTGTTTGTTTGTTCCGGGTAATCTCCAAAACGGCTGGACCTATTTTAACGGGAATTTTACTGGCAGATAGCCGAAATTATAGCGGTTGACATATTGTACTTTATTTGTCCGCGGCTTCATCCTCATTGCTATTTCCAAAATGGTTGGACCGATTTTCACGGGGTGTTTACTGGTAGATAGCAGACCTCATAAAAAGTAATTTAGGATTTTTTTTTTCGCCTTCGGCCGCAGTGCAATATCCGTAATGCTTGAACTGATTTTCACGAGGCTTTCACTGGCAGATAACTCACCTTATAAGAAGTAACTTAGACTATTTTATTTTGTTACTCAAGACTTCGTCTGCAATATTCTACTATCTCCTAATAGGCTGGACCGACTTTCACGGGACTTTTACGGGCAGATAACTAGTGAGCTCGGAAGACGTTGTCCCGCTCCGATAATAAAAAGAAAACCTTGAAAAATTATATGTAAACCTTCCCCATGAATCGTTCTATCTACTGGTGAAAACGGCATGAAAGTCCGTTCTGTAGTTTTTGACTTTATCGCGATCAGACAACCAAACAGACCAGAGGACTTTGTTTTACACTATGAAGTGATGAACTGTTACCTGTGCATTCGTTCGTGTGAATTTAATAAAAATAGTTTGTTTACTGTAAACAAGCGCGTGCGACGTGCGCTGTACTGGACTCCAAGACTAAATGTATGTAATTTGAATTATATTATCATTTTGGTCAATTTGGCGGCCATTTTGTTTTATTTACCGCGTTTGCATCTACATAACTCAGTGATTACAGAAACGTATAAGAATAATACAATTATATCGACAATATGGGCATGTTTTGTCTATATAATAAACAATTTAACACATATTGTTCGATAATGTATAGTTTAAAATTTTCATTACGTTCTTATATAGTATTAATAAGCACTGAGGGTGGTACATAGTAGGTTAAAGTTCCAGGTATGTTGCTGATGATAAATCCCATCCCATTCGATATACTATTCGTATTCACATATCTAATGTACACGTTACATGTTACAGTAGATGGCGTAATGTAAGATTGTAAGTAGGTGTGTACATTACAGAAATGCTTTTTCAAAAACATTTGTAACTATACCACCATAGTTATTTAATACATTTAAAAAAACGCGTGCAGAGCCGCGGGGGACAGCTAGTCATAATATATAATAGTTGTAATAATTCAAAAATCTTCGTGGAGATGCTTACAACAACTTACCGCTGTCTTACAACAATAAGAAAGCAATATAGATAGATAAATGTTATAGGAACTCATTCGAAAACAAAGTTATACTATTTATATGTATAGATAATACAACATTAAGTATTACCTGATAACGTTCAGTCCATTTAGTTTATTATTGATAAAATTATGCCACTGTAAATAGGTAATAGAAAAAGCAATAAAACTGTATTACAGTTCGTTCACAGAAAATGTCTAACGGGTAGACCGATTGCACGACCTCCGGACTGAGTATTATATTAAATAAACAATTTCAAGTATTAACGTAAATTTTGTTCCGAACCAGGACGCTAGCGAATATTTTCATTCGGGTAGACATTACTTATTAAAAGGTTGCGGTCACATTCGTTGGGTCTTCCTGTACAAAGGACACCAGCTGTCGAACGCGCGGTCTGTTATTTTAAAATGTGCACTGGACTAAAAAAATAAAAAACGCTAAAAAGGAGGTTAAGCTCTTTAATATGGGAAATCTAATTTAATAATACAATAATTTAATAACACAGATATAGTATCTTGAAATTATTATTTTAACAAAGTGGTATTTTGTACAAAGAGTGGGATTTAATGGCCTTTAGAGTATCTCAAACCTAGTGCGATGTATATTATTATCCAACAGATATAACACATTTAGAGCCTGGAATAATTACTTAAATATCATTTGTTCCTCAAAATGATGTGTTTGCTTGTTTCTATTCATAACTTTTAACTTACTTAAATATATATTTAATAATATATTACATTGTTTATATTTCTTCTTTGTATACTTGTTCAAACTGTTCGCATTACACAGATGCACAACAATACACTGCCATTTTTAACGATTTTTTTGTCGTTGTTATAATTCCCTCATCGCTACATGTGTGGAATTACGTCATTGGACAAAGCCACACTTTTAGTTATCAGATTTTGTTTTTGTATCTCTTACTAATTTCGAAATATATTATTTTCCCCCTTTAAGCCTGCAGGGTTATAGGCCTCTTCGTGAAGGAAGGTATGAGCATAATCATCACACCAGTCTACGAAGTATTCGCGATTTCAAACTACGAGAAATCCATAGTTCTATATCTTTTTAAATAATAAGTTGTCCTTCTTGTATTTGAGGTTGATTTGGAAAAAAAAAAAACAAATCAGATGAGGCAGTCCAAACCGCCTTCGAAAATTTAATTGATTCTCGCTCCCACAATTTTTCGAGCCAAGGAATCAATGAAGTAGTCAAAAATGGTGAAAATAGCACAGTTAATAATGGTACATACTTCGGTTGATTAAATATATAATTTCATAATATTTTTTCGTTTTACTTTTTCCATATAAATGGTAATTTCATCAGGACCTAATAAAATTATAAATGAACAAGGTAATAATTAGAGCTTACTAAGTCCGTTCTAATAATATGATTTAAGGTCAAAACCTCTTTCAAATAATTATCCGTTGCTCTCATTATAATCATTACAGTACATAAATTATGTTAATATGCTTGCATGTGTATAGTATAATCGAATATTTGGTATAAAACGTGCAAACACATTGCATACGCTCCCCTCATGTAATGTTAATTATAAACAAAACTTCCGTTCCCATCCGGTTGAGCACTGTCGTACCTAGTAGTTAATAACATAATTAATTATAGATATACTGTGTATGTATACAGAAGTGACGTAGATAGCATGAACCCGTCGAAAATGTCTGTCTAGCCAACCAGACGATTTGAGGACGTCAACGGTAACCTTGAGAATGTGTTGCGATGCCAGTTCAATTGTAGTTTGAATGAAATTGTCTCCTTATTTCCACTGGTATGGCTTGGTTATTTACCATGTAATATACAGCATATATATTATTATCTATTTTACTATTGTATATATAAATAAACGTATAGTTCCGGTCAGTCACGAAAACCAATTAACTCCCTGTAAGCACTGTGACTATTTATCCGAGCACAGCTTCGCCCTACAATAACTTCGACATAGACATGAGTGTCCGATTTTTATCTCGAACTGACTATGCTATTGACCTGGCAAGGTCTTTACAGCTACACCGGATTACGAGTATGCGATTAACGACGTCTTGCCTTTTACACACTGTAATAGGGTGGCGCTAGTGTTAATGTTCCGGTGGCGTATCGGATGTGCTGTAGCGGTACCGAAAGTAGATACATACATACATTTGAATATTATTTTAGTTTATAAAGATATTATAAAAGCCATAAGTCATTAAAAGTAACTACAAATACTATTATAAACAGAAAATAATTGTTTTGTTGTTTCTGATTGATCAACTCAAAAAGTACTTAACCGATTTTCAAAATTCTTTCACCTATAATGATATCAAGCGATGGTGGCTTCGTTAATAACGTGTTCGGACATCACGTCGACCGATGGAGGTTTGAATCTTTGCAACTAACAGCTTTCAATTTTCGGTGATTTGGGATTACTATGATATAGTATATATATGCGTTCCAATTAATTTAAATAAAGTATAGCTTTCGAATCAATATTTTTATTACTAGGTTTTATACACAAAATTTTGACACAATTTATATATTTTTGTTTATCTATTGTTATTCCAGAGCATCGTTAAAATTTACTCTCAACATTTTTCCCTAACGCGCCAAAAGAAGTATAACTTCAAAAAATGTAGGGAATAACATGGACTGTATTTTATTTTCAAAATGTACACTAACGCAAGCAAAGTCTTGATCAAAAGCTAGTAAATTATAAACGATATCCTAACCAATATTATAAATGCCAGTGTGGGTTCATTTGTTACTCTGCCACGCTTTAACCACTCAACCGATCATCATGAATAGGATGCCTTCAATCTAGAAAAAAATACTGTTCCTGAGGTATAAGTTGAGTCTACATTATCGCAAGCGAAGCAGCGAGTAAAAGCTAATTCACTATGACTACATTTTTATTGCTATCTTTATTGTGAAATATTTGTCAAACTAAGTCAGCACGATGTTATGGTTCGGCGAACCGTCAAGCGTGGATCCAAACTGACATTCGTAATAAACAGAAAGTGTGGCGTGGTATTATTAGGTCAGTTGTCTTGTTAAAAGTCAGTTTAACCTTTTACTTCTTTTATTATCTGTATAATAAAAATATTAAGAAAATCTTACAGCTGGCAAAATGTAAAGGTATATTTTCTTAAAGCTTTATCGGTTTTCATATTTCCATATTTCTTGGACTTCAGAGTAAATTATTAACTTGATATTAAACAGAGAAATATTATCAAAAACAAAAGCAAAATAGAAAAAAGGATTGTGTGGTTTTATGAAACCACGGTAAAAGTGAAACGTTTTTTCACACTATAGACATTTAACTAATAATAGTATAATACTAATAATAGTAAAATAACGCTCAGCTGCTGCGAACTATAGGCGCCGCCATATTGGCCCTGGCTGCTCTGACAAGCGCCTTTCACTTTATCCCTACTTCGCGGCCGACCATCACGCGACATGCAACACGCAGACGAAAAAGTTAAAAAAGTTAAAAAGTTTCATTAAAAAAAAACAATTATACGTATAATTTCAAAAGTTAGCGGGCTATTTCAAATGGTTTCAGAATTATTTCGTAGAATAGGTTCTGTTTGCGTTGAAGCGTAATTCGGTAAACTTGCCTTTGATTCCTTTCAAGTGGTCCGGAAGAATTTTCATTGAAATTTTTAGCTAAACAAAAACTCAATGTGCGTTTTTAATGAAATTCCAATGGGAAATTTCAATAATGTGTTTGGAACAGTCGGAAGGAAAGGGAACAAATTTATTATTTCGTATGTAGTAATATTTATTAGCGGCTTCTCTAATATCTTTTGTTTTTTTTTGCAATAACGTTTGTTCATACATCTGTCTAGACGTTAAACGAAGATATGGCTCAAGATGGTAATACGCTAAATCTAGAATGACTTTGGCATATGAGTGCAACCTTCGGAACACATATAGATGATTGTAAGCAATTTTTAACTTAAGAGTTGTTGCCAGTCAGCGGGCATTAATGCTCTAATTGATATGGTTCTATCACGAGATTTCCCATCACCAAACATTCGGATTCATTGTAGAATTTGAATCTACGCGATCGACCCGGCGTTCGAATATATTATCACTAAGCCGTCATTGCATCTAAAATAGCACAACTTATAGGTACTAAATGCTGTAAAAGCAACTTATAATAATTTATTCAGAGATATTTGTGTATGTTATAGATTTAAACTCTTGTTGACCTTGGTGGTTTCAAATCAAAATCAAATCAAAAATACTTATTCAGTTTACGCTCTAATAAGGCACTTATGAACGTCAAAATCACCACCGGTTTGGAAAACAACCCAGTCAACGAAAACAAACGGCAAGAAACTCGATCGAGTACATATTTTTAACAATTACGTATATTTCCAATACAGCATACAATCGTTTTTAGTGGATGCACAGCTAGGAGTCAATTCCAGACATCACCATCGTTCACATATTGATCCACTCTATAATAGCCTTTTGATACCAAAACCCACTTGTCGTGGTGCTTAAACTTACAGTCCGGCAAATCGGTAACATGCTTTGGGACTTCACTGTAAAACCTAACACTATTACCTAAAAAACTATTACTGGTTTTGCTAAGTGTGAAACATGGGACGACCAGTTTGTTACAGTTTCTAGTACTTAGATTATGCCGGTCTTTTACTAAATGCAGTTTTTCAAAGTTTTTACAGACTTACATTAAATTATCAAGAATTTATTGGGAGTGTTGAGTTAAAATACGGAATTCCTGGAGCTTTGTTTTTAATGATTCGCGAGGTCCCATATTATATATTGCACGAACACCCCGTTTCTCTAATAAAAATATGGTGTCTACCTCAGCGGCCTTCCCCCACAGTAGAATACCATAAGAGATTAAGCTATGGAAGTAAGCGAAGTAGACTAACCTAGCAGTGGCAATATCTATAAGCTAACGAATCTTACGTATTGTGAATGCAGCAGAACTTAATCTGCTTCACTGGTAGATCCGAATACAACCATCCATCCATACCAACGATTTTTTTGGGAATTCAGTTAAATTTACTAATTTAAATTGGTAACACTGTCGGGTGATGGTGAAGGAAAACATCGTGAGGAAACCTGAACCTGACAAATGTTCTTGTAGTACCATTGTATGTGGGAAAACATAGAACTGTGGAGCTTGAAATCATCAATACGTCGTGGGCTGGCGTGGTGGTTATGCCCATACCTTCCTTAGGAAGAGGCCTAATATAGCCCTACAATGGGTCTCTAACAGGCTGATTGATCAAAGCGACAGATTTTAATTGCAAATATTTGCTTCTTCCTATTGATTAAAATACTTAAATTATAACAATTGAAATATTATTTTCAGGTTTAGATTCTACGTATATTCGGCGTTTGTCGAACGACGAACAGTGGCTGCAGTCCGAATAATTGCTGCGACGAAGACGCGCGGCGCTGACTCGGTTATTTGTCGATTATGGCTTCCCGACAATCGTACGGTTACACTCAAGGCCAGGGTCAAGGTTAGTGTTTCGTCATTATATGTTACATTGAGGTTTACAATTACGGCAATTGTATGAATGACATATATACTTACACTGCTAGGGTTTTCGTTATTTATATGTTATCATTTCAGTCTCTTATTGATTATATTGTACTGATAGAAAAATATTGTACTGATAACACTGAATGTGTCATTCCACACTCTGCATTGCATTATCATCATAGCTAACATATAGTTGAAACTTATTTCAAATCCTAACTCTTGGAGCTGAAAAAGCTTAAAGCACTTTAAATTTACATCTTTAGTACCAGAAATAGCTGGCTCGTACACATTGTGTTATATTATTCTGTTAATTTTATTATTAACGTTAATATTATACATGTTGTAAAGCCCATATTTTAAAAGAAACATCTAATGTAGCAAATTCATTTGATAATCAAGCGGTAAAATCAGCAGAGAATAATTAAGAAAAAAAAATACGTGCGTGTATCAGTGTACACACGTAAGAAGTGAAACTTCTTTATGACATCATTTTTCGAAAAATGATCTACTATATTTACAACTTTACAGAAATTGGTTAAATAAAGCTAAATTAGATAAAGTTTAAGCAAAAGGCTTTTATGATTATAAACATGGATACAAACAACGTTCTGTTCTCACGCGGTAGAAATGAGACAGTATTCTGAATAATTTTTAAGAGATTAGGATGAATACACTATGGAGGTGGTAAACATTAGTTTTCGGAATTATTTTGTAATATTTTAATATATCAGTCGTTACATTTCAAAATGAACTCAATCTAATTTTATCCGTTCCTAACATTTTACGTTATTTTTCAAGATCTTCATGTTTGTGCATGTAAAATATGAAGATCATAAAACAAAAAAAAAACGGAATCTGGTCATTATGAGCGCACCTATAGAAAAAAAAAAAAAGCGGAATCTGATAATTGTGAGCGCACCTTTAGAAATAAACATGGCGCGTAACGGAAAAATGTACAGAAATTAAGATGGCGCGTAAACGAAAAACGTTACATACGTTTTTACATGCTCTAAAATTCCTCCCTGTCATAAAGAAGTTTCACTTCAAAAATCTCTGATTACTCCCAAATAATTAAGAATATAACTTTTTACGGTCCTATTGTCAAAATGCCTCGAGCAAATTTTTCCACCCGGGATAAATATCCGGCATTGTAATTACGTATTTTGTAGGTATAAAACGATAGAACTAATAGCTGGATCTCGGTTTTAAAAATGTCTAATTTGATTGTGTAAAATCCATAATATAAATTAAAATGTCAATGCTTCTCTGTAATCCCTTATTTAATATTACATGGAAAAGCCTGTGCGGTCTCATTGACAAAATTATACCACTTACCTCCATGCAGTAGTTTATAAGTAGC
This sequence comes from Antheraea yamamai, assembly GCA_036509395.1. Classification (NCBI taxonomy): domain Eukaryota; kingdom Metazoa; phylum Arthropoda; class Insecta; order Lepidoptera; family Saturniidae; genus Antheraea; species Antheraea yamamai. The sequence goes on from AP028440.1 coordinate 8,721,656, forward strand.
ATATATTTGCATTATATAAATAGCTTCCAAGTATATGACGTATTAGTGAAACGATGACAGTGTATTATTTGTCAATGTTATTTATTTATTTTTTATTTCAGGCGATTCGTGAGAACTGGAACCTTAAATACAGCGCGACTTACGTATTGTGTTTGTTGCGTAATTCTGGTGTGGAGCCGCAAGATACTGTGGGAGCTTCGATATCGGTGGTATCCAGCAATGCTCCGACACGGCCTCCGACCAACTTGCTCACCGTTCTCGATACTGAACCCAAGAGTGGCATCGAAGTAAGCAATTACATAGTTATCACATAGACTAACATTAAGCTATAAAGGTCGGTTGTATGTATTAATAAATATAACGGTGATTTCATATCATCCAAATAGTTTTAAGAACGATTAAAAAAAAAAGAAATAAAAGTTCCAGAAAAGGAACTATATTTCCAAGTCCACGTTCCTTGGCCTAAATTAAAAGAGCTGTATCTTTTGAATTCTTATAAGTAGTCAATTGAAATTTTCACATAATGTATGACTATCCCCATATATGAATATACCAATATATTAATAAACAACGAAATACTCAAAAGTAAAATATTTAAGGGGGCTCTCATACGCGAAATGAACATTTACACCTTTTTTTGACTTTGTTCTTCTATCTTTAAAACTGTAATGCATACAAAACTCAAACTTGGTATGAAAGTGAAACAGTAAATGATTAAAAACGAACGATTATGGTTTAAGCTCATGTTAAGGATTCCCAACAAAAAGGTTTTGTTTTTAAACACAATATAAATATGTTAATGCGTGGTAGAGCGGAACTCTTAAGTACGCGCTTCCTATTTGCCGAGTGTTATTGATTGTGACATAAAATTGAAGATGAGTAAATACAAATATATATGGGTATGATGAACTGATTAATTTAAGATTATATTGATTACTTATTTTGTTTCCAATGTGTATCAATCAGCTCATTATTTATATTTTTTTATTTCATAGGAGGCAAACGAACAGGTGTGTCACCTGATGTTAAGTGATCACCACCGTCCATAGACACTTGCAACACCAGAAGAGTCGCAAGTGCGTGGCCACGTTGTGTTTGGGGGAGGCGGAGTGGGGAAGGGGGGAGGGAAAGGGGGAAGGGGAGGGGAGGTGGATTATCCGGCGCTCTCACTGACCGAACGAAACGCAACAATGCAAGCACTGTTACTTCACGTCGGTTTTCTGCGAGCGGGTGGTAGTACTCCGGGCGAGCCCACCTATTCATGCTGAAATCATTAATAGCTTCAGCGTAGCTCTATCACCTCTACTAGCTCTATATAGCACCATCACGTGGTAATGACGAACTCTTTCATTTTATACAAGCTTCTTCACCCACTACAGGGGAGTAAAAAGTAAAAAAAATCAATATAGTGCTTGTTCAAGTACAAATTCATAGCACAAAAGCAATATCAAAATAAAAATAGAAGACAAACAAATATTGATGTGGGCACAATTGAGATTATAGAACGATGTTTATTCGAAGAATAGAACAATTAATAACACATTGTTTGTAATTGCAAATGTGCATAAAAAATACAGGCTCTTATTGAAGAGAACATTTGTAATAACAATTGGAATAAAACAAATAAATCTTTCAATTGTATAAACGTAATGAAGGTCATTTTAATATAGCGGTTTATTGTAGAGTCAAAGTTATAAAACATTTGTTGGTGAGAAATGTATGAATTCATAGGGGTCTTTGTTCTTTTGTAACTGTTTGATAGGATGTTGCGTATATTGGTAATTTTATAGGGAATTAGATAAAAAATAAACTAAAGCATACGCTATTATTATAAAATTAGAATTCGATTTTTGTGAATATTTTTATAACGGCTTGTTTTACTTTGTCCTTTTCTTCGAATCTCTATATATAAATAGACGACAAGCCAGTTGCTGGCCGGCTGCTCGTCCGTATACTTTAAAACCTAACAAAAAGGTGACAACCATTAGGTTCTCTAGAATATTCATTATGCATACGCTAGCGTCATGGAATGAATTACCCAGTACGGTTTCCCTCAGGGCTCTTTACAAATAGACTGCAACGTGCTCGTCAATGTTGGCGATACAACAATCATGCACTTTTGGTGTTTTAGTTGTCCATATGCGACAGTAACCACTTACCATCAGTGTTTTGACATAAAAAAGTACATCTTTCTCCTCTGTTTCTCAGCTGATTTCCTTTTTTTCTTCTTCGGAAAACATTGGAAATACTTCTTTTCCTTTATTGCACTATATCTTATACTCCACGATCTTCCATATTTATACAAAGAGATAATAATATCTGTACATTAACACGTGAAGAAAAGATTAGTGCATCTTTTTATTGTACAATTTTGACCATCGGGCAACCACTTGTTTAATTAAATATCCCCTGGAAGTAATTTTTATTGTATACTTTTCCTTTATGATGTTCTTATTGTAAAGATTATTAAAACGTGTGTCATTCGTTCGCGATGTAGATTATTAATTTGAAGTTGATATTGTAATTTACATTTAATTAAGTAGTATAAACAATTTTAATGTCATATTAACAAGTTAGCTGGCCCGGCGGACATTATACCGCCCTGATAATAAAAAAAGCCTTGATAAATTATATACCTATACCTTCCTCATGAATCACTTTATCTGCTGGTGAAAACCGCAAGACAATCCGTTCAGTAATTTTTGAGTTTATCCCGAACAGACAGACAGACGTGGCAGAGGACTTTCTTTTATAATATGTAATGAAGAGAAAACATAAGCACCACACCGCTTGCCTCATTTTTCCACAGCAAGAAAACGTCGCTAAATGTCAGAGTAGTGATGTTAAAAATCGAAGTTTCTTAAAGCTTTAACAACATTATATTAAATAAAGCTATCGTAATAACTCTTTCGTTGGATAAAGACCACTAAGAAAGAAGTGAGTCTAAGAAGTAGTATATAGTCAACTAGTCTACCTATATTTTACCAATATTTTTATCAAAATCTGTTAGGTAGTTTTTGAGTGATACTTTACGAAAACAGACCTTTATCATTTTATTTAAATGTTATTATAATAAAAGAATGTGATACGGTTTAGGACTGTTGATTACATTATAATAACCACAGACTACTGACACCATTTGTTTGTAGAAACATGTGTGAAATATATGCGTTGTATAACCTGTAAATTTAAGTATCATTATCTTCACTGTATGTATAAAAACCGCAAACAGATTAAAAACTATTTCATATTAATTTGCACGATTAATGATTACTTATATTTTGCTTTTAATCTATTTTGAACGAATTATCTTTACTTTAATTTCCACGTGTCACCAAAATGTTAGTTTTTTTTAATACATATATATATCTTCTTTATATATACATTTCTTCTGTACGTGTGTACATATGTCACTGAACTCCTCCTAAACGTCTGGACCGATTTTGATGAAATTTTGTGTGCGTGTTCCAGTGGATCGGACAATGGTTTAGATTCACAATTGGACCCGATAGGTGGCGCTGCAGTTGATTTTTTTTTATTATTAAAACATAACGATGTCCGCCGGGTCCGCTAGTATATATATATAAAATGAAAGAGTTTGCCAATATGTGCACGTCAAAGCGTGAAAACTAAACGCGCGCAAAAGTATTGGATACATTTTAATTTTTTTGTTTTGTTTTATCTCTTTGACACTATTGGTCCTTATAAAAAAAGGCGATAGTACAATACCCTAATTTAATACAAAACTGTTAAAGTTTAAGAAACTATTCTTTTTATTAGCGCTAAGCGTTTCGGGATGTACGTTCTATTATTGAGGTGAAGTCCAGCAAGCGATGTGATATTTATGTTTTTCATCTGTACATAACATTTATTGCTACAATAATAAACGACACAGATGAAGTGGCGGGTATTAGCTAGTATATGTATAATTTATCGATTGAATAGTGTGTGTAATAGCTTAAGCATAAACAATATTTAATAACCTAATGAAATTTTATTCCAGGAGACATTACATGTGTGCGTGAAGCCGTTTCACTTCTCATACTCTCGTGACGAATGGCTGGTGGAATGGTTCGAAATAAATAGATTGCTCGGTGCCAGTCATTTCTACATGTACAATGAATCGTTGAGTGCCAATGTCGGGTGTTTGGTCGACCACTATCGCAGGCAAGGGCTCGTAACGCTGCTACCGTGGAAGTTGCCCATTATATCTAAAGTTGAGATCAGGTGAGAAATCTAATCGATGTTTCTACATCCTGACTAAGATTATCAATGCGAAAGTACGTTTGTTCGTTATACCTTCACGCCTTAACCGCTTAACTGGTTACCATGAAAATTTGGGGAAATTTTGTATTACGTTTTCAGGGGTATAGAAAAGAACATAGGTTGCCTTTTATCGGGAAAAATTTATGTTCCCAAGGGATAGGTCAAATTTATATTAATACGAACGAGGACACGGGCAAAAGCTAGTTATCTTCATAAATTAGTGTAAATTATTATTATTTAGCTCATTTTTTTGCCCGTTTAAAATAACGCTATTTCATATATCAATTACAGTCCTTTATTAATACGATCCCCGTTCTAATCGGTTTTGATATTAAATTCAACTGTCAATTGTAATGTCAGTGCTATAGTATACATAACTAAATAACAATTTCAAAATGCCAAATTTAGATTTTGTACCAGTTATATCTAGTATAGACTAAAATGCGCACTTTCCCTATGGACTACAGATAGGTAGATTTGGTTTTATGTATTCAGAAGTGGATGACAGTCGTTGCTATGTAAAGATTCTGTTATAATTGGTAAACATCTGATTTTGTATTTTAAGCCGATAATTTGCTATTTAAATATTTGTTTTATGTAATAATACATATTTTGGAGGTAGATTATTAAATAAACTATGGTTTAATTCTTTATCAAGATGAAAGTATTTCAAGCAGAAGAATAATGTTGGGCTTGTGTGCTACGAAACATGAAATAATAGATTTAGTATGACCTATTGATTATCCTTATTGATTCTGTTTGACAATAAATTGTCCCTTACAATAATGATTTTGCTATTGTACGTTGTTAACCTTCTCAAAGATTACTTAAAGTAATTATTTTTAAAATTCCTTAAATTTTTACGTTAGTGTCGAAGTTATATCGATTAAAAGAAAGTGTTAAGAAAAGTATTACATTATTTTTTTATTCTATTTTATCACGACAAAGTACTATAAATGATCGTGAGTAAAGTGTAATCCAAAAACAATGTTACTGTCACGGTGCAGCGGCATATGTTTATGACCGTGTGCGTTGTGGTCGCGATCCTGTCAGATACAATTATTATGCCCTACCAGCATTACATTTGTAATAATTGTTACAACAGAACTGAGGGACAGTTCGCAGCGTTCAACGACTGCTTATACCGGTCGATGTCAAGTGCTGGCTGGTTGTTAGTGATAGATGTCGACGAGGTAGTGATGCCGCGGCGGGAACGCACTCTGCCGGCACTGCTCACAGCACTACGGGCTTCTTACAACCCCCCTTCTAAGGCGCCGGCCGCTTTCCTGTTTAGAAACGCCTTCTTCTACTTACGGTGGGAGGTATGCTTAATCTGTGGTAATAACTATTATGTATTACTAATAAATCAATCCAAATATTTACTCACTATAAATCGAACTAAATAAATCTATACATATAATAAGAATGTATATCTAATGTGTCTGTACTTTTACAAATGTCTAGGTATAAGTAATAAAATACATTTCAATAATTTTCATAAAAGTTTGTCTGTCTGTCTATCTGTCTGTTTGTATGAACACGCATCTCTGCTAAAGTACTGGTTTCACAATGAAACCTCACCAAGAAAGTCATAAATCATGTCCTTGAGAGTAATTCAGTATTTGATTCATTAAAATCGGTCCACTCTATTAAATGTTATTGTAATTTTAATGACGACGCGACCTAAGTAAGAGAGAAAAGTAGATAGTAATTAGACTCAATACATTCAGATGATTTTATTAGTTATTGCTTTTATATCTTAGATTCCACGCGGACGGAGTCGTGGGCACAGCTAGTAATATTATAAAGCTGGAGGGTTTGTTTGTTTGTTTGTTTGTTTGGTTGAACGAGCTAGTCTCAGGAACTAATAGTCCGATTTGAAAAATTCTTTCAGTGTTAGATAGCTCATTTATCGAGAGAGGCTATAGGCTATATATCATTACTAAGACCAATAAGAGCGTAACACCAATGAAGAATGTTTCAAAATCGGGTTTTTTCTTCCTTCCTTCCACAGCTTCCACTGCCAGTTAACGTTAGCCCAAAGTAACTATTTCGAGCGGACGAAGTCGCGGGCAGAAGTTAGTAGGTTATAAAATTCAATACTCTTATGTTTGGATATGCGTTACACAAAAAGTTAAAGGTATAAATGATCTAAAGTCGAATAAAGTTTGTTTGAGTAGTTTAAAATTTTGTATTGATTTAATTGTGCATACAACGAATATGAAAAGATAAACCAAAATAGTTAATCTTAATTTCGCAGTATTGTTAATTTTTAATAATTAGTTTTCCCGTTGAATGATGCTAGATTCTCACATTCTCACTTTCTAATGCGATTAATTTCTATTTTTCTATAAAGGCCTTTCATTGCGTACAAGTTCTTAAACCAATACTTTTTGAAGTTATACTTCTTTTGGCGCGTTAGGAAAGAATGATGAGAGTAAATTTTTACGATGCGCGCGCTCACCGTCACGAAAAACCGACACCCTGGTGTTAGCTATAGTCAACTTTTTCTATTGTTAGTGTCGTTTTTTCTACAAACGTAGAATAAGGCGAAAGATAAAATTTTTGAAAAGATTTTTATCTTGTTACGCCAAAGAAGTATAACTTCTAACGCGTGTACATAAGTACACACACACTTTTTTTTATTGTTCTAATCTTTGAATAATGTTTTAAATAAGATTACCGCCCTACTAGAAATCTCCAAGCACGTTTTATGGAGACTCGAACATCATTTTCCTTATTATTATTACTAATTAACCTCACTGATACCAAAGTACTGCGTGACAGATCAGGGTTCCCATAAAAAGTACTTGTAGCCGTGCACGTATGTATACGTACACTAAACACTTAACTGAAACACAAATTAGAGAAAAGTCGAAAACTCTGTAGCATGTACCCTTAGCGAAGTAGGTCTCAATTGTTTTTTAATCTATACTAATATTATAAAGAGGTAAAGTTTGTGAGTTTGTGACGTCGTGGCGTTGTAGGGGGTAATCTCAGGAACTACTTGTCCGATTTGAATAATTCTTTCAGTGTTATATAGCTCATTTATCGAGAATGGTTATAGGCTATATATCATCACGCTAAAGCCAATAGGAGCGGAGCACAGATGAAAAATGTTTCAAAATCGAGATGTTTTTTTTCTTTTTGAGAGCTTCTGCTGCGTGTCAGCGTTAGCCTAGAGTAGTAACTATTACTACGCGGACGAAGTCGCGGGCAGGGGCTAGTTAAGAATAATTTGAGAACAGAAGCCCATAGGTGTACAAGAAATACTACTTGATGCACCTTTTTTCCTAACTATGACTATATATAAAATCAATATTACAAAAAGCGGCAAATGCACCCTTCTTTCTTTAGACAACAGTACTGCTAACATTACATAATCTAGCTATATACGTATGTAATGAAATTACAATTCTTTGAGGATCAATCGCGTGAAATCTACTAAACCTGTCCGCATATGACTAGGATCATTTGATGCGGATTTTTAGGACTACGTAACCATTTTTTTTTAATTTAAATTTTTTTGATGCACAGCGAAAGGGGAGTGTCAACTAGTTCGATAATATTAGTAAAGAAGATTTTGAATTATGGTTAATTTCAGGACGACACGGAAGCGAAAGCGCCTCTAGTGACTGCTCGCAAGACGAGGCGTTGGGCGACACCGCATGCTCTGAAAAACCGCAGTAAATACGCGTTGCGACCGCGCGATGCGGTCGAACTCGGTAATCACTTCGTGTGGGAGCTCGCGCCGGGCGCCAGCTCCGTGGGCGTGCCGACAGACCGGGCGCTACTGCATCACTATAGGGTAAGGTTATCTTATCAAATCAAATCAAAAACACGTTATTCAGTTTAGGCCCTAAGAAGGCACTTATGAACGTCAAAACTACCACCGGTTCGAAAAACAACCCAGTCATCGAGAAGAACCGGCAAGAAACTCGATCTGGTTTACAAATACATATAATATTTAGAATATATTAGGTACATGTCACAAACGTTTTTAATGGATGCACAGAGATGAGTCATTTCCAGACATCACCATCGTTCACATATCATTTGTCGTATTATATGCCATGCCTGTTTAATTATTGTATTTTGTTTTCGACTACGGGAAGATACGCAGTAACATATGCTTATTTCTTTTTCACCAGTGATATTACAAACATGGCGACTTACTTTCACATTTTGTTTTATGAAACTTATGTACTTTAGTCCGGTGAAGCTGTGAAGGCCCTTTAGGTCAATAGCCCTAGTCAGTTCAAAAACAAAATAATTTTATGAAACAAATTAACACTACAATATTATTTATTTATCTGAACGTTAGTGTGCACTTTGTTTGTCCCAAATATCATGCTGATATTATATTGTAGATAGTTTTTGTTATAATATTTGTTTACTTATATTTTTTCAACTTTGGATCCCCCCCCTGCTTCTAATTCAAATTTTGCACTTCTTCATAATTAAATTTCTTAAAAATTAAAATGATAAGGATAATAATTATCTGGATTGAATTATCTAAATAATAAATAACGCAACAATAATGTACTGCGCCGTGTGATCTTGTGCTTGCCGCAAGTATCTATCAAGCGTTCGCGCTATCTATACTTTCGTAATTTTGATTTTTACTTTTCCGTGGGATCCTGTTTAGAAAACTCTGAACTATGCAAATAGAGAGAAGATTTTCATTTATATATATTTATTTGTGAATGATCCACATTCCTACGTACGACCATGGAGAGAAGACACGATAACCGGTGGAAGGAAGAGGAGTTATGCTCGCCTCGCTCTTTCGATGACGTTTAATTAACTGAGATGAATACTGTAGAGATCTCATGCCGTCGCTCTACAGCGGTGGATGTACACTGTAGGCTGTAGGCTTTAGTCGGTAAGAGTCCGACTCTACCAGATCACTCCCCCGGGAGGTTGGGGTGTCCATACAGGATTTCCATACATTAAAAAATAGTTGCCAAGCGGCTGAGCGCCATAATCGTTCGCTCAATAGCGTTAGTCAGTTTGGAAAAAAGCATTAAAAAAAGCTACTACTTTCTTGACAAGAGGTATTCGTAATATAATTTTTTTTAGCGTGTTTTATTTAACTACAAACCCGTTTCAAACATTTTAGCGGGACACTGCTAATTGTGTTATTTGCATTGTTGCGATGTATTCCAGATCGCGTGCGAGTACGGCGGTATGAACTGTCTAACGGTACCGTCGACCGTGGACCGCACGGCGCATCGTTGGACCGATGAACTCGCTCAGCGTGTTGACGTCGAGAAGAAAAACGCCGCCGCCGCGTGTGCAGCGTAAACCGAACCTTATCCCGTATAGAACTAAATCAGGTAGCAGAGAAATATTTTCTTTATACTTCGTACCAATCGATTGTTATGAATCTCTATGATGACGTGTAGATAAATTTTATCGTTATTATATTATAGTGAGGTTATTGTTACGGTTAAAGACAACCAAAAGTACAACTCGGCTACAATTGAGGACAATAGGTTACAGTCGGACATCGTGCCCATCGTGTTGGAGTTCGTAATAGTGAAAATAGTGATTACAGTGAACTGTTTGCACGGACAATCAAAAATATTACGTGAGACACTGCTAATATTAGTAATAATTATAAAAAAAAAAACAAATCATGTGAGTTTTTTAATTGTACTCTGATTTATTTTTGTATGCTTTGTCATTTCTTTTATTATATATTACGTTATTTGTTTGTTAAGTCAAGACTATTATATATAAATACTACGGGGAGATACGCATTGATATAAGAAACTGTAAATAATATCAAATAAAAAATTTAAAGACATTTAATTACAATTGTTATCATAATATAATAAAAAATATAAACGATCATCCTCAGGTCCTTTGTTATAATACTATTGTTTTTAATTTCCTCATTTACGGAAAGAAAAGATTTCCTTCAAATGTATAATATATATCTTCTATACGTATAATAAAAGGGTAACGGGACGAAATCTGTACATTAAATATTTTAAAGAAAAAATAATCTAGGGGGGCTTAAAACATTTCCATGGTTTTTAAAATGTTTGTCGTTCTGTCTGTCTGGCGTTTGTACGGGATTCACGCAAAACGAATTTTGACAAAACTTGTTACGATAATAGTTTATACACCGGTATAACATATGTGATATGTTTTAGATATATAACATGTTCATATATCTGTATATCTTACTTATAAGAAAACATAACACAGAAGACATTTATGCAAAAATTACTGGATGGTTTTCACGAAATTTGGTATGATAGAAGTTTATAAACCGGTTTGACATATGACATGTTTTACATACATATCACATTCGTATATATGTATATATTACTTATAAGAAAACATAAAAGAGAGGACATTTACGCAAGAAGTACTGGATCGATTTTCACGAAAGGTCGTAAGATTCGCCAGCTTACAGATATTGCCAATACTAGTTTGATTTACATCGCTTACTCAATAGCTCAATATCATATGTTATTTTGTTGTGAGGGACAGCAATTGCGTTACATACCATTTTTCTACTTCAAAAACGGGCAGTACACGCAATTTATAACATGGGCCCGAATTGTTCAATAGATATGTGAACAATTTCGATGTCTGGAACTAACACCTCTCTCTGTGCATCCGTCATAAATGAACGTAGCTATAATGGTTTTCATATATATACGATGTACAACTAGATGCTGTAATGTAACGCCGCGTCTCGGAGAACGAAATCGTTCACAAAGGGTGAGGCCAATTAAATCGCCGATGTCGAGTTTTAATACACGATACAATCCTATGATTTTATTAATCACTGTGTTCATAATTGTTGTAGTGAGTGTGACGTAGTCACGGGTACAGCTAGTAATCATATATTTCCATACAATGACCGGATCACGACTTTTGCATTGTTGATCACATTTTCAAAGAAATGATAACAACAAAAATTGCAATATTAGTTATCGTGTTCTCTTTACGCGTAGTACAATGATTCGATTGACCGTTTTTCAAAATATATCGGGTGTGCATAATTCTAAAGAGTCCTAGGGTCGATCTAAAGCTGTTATTGTTACAATATAATAATGTTTAAGGTGAACTATCTCTTTTGTTGGTAAAATTAATTATTCAGTCACTAATTATATTTAATGAAGATATATTCATAAAAATTGTGTAAATATGTACGAAATGACAGTGTTATTTAGTTTCATTTAATTTTTATTTAGTTTTATAATGTTATACTGACGGATTCAGTTAAGTATAAAAACTTATTTAAAAAGAATCATGCGCGTCTTCATGTAAATTTGTCTATAAAAAAAGAAAAAAGTCTGTTATTCATTTTTTTATATTTATTTATGAAACTTAGTATAAATAATTACTTTTATTGTATAAAATTAGTAACCTAGTTACTTTGTTATACGCTGGTCATATTTACAATTCTGTTTTTAAAACTTACTTTTATTTTTCACTTATTGATTGTTTTTCGCTTTTTCAAGCTACTTTATTATCATTCTTGTATGATTATTAGTTTGATCAAAGTAATGTTGAATTATTACAATATAAATGAACAATTCTAAATGCAACTTACTTATGATGGATACGCTGTTTTTTACAGCGGATTAAGTAGGTACATACTTTTATCATCAGAGTATGATATGATATATGATAGATCATGTACAGTGTTTTAAATGCAAAATCGCGATGTAATTCTACGCTTACTTTTTAAATTAGAAAGATGCAAATTTGGTAAATGATGACTTATAATGAAAGTAAGATATCGTCGGTATAACAATTAAATAGTTAAAAAAACCTCTCATTAATATTTAATTAATTGAGTATTATAAAATCGCATAAGACTTTGATATTTTATCGCTTTATAAAATTATGTATTTATATTCAAATTATTAGTAAATTTAGGTATATAAATTATTCTAAATTATGCCCCAAAACAAAAGAAGCCATAATAATTACGAAGGACCACTAAACTGCTTCATAAGTACCTAGTCCTTTCAAATAAACAAGTACAATTTTTACTATAATGTAGTCAATATTTATAATTCTTTTAATGCCATTTAAAAGTAATTTAAGATTTCTATAATATTTGTAAACATTTACTTAAATTAATCGTGCCATTGTGTTGTATTGATGTAACGTTGAATTGCTCAATAATCGGATCAGTATTAACAACATAACTCTATTCTTCAAAGATTTAACTTTGTAATAAAGGTCTAGTATTAAATTTATGTATTTCAATTATCATTGCTGAATGAATCAAGAACACACCACTAGAGATATGAGATAAAATGCAGATTAGATTTATGCTACTCCTATAACTATGTAACGAAGCTTCGCCTACTTGTCCATCAAAAACTAACCTTAAACATCATTCCGATAAAGACAAAGTAAAATGTTTGTACACTTTTGACACTCGAATAATAACTCAAACGCGTGCCCAGTTATTGTGTCGCATCTATAGTCACGCAGCTCGATCATTCGTCACTCATGAACTTAATGTGTTCCTACACTTGCACTGATTGCGACTATAGATAAAAATTCGTGTCGAAACACGCAGGTGCGTGTGTAGCATCAAACAAAAACGAAGTGCTGTAATTTCTGTATTAAAATTAATTCAGGTAACAATTATAACAAATGTTGATTATGTTTCAAACAATGATAAAATACCGGTACATAATAAAATCGTCTTGTAAATATTGTACCTACTTAAACATATCAGGACAAAATAATACAAACCCAGTAAAGAATTTTCGTTTTGAAAACTTAAGTAATCAAATAATACTAGGCTCAATTATAGTAACAGCATTAACCAATACACGAGATATTAGCAATATCGAAACGGCCTGTTCTACAGTTACGTATTTTCCATTTCCATTGAAATTGTTCAATTTGGTACTCGAATTAAATAAGCTCGTGAGAACGTGCATTATAGCTTTCTACCAGAGTACGTGTAAGATTGTACATATTATATCCATTTATTATCTTTTTGAAAATTCTATTCAATTTTTTTTATTATACACTACTTTATGACAATAAAATTCATAATTAAAATTTTAAAAATATTTATAACTCACTGCTTTAATAATTTTACTTGTGTTATTTAAATGAAGTATCAGTTTTATGTTCTTGATAAATTAAGGTTATTTTTAGATTTTATGGAATTCGATTCAAAAGAAATTGAAGATGCTTGTAATAAGTAATGATTTCGTGTACTTGTGATTAATGAAGCAAATCTAATTCTGAGTTTATTGTTCCTTATTTTGTGATAAAAGTAAGCTCGCCGATCCTATGTAAGTTGTTTTATTTTTATGGAATATTGTGTAGCTGTTCGCTGCCTTCTTTTTAATACCTACTATAGAACACTTTATATTCACAAAACTATTTAGTTTGGAATAATAACTCTGCTACGAACCTGTAAATATGTATTTTTAAATGACATCTTATCAAACGAAACAGTTAATATTTTATATAATTGCAAATTCGCATAGTAGTAACTTACAGATTTCTCATCACGTGTCTGCCAGTGGCTTATATTTAAAAGTTAACTCAATTGTCAATTACTTAACAACTACACTGCGGTTAAAGTGAGACACTGAATTCATTGTTTATTGTTGTTTTTCATACGTAGTTAGCTGTTATAAAGTGAAAATATATATGAAATTAATAGTTTACTTCCCAAAGAATTGTAAACATATTTCATAGTTTTGTATTTGAGTAGTACTAAAATCATAACAACAATCATAAATTGTAAAGAAAAAGAAGTACTTATGTATAATCGCCATCGTGGTGCCACTGCGCTCGCGCTGTGTTTGTATCGCAAGTCTAACCTCACCTAATCGAACCGAGACGGAAAAAAATCGAAAATTAAATAGTCCACCTATTTACATACACGGTGTTATTGATATCGTCCGTCTCCGGATATCGTTAGTCCCCTTTCGGTTAGCTCAGGTTAGACTTGCGAAACAAAATTAGCGCGAGTCGGCCGCCGCAGCGGTCGGTAAGCGCATTGCGGTGGCGTTAATACGTAAGTACCGAAAAAGAAGTAAATATCCTTATGTATTTAGCACCTGCATGGAACTTAAATCACTATGTACAAAACATTATGTATATAGCATAGATAATAATAATTATTACAAAAGTATGTGTATATGCATCACAGTTTACACACTTTTTGATTCTGTCTTAGTATAGTATTACTGTGTTTCTATTATTTTCTTTTTATTAATTTTGGCCGATTTTATAAACAAAGAACATGCATTTATATAAATTTGATACTTAATATGTAATGTGAATAGTCGCTGAAACGTTTAATAAGCATGTTTTGTGTTAGTTTTAAATTATTATAAATTCTCATATCATTATTATTAAATGAATAAACAATTCTACCGCGTTTGATATAACTAAGGTAATTTGTGGAAATTTAAATTTTTGTAACATGATTTATGCTTCTTAAAAGTTCTTTGCCATATTGGTAAGTCTTGACGTAAAATCATACGACACGTTTGCCAACTTTACATGTTTTCTTAACTAAAGTTCTATAAATTATAACTTTAATCAAATGCTATTACATTATAACCACATGACGTATTGTTTGAGATCCTACTTACTTTTTTTTTTTTTTTTTTCGAACTGACTATGCTATTGACCTGGCAAGGTCTTTACAGCTTCACCGGACTACAGATCCTACTTACTACATTGCTGAATATACCTGATCCGAATATATAAAATTATATTGAAATATTAATTTCTTTATTGTAATAATATTGTCAGAAATTTTATGTTTTTGATATTTGTTTATTAAAGTAGATTTTTTGACGTGATAAAGTCTTTTAAGTCGATGAACGCTGGCTGTAAGCACGAAAAAGCATGACTCGTTGGCTCGTTCCGCCTGAGCCGAGCGTGCAAGCGAGAGCGTGGAACAAGCGATATAGAGGCGCGATTGGCCTAAGCGTTCGGCTTGTGACGCATCTATCTATAATTCTATATATAGAATAATTCAATTCAGTTCATAAAAGTATGCAGTTTTTCATCAATGTTTTCTTATGACGTTATCACGTAAAATTATCGTCCGTAAACCGACTTCACAGACAACCAATCGTTTTAAATGTACTATATATTAAATTCAAGATAATCAATTCTATGGTGTAGTATTAAAAGGGCCATTATTGAAAATCCTCGTTTTTCGATTAACGGAACTAAAGCAATTTAGTATAACAAAACTATTTTTCTGTGATTCAATCATTGTTGTATACAAAAAATCAAGATGCATCATACTCAACGTCTCAAAATATGCACCCAATTGAAAATTATGCACTCATTTGAAATAGTCTCGCGTCGCTTGAGTCCATGAAAAAACAACTTTAAATCATTCAAGTAAGGTTGAATTTGCAAAATCATAAGTTTATCGCATAACTATATCCACGTATGTATATTGGGGAGTTTTTGCGGGACGGTTTTGAGCGCTATTTTGTTCGAGACTGTGCGTCTTGGATTTTTATATGTCAAAAGATTGAATAAATATTTATAAGTAACAAAATATGTAATAAAAAAATCAAGTTGATATAAGTGAACTGCAGCCCTATTAATATTTATAAATTTTTATTTACTACTAAGATTCGATTTAATTTACATACTGGCATTTGCAGGATTGTTGTTACATTGGTGTCCATAAAGTAACAAAGACTCCAGTAGCAATATTCATAATTTTATTCTTAGGCCTTAGTAGCTAAAGTAAATATCGTCATATTTTTTTCAGTAAATTACCATTTAAATCTGGTTGGTTTAAACGGACTTTGACTATTTGAGCACCACGCCACATTATTATATATCGAAAAAACACTTACATTGTGGATGAATAACAATTGTCTGTGTTACTCGTACACTGTATACAAATAGTTCAAAATGTCTCTTGATATATCATAAGAGTATTTTTTACAAGAAATTGATTCTCATAAATTATAACAGTCATGGCCGAGCTATTAAATTATAATATAGATTAACAATGTGTAAAATCTGTACATTTTGAAATCTTGGTGTCAATAATTTAATATAAATAGATTATAGATAGGCAAATTATGTCATTCTTTATCGTCTTTCTTTAAAACTATGTAATGAATAGACACGTTGTAAAAAGATGTAATCATTCCGTTATTGATACGGCTCTCAGATGTTTTTGTAACTGGTAAAAAAGAAAAACAAAACTAGAAGCTAAACAGCGTTTGATAGACAATTGATAAAAACTTTAGTGGCAAAAATGTATATTTTATGTCTATGTTTTATCTGTGATGTCTATTTTAGAAGAGAGAAGTAATATTTGTTTATATTACGAGAATGTGATTTGTTAGCCGAATGTTGAGGAGGTCTTTTTTAAAATAAAAGAATATTGTCTTTGATGCATTTTTATTGATGTACTTATTTCAACAACTAACCTATAATTTTTTGTGGCAACCACTCTTTCAGATTATTTACGAGTAGTTAATAACATTACATATGTCCTGTGATTATGTCAATGTTCCAACAAAATAGTGGCTCCTTTGTTAGAACTTTCCAGGGAATTTTTGTGGCATCTCAGAATTCATGCTTACGTTATGCGTAAGCCCAAACTTACGGCTACGTTCAGAACGGCAAAAAGTTTGACGAGGATTGTACGGAAATAAATATCACGCTCTGCCCTGTAATATGAAACAAGGCCAATATCGTATAGTCAGTTCGAAAAAAAAGGAGCAGGGATCATTCTCGCGCAATTCAATGGATCGTTCACATCTCTATATTCACCAGTCTTAGAATCTATGTAAGTATAGATCACGTCAAACTTTTTGACCGTTCTGAAGTAGATGCGCAAACACAAATTTAGGTATCAGAGGGATGCGAAATGGGTGAACGCGGAGCAGATTAGCCCGTGCTCGTATCTCGTCCCAATTGCACCCACGCTAACACGTGTGTCAGTTCTATAATAGTTTCAGTATTGTCGCATAAATTTAATCATTTTCGGATGAATATCCTAACTAATATTATAAATGCGAAAATTGGTTTATTATGCTTTCACGCCTATCAACTCATTATTATGAAATTTCGCACACGTCAGGTGCACAGAAAAGGACATAGGGTACCTACCTTTCAACTAATTAACGCGAACGAAGTTGCGAGCAAAAGATAGTAACATATAATATAATTTACTAATATAGGAGCTTTAGCGTTAGCAATTTTTCTGATAAGCAATTATGGTCACAAATGTGTTCTTTTGTTCTGTATTTTTTAATGTAATGTAATAAATCGAGTAATATATTTTTAATCACATGTATATAAATCTAACAGGTCCCCCCACTTAATGATATAGTGTGTGTATAATTTAAGTAAGGTTTGTAATAATTTATATTTAGATGGCGTCACCAATCATACAAGATAACGGTTAGCGGCGCGGTGCGACCGTCGTGCTCTGGCCCGACGTATGACTAATGTCCGCAATTAACTCCGGTTTTGGCCCCGGCAATCCTTGTTTACTTTTTCGCTAACTTGGATTAAAAACAAATATTTGTTGGACGATGTCTAGACCATGTTCCCTTTACTGTTGTTTCGTTTCGTTTATTTTACTTGACGGTTTATGTTACCATGTTGGTAATTATTTAGGTAAATGTTTATATGCTGTTTACTTTAATAGTGCAATGTATTTTCACTTACCTATGGACGTATGATATTGCATGGAAATAATACATCCGCTATAGATTAAAAGTGACTTATTTCTAGTGAAAACATTTTTAGCGCATTGAGCAGTAAACGAAATTGACTCTTCTCGCTTAAGCCGATGATGCTGAATCGGGTTTACTCGGCTTGACTCGACATCAAGCACGCTCGGGTCAGTGACGCACTGAATCTTAAATACTACTTGCGGAACATACCTAAATGTGCTTGACAACAGATTTTTAACTTATAAGGGTAGCTGTACTGGAATTCAAAAAGCTCTAGCACCACACTATAGTTTTCTTTTAGATGTTTCCTTCACTAAAACAGGAGCTAACTGCAAAATTCGAACTGACGTCGATCGACAGCTATAGTTGATTTTCAATTTTCCTTACATAAATTAACTACATATAACTATAATAGATCTGATCTGATCTGATGGAAGTCTGTGTGCCAATTAAGATCAACATCGTACGGTCAGTTCGAAAAAAGGACCGGGGTTTGTTCTCTCGCGGATTGTCGGACCTTTTACATCTATATATTCATCAGTCTTAGAATGTACGTAAGTACGTTCACATCATTTTTTGCAAGTGATTTTTTATAAAAGTCTTGATAAAATTGGTTCAGTCGTTTGAGAGATTATGCCGATTTTGTTGGTTTGTATTGATTAATTAACACTGTCGGGCCTCTGCTTGTTAAAAGCGGATACTAAGTTCAGTCAGTGTTTGCACTCCATAGTTTTTTATGTTATAGGTGGCAAACGAACAGGCGGGTCACTTGATGGTAAGTGATCACCACCATCCGTAGACACTAACAACTCCAGGGGAGTCGCAAGTGCGTTGTCAGCCTGTGTTTGGGGAGGGGGAGGAGGAGTTGGGAGGGGAGGGAGGGGGGAGAGGGGAGGTGGGTCCCAGGCGCTCTCACTGACCGAACGAACCGCAACAATGCAAGCACTGTTACTTCACGTCGGTTTTCTGTGAGAGGGTGCTACTACGCCGGATGAGCCGACCCGTTCATGCTGAAACCAGTAATAGGCTTCAGCGTGGTTCTACCACCTACATAACGTAATGCATTGCACCGAAAGTGAACATCATTCATAATCATGGTATGATTAAAAGTATGTAAAAACGACATTATAGTCTGTAGTCGATATATTTACATTATTCTCATTTTTGGTGCTAGCTTTTTAGAGGATTCGTTCTTAAGCAAAAAGGAAAAAAAAAAGGAAAAAAAAAAAAAAAAATGAAGTCGGTTAATACTTTTCTTTGAAAATTTATTTTTCAATTATTGTATTGACGAAGTCAAATATATCCCAATCCTTCTACAGAAAGCGGGATGACATAATAATTTAAGTGCTGCATGTCTAGGCACAATTTGAGTTCTTTCCGAACAGTGAACGAAAGTGAACTGTCGTGTTCGGATCGGTGTTGCTGAATCGGACTCGACTCCCATATGCATCGCAAAGACTTACTGTCTGGCAAGGAGTGCTTCGTTCCAATAATTATATTGTAACTAGCGGACCCGGCAGACGTTGTCCCGCCCTGATTATAAAAAAAAATTCTTGACAAATTATATACTAAAACGTTCCTCATGAATCACTTTATCCACTGGTGAAAACCGCATGGAGATCCATTCAGTAGTTTTTGAGTTTATCGCGAACAGACAGACAGACAGACGCGCTAGTGGACTTTGTTTTATACTATGTAATGATGATAATAATATGATATTGTGTATGTTTTCAAATAAATCAGTGTAGTATTTTAAGTGTATACTAGTTTGCACGCAACTTCGCCCGCGTAGAATAGTTATTTTGGGCTAACGCTAACACGCAGTGGAAACTCTCAAAAGGAAAGAAAAAAACCCGCTTTTGAATCATTCTTCATTGGCGCTCCGTTCCTATTGTTCTTAGCGTGATGATATGTCTGACCTGTAGTCTTCCTCGACAAATAAGCTATCTAACAATGAAAGATTTTTCAAATCGGACCAGTAAGTAGTTCCTGAGATTAACGCGTTCAAGCAAACAAACTCTTCAGCTTTATAATATTAAGTATAGATATAGACAGTTAGTAAGTACGTTATACTTTATTTAAAAAAACATTACTTCTCTTATGTGAGCATAAGCATACCACGTTATAAGTACTTGGTAGGATATTGCTCTGCAATTCCTTCTGGAATTTATTGCCGCTGTCACGTTATTGCAACAAAACCATTTGAAGTTATTTCTGCGACGTGTATATAAAAAAAAATTGAAACTTGTAATAAAAGGCCAAAAAACGAAGGCGAAATATTAGTAGCTTATATAACAAAAAATATTATTGATCCCGTCGTCAGCTGGTGGGTCAGCTAAAATATTAACATTGACTTAAGGCTTATTGCTTTACTCTTATGACAACATGAAGTGAAAGCAGTCCTGTCACCTAAAATGTTGACATTCAATAAGATCAAAGAGAAAAATAATTATTTCAGTGGTTTCATATATTTACTAAAGATAAGTTATTTATAAATTAATTATTAATGTATACTATGAATTTACATATAATATTATTATAAAATTAACCTACAAATTGACCAGTTAATTTCAAAGGGTATGTAAGGTATGGATACGTTCCATCATGTTAAACATATTGAATGTAGGATGAAAAAAGGTAGTAATTGGAACGTAAGAGAAAATGACAGAAGGCGAAACGTCATTTTCATTTACATGTGTGTATATGTTGTGTGTCATTCAAGTAGTAGTGTGAGTTATGTATATTTTAATTAATTTAATGTAAACATAATGCATTTTATATTTAAAAAAAAATAGCTTTGTGCACTTCTCCTCCATATAAACTTTAACTATGCTAAATTTCAAGTTCATCCGTTCGGGAAATTCGTTTAAAAATGGATACAAAGTTTTGGCTTCACGTGTTAATATATAAGATTTATAAATTATGAACTTTAAACAATTGAGACTATAATTGATTTAAAAAAAGGGCACAGTTGTTCTATTGCTTTGAGTTTTCACTTCTGTCGGCACCCTTTATAACTGCCTAGATTTAACAAAAAATTTAATCTATTAAAACGTGAAGAAAATGTACAGTACATGTTTAAAACAGATTAAACGTTTATTTAATGTCCAGTGAAGCGGGCGAGTATCGGTTAGTGAGATATGATTACATTTTAAATTTGTCGATACTCAACCTAACCCTTATACGGAAAGTTTCATTGACAAGTAAAAAACGCATTTCAAATTATAGTTACCGAGTGCAATAGACACATGCCAATGAACGGTTTGTTGAGTGTGCGCTGATATTGGAAACGGACGCTGCAATCTCCAGTTACGACTATTCTAGTTCGATTTCGATCAATCTGATGGACTTCGAATACACGTTTCGGAGCTACTGAAACTGTTCAAACCGTATTGGTTAGCAAGGCCCTCTCCAATCAAATTGACTGAATGCTTGTCTGTACAGATACCGTCTTGCACTCATCAATATGTGTGGAAGATTATAACTGAGTTGATTTGTGTATATATTCCTTTAGGAGCTACGTTTTATTTAATTATTTGGATTATCACTATATATATTTTATTTTATATATAGTATTTTTAGCATTAAAGAAAAAAATATTTTCGTCTTTATCGTCTTCAGTGTGTAAGTGACCCACTGAAGGGCCATAGGCCACTTCTCGGAAGAAGGTATGTGCTTAATCACCATGTCAGCCAACCACGACGTATTTGCTATTTTAAACTTTAAGAAATCGATAGTTCTATATTTTCTCACACACCGTAGTACTATAAGAATATTTCTCAGGTTCAGGTCTCCTCACTATATTTTCTTAATGGAAATTCATTAGCCGATAATGTTAGTAAATATACGCGAATTCCGAAAAATTCGTTAGTATATGCCGGGGTTCGAAACTGCGGACATCGGTTTGTTTTTCCTACGGTCAAACTACTCGACTATCACGAATATTCCGTATATTGAAACATTTAAATATTATATGTTAATTTTAAAAGATCTGTATTTGTTATTTCTGTTTCAAAGCAACCGGTGCTCGCACTATTGCGTTTGATCTGAAAGGCACTACACACAATGGCACACGAGGCATCTAAATGTGTTTCTAATGTTTATATGGTTTAGAAATCTGTCACTGACGTCAAATAGAAATACAGTTACACCTTTACGGCTGCTGCGATGAGCTACGGTGATAAATAGACTTTAATTAGACTAAAAGTCTCTTTGTACGTCTCTTTACATACAGAAAATAATATCGAATACGACAGAAGTTTAACAAGTTACAGTGACATTAAAATGTGGAAGTATTTCTTTAAATTATGTACTTAATTAAGGAAGAGGATTTTTTAGGGCGGAGCGTTATTACGTAACATCGCAATCTCTTCTCTACATAAATAAAATGATAGAGGTCTGTCATTGTGTACGTATTACTGAAAAACTATAAAATAGACTTCGATAATTTTTTTGTTTCACTTCTTATACCCGGTTTTTGAGGTACTTTCATTGTAGTTCATCTGTTTTTTCGTACTGACTACTCTATTGACCTAGCAAGGTCTTAACAGCTTCATCGTACTACTAAGGCGAGCGCTTAAGGCACTCAGCCGATTTTATTTCACAACTAGCTCAAGGGTGCACGGCACACCTCGGCTTGGGCTGTTGCCTGATACATGCAATTCGCGACCTATCTTTTATTTTTGTTTTTTTTTTTTTTAACGTGGGGAAATCCCTTATATATCTATACCTCCCGGGGGAGAGGGTGGATTATGTCCGACTCACACGGACTAAAACCCCACGGTGTACCGACAGACCGTTATTGTTGGGGCGGCAAGGGATCGAGCTTGCTAACCACCTTGTAGAGCCGCCCCAACGGTCCGCCCGGCGGAAGGTGACCGCCGGGCTCCTACCTATAGAGAGGCAGACTGGGTACACACCAGCTGCCTCCCCTCGTTCGCCGGACCTGTGCAATGAGGAGATGAGCCCCCCGGCCCATCCCCTCAGATCCGGCTACGGTGGCAGGAGGAGTTGGGCAAAGCGCCGCGTCCTCCTGCCAGTCCTCCGTTGGCGGAGACGGCCACTTAGCGGGTCTGCCTCACAGGCCCTCTCCGCCGCCTCCTTCTGCGAGATGACCTCCTCGCAGGAGGAGGCCATTGCTCGCCATGCCTTGTCGCTGTCGAGCATGGCCGACACCACACTCGGTAGCGACAATTACCCCCCTACCGCCGCCGCCAGAATGCGGCGCTGTCCCTCCCACGCGGCACACTCAGACAGAGTGTGCTGCGCGGTGTCTTCGTTGACGCCGCACTCGTGACAGGCGGCGGTTGGCTCCCTGCGAGCGATCTGGTACTGGTACCACCCGAAACAACCATGTCCGGTGAGTACCTGCACCAGTCGGAACGTCAGGGAGCCCCACTTTCTCCCTATCCATTCCCGCAGGACCGGGCGGATGGCGTCAACGGTGTACGTCCCGAAGCGCGCGTCCGCCAGGTCCTGCATTCACCCCTCGACGGCGCCCTCTCTGAGACACCGCTTCCTCTCTTCAATCTCCCTGGGAGCCGGAGGCTCAACATTACGCTTCCTCGCCACCGTGAATTCGTACACGGCGGCGAGACCTCCTGCCTCCAGCTCTCAGGGCAGGGAGCTGGCGAGCGTGAAGGCCGCCGCCGAGGACACCGTGCGGTACGCCCGGATCGCCCTCAGTGCCATCGTGCGCTGCGCACTACGAAGCGCACGCACGTTGGCGGCACCGAGGGCATCGGCCCACACCGGTGCCCCGTAGGCGGCCATCGCCCGCACGACCCCCACGAAGAGTCGGGGGTACCCGGCACCTGGCCCCCCTATATTAGGGAGCAACCGGCCGTATAAGCATGAGTTGTTGAAACATATATGTGTACCAAGCATACGTACCTCAAACAACTCTTATATATATTTCGTATCGGAAAATTTTCTAAACTATTTCAGTTTGATACGGGAAAAAATAAAACCCTTTCAAGGTGGTATGTGTAATGTTGTCGCAGTGATGTAAGATTTTGTGTCACTGTATCGCACGAGCAACGCACTCAAGGGCTCCACGCCGAGGGAACGGACCTAGGCTTGAGCCGCTGCCCAGGGGGGGTTTATCTGTTCAATAGCATTATCGGTTCGATAACTTGTCAAATTGCGTTTCTGAATATACAATCATATGAGAAATGTCAGTAAAACTCAACGGGCCATTTGACAGTTTATCTTATCGATAACTTTGTTGTGTCAATAACTATTTATAGTCTAACCGAGTATCTCAGAAACCGGGCATTAGACACTTGCGGTGTTATTACAAAAACGTTAAATACGTATTGAATACTTGCTTTAAAAAAATTTGGGTAGTTTCGTATTAAGTGCACCGCGCTCGCCGAACGTTCGATATCTTGCTCTTTTATCTCGCTTTGTTTAGGTTAGATTAGACGTTGCGAAAAAGGATAACGCGAGCTTGACGCAGCAGCGATCGGCGAACGCGGTGCATTTAATACGAAAGTATCCAAACTTTTTAAAGCAAGTATTCATACGTATTTAACAATTTTTAAACTTTTTTTAAGCGATTCAAGTTTTAAAAAACTACGATTTTTATAAGAAATACGGGTTCAGCGATGCCTATTTTTTTATTCACGGCGACGGAGAGAATATTTAGTCTCATTTTCTTCGTTAATAAAGGGGGTGATGCCGGGGCGAACAGCTAGTAATTATATAAGAGTAGATTTCTCATGTATATTTGCGAATGATAAATTCCATCACTGTTTGACCAATAATCATGAAATTTCACTCACTTTTGTACATGGGGAGGTTCCTAACGGATATCCATCCCGAGGGATAGCTGAGAATGGGTTATGTCCGATTCGCATAAACTAAAACTCCATGGTACCTTCTTACACATTTTGGTCGGGGGAGTGACTACCTTACCGGCACTATGTCTACTCCCCCGACAGTAGTTAGCTCTTCTTAAGGGGCCCCGTCTGAGGTGTCAAGATGGTAGCCCCTCAACGGGGAGTGGGTGTTAGACTCCCTCTGGCGAACTGTAGGAGTCGCATCGGCACGGCAGTTTAAACTGCCAGGGCAACGGATATGTATCAGCGCGACGGATATGCACCAAGGCGACGGATATTTACCAGGGCGACGGATATTTACCAGGGCGACGGATATTTACCAAGGCGACGGATATTTACCAAGGCGACGGATATTTACCAGGGCGACGGATATGGAAATTTGGCTTCCATACGTTTTTATTAATGGCGAAGATTTTTATACCACATTGTACTCTAATTTGTTACTAGGTGGCACTAGGATATATTTTATTATTATGAAGTTTCGTGATATAATTGTACTCGGATGACGTTACGGGCGATTGATATTACTGTATAAATTTCGTATTATTTCTTATTACTATATATTTTTTATACGCTATAATTACTTTATTATAACTGTAACTAGCGGGCCCGGCAGACGTTGTCCCGCCCTGATTATAAAAAAATCCTTGACAAATTCCTCGTGAATCACTTTATCCACTGGTGAAAACCACATAAAGATCCGTTCAGTAGTTTTTGAGTTTATCGCGAACAGACAGACAGACGGACAGACGCGGTAGGGGACTTTGTTTATACTATGTAATGATAATAAATGTCAAAAACATTTAACAATCTAAAATGTCTATACTTAAAGTAGAGTATTTATCTCTGCACACCTAAACCTATACTTATATGTGCTTGTAAGTAAATGTTTTAATTTTAAAACCAATTACTTGATTAATTAACTATCAAATGTTAGTATAAGTCGGAACGCAAGATAAGGCTTACAAGGATTCTAAGATACAAGCATTAATTAATTCGTTTGATATTGTAGTAGTTAAGCTGTTAATCATGTTATCTTGCAAATCATTTTCATCGAATAAAGCTTTTAAATCATGTTTCCTACGTACATACATACTTTTTGATAATCCTTAAATCGAATTAAGTTACTATTAAACTGCAGAATGTAATACTTATTTGCGTATTCTGTATATTGTGTAGGTATATCATACGTCGAATTGCGGTGTGCATCCGGTAGTTATCTACATCTAAAGGGATCATTCAGACGGCAACGAAACGGTTATTGCTCGTTACATATATTAGTTCAATTTGCATTATAGTTCAGACATTTACCTAAATTATAAATACAATACATACTGCCTTTAGTTCAAGTTACCAATGACGTCATTGATAGTAAAATATAGATTGCTATCATTTGATTCGTGAGAGGATAATATAATAGGATATCATATTTATCATATTATCATATTTATTGTTTAAAATGTTTCCGGCAGGGGGTGATAGTAACTGCAACACAGTTGTTTATTGCACCGGTTACTAGAGTTCATATAATTGTGTATGTAACGATAACGATACTAAACAAAATAAAATCCAAATCCGTCCCTTTTTGTTATGTACAAATTGACATATTGTCGATCATTAATTAAGGAGTGCTCTTCTAGGTAACGGACAAGTTGTATTGATCCGTTCCATGACTTTGTATATAGCTTACAGCGATTGGGTGGATAGTTGTTGTCTGAAGCATCCCCGTTTTTTAGAACCGGTTACACTTTAGTCTCCATAAAAACCTGGGGCACAACACCAGAGACAAACAGTATAACTGTGTATAAGCGCTTACATATATATATTCGGCAATTATTTATATAGTTTAAACTATTTAATGACGCCTTTTTATCCATAGTGACAAGTATGAATAGATAAGATAACAACAATTACCAATCTCTTGAATGTGTGAATATCGAGTCCATCGTCTTGGATCGTGAGGAGACCTACAGAGTCAACGCGCGTTAAAGGGGCCCCTTACCGATACATCAACGCGCACATCCACTGCCCACAAACTTCTCCTTGACCCATCTAATTTGATAAGAATCTACTAGCACTGTCTTTAGTATTGTCTATCAATTTATATTGCGGTACTCAAGCAAACTCTAAAATTTTCCTTTCAAACTTAGACATCGAAATGAAGTTATTTATTTTATTTTTGGTAATAAATTTTCTAGATTATTACTGCCACTGTCGATTAGATAATAACATTACAAGTGTTTTGTAATAATTTCAATATTCTAACAAGGTGATGAACTTTAGAACTTTCCATGGAATTTATGAGACATTTCAGAGTTCAGTGCTCCGTGGTACTATTTCCCATCCACTTCACTTCAATTTTACAAAATATATACAAAATAATAATATGTTACAAATAACATAAGATTATGAATAAAATATATAATATAATTTTGTAGGTGGTAGAGCCACGCTGAAGCAATTAATGGTTTCAGCATGAATGGGTCGGCTCGCCCGGGGTAGTACTACCCTCTCACAGAAAACCGACGTGAAGTAAGAGTGCTTGCATTGTTGCGTTTCGTTCGGTCAGTGAGAGAGCCGGAAACCCACCTCTACTCCCTCCTTTTCCTTCTCCCTTTCCTTTCCCTCTTCCCCCCAAATACAGGCTGGCAACGCACTTGCGACTCCCCTGGTGTTATGAATGTCTATGGACGATGGTGATCACTTAACATTAAGTGACCAACCTGTTCGTTTGCCTCCTATGACATAAAAAAAACAATATATGAGCGACTAATATAAAAAAAAAACAAATAAAGTTATTAAGTCTCAAAACTATAAAAAGGTTTGACCTAAATTAAGTACAACTGGATATATTCTTCTTTCTATTTACATATATAAAATGAAAATACAGTTTTTTTGAGTGTCAATTACTTCAAAACTACAAAATGCATCGGCATAGGACTAGGACCATTCGTTGCGATGCATAGTTGGTCTTAGGCTACTTATTTCTTGGATTCGATTGACACTTTTTTTTATGTCCAGGGACGCGGGTGATACGCAAGTAACAATATATAATAAATAAATTCGCAAACTCATCATATCTTCGCCTTCCTATAAAGGTGGGGCTCAACATATTCTCTTTTTCTATAATATTGGGTCAATCCATCACGAAACGAAGCGTTAAGGTCGTATTTGCTTGCCTTTTCTGCTTGGTGGTTTTACATTCTACACCATCATGTGTAGGTTGGTGTAGTTATTGTGTCGCGAAACGATTGTTAGGCTTAGTAACGAATAGAAACAATGAATGAAAAGGTAGTTGTGGTTTCAATAAATCGTAATAGTTATCAACGTACGCTTTTTTTTATCACTAATTATGGTAATCTCTCTATATATATAATAGAGCAACTGAATGACTGACATATCAACGCACAGCCCAAACTAGTGTCGTCAAGGCAGTGAAAATTTGCATGCGGGTTTCTTTTACACTGTAGGTTAGCTAAAATAAAGCTCGGTGATAAATAAATTTATATTGTTTAAACTAGTAGCGAGCAGTGAAACTTTCTTTCAAAATAATAAACTTAAATGATTTATGCATGTGATCAAAGCAAAAAAAAAAATATTGGTCAGAGAAGTAATTTAAATGCCCATTTGTAAACTCAAAAGTTAGTTATTTATACTATAATAAATAAATAATATTTAATTTTGAATATTATATAAAAGTAGGAATATTAAACAGTAAATCCTGAAAGTTTCATTAAAATATCTGGAATAGTTTGCTTGAAATGTTTTTTTTATTAAAAGATATCGTACGTTCTTTTCTATACTCCTGATAACGTGTGTGCAATATTTCATATTGATCAGTTGATTAATTAAGGCGTGAAAACGTAACGAATATACTCATTTCTACATTTATAATATTAATTAGGACTGGCAGTGCTCGCGACTCCGTCCGCGTGGTTTGTAATGTAAAAAAATAGTGACTAATAAAATCATCTGAATATATTAAGTCCATTTACTTATCTACTTCTCTCGTACTTAAGTCACGTCGTCATTAAAATTGTAATAACTTTTGATAGAGTGAACTAATTTTAATGAAACCAAGACTAAATGTTACTCTAGGATATGCTTTATAATTAAACTTTAGCAGTGATACGTGTTGAAACAAACAGAAAAACAGGCAGACAGACAGACATTTCTAAAAATGATTGAAATGTATTTTATTACTTACCAGTTGCTCTCTCGAATTTCGTTTCGCCTTAATATTTAGTTTTTCTTGGTCTACCTTTTTTATAGATACACACCAACAATTGGAACATTTTGCTATGCTATCCCATAGATACTGTTCGCTTTTCCGGAATACAAACTGAGAAAGCGAAAATTTTAAAGTAAGTCGCAGTAAAATGGTAAAATGCATTCATATATGCGTCAACTCAAAAATGACATAAAAGCACCGGAATTACGGATTCGTTCAAGCTGCTAATAGCGATTTGAAGTTACGTTCACAATAACAGAAGAAGAAAACTGATTTGTAGGTTTCTCAGTGCCATTTTTCCAATTTTTCTCTCCATAAAAACCGTCCTCAGTGTTCAAGGAATAACACAAATCAAAAATTACTTGAATTGGACCAACCGTCTTCGAGTTTTGCGCTTAGCAACATATTTTGCGATTCATTTTTATTTATATAGATTCCAACACACCTATAACAATTTATTTCACATAAATGTAAAAAGTACAGACACGTTGGATTTGCATTTTTATTATATGTATAGATTATTCTACATTGAAACCCTTATATACCTTTACTTATACACGCAACTAAAATATATATAGACCTCGCTGAACTCGCATATTAATACCGCACACAGGCCGTCGCGTCGCGCCGGGCTATTTATCCGGCTCACTATCGCTCACAATAATTTATTCAGCCGACGAAAACCCCATCCTTTAACTGCCTACCATTAGTCATTCACAAGAAACATCTAATTAATCCGTATTAAGCAGTTAACGGGCCTTTCCATTTGAATGATAACGAAATTTGGAGCATTCATGAGATTTACCAGCGGATTATACGTACAGGTACATTAAAGGTGACTTGCTAATCATACCCTAATTTACCGATTTGGAAAGGAAAGCAATGTTTAGCGAAATAGGCGGTGTTGCCGCGCTTAATTTATAACCAGAACGGAACTCCCTTGAACTTTTCTCATAAATAAAATACTGACAAAAACTGAAGAACGGCTATATAATCAAGCGAGAACTTTATTAGCTTAATTAAACAAATTTATGAAACTTAGGCGTTTTTTTTTTGGGAAATTTATTAAGAAGTCAGCAGGTATTTTGTCTTGTCGCATATCTATTATATTTAGTAACTCATGTATTTTTTATTATTATCTAGTATCTCTTCTACTCAGGTTGAAAAACTGTCGCCAGGTATCTGTTGGTATATACCGGCAGCTGCACTTAAAAGCTAATCCCCTCTAGGTTGAGCGTTTTTACAATCTTGTGAGTAAGCACTAAATCATATAAAATATTTAAAAAAATTACATGGTCTTACTTTAAAGGGAAGATATAGTCTAATTTTATTTGTTACTAACAAAATGCGCAAAGCCGGTGCGGGTTACTAGTGTTCTGATAAAAACAATAACAATATAATTTAGCGTTAGTTAGATTACTTTGTGTCTGTAGGTGAAATATTCACGCCGACTTACATTATAAGAATTTATAATTCGTTTTATACTCGATATACGTTTAAAAAAATATCAGGGGCAAGTGTTGCGTAAAACATTTTTATTGGTTATTAGGATTCTCACTTCAAATCGATATATACCTTTCATGTGCTCATATAAAGTAACAAAGCCCATGTACAAATCAATTAAGTTATCCGAAAACCTTAAGGCTCGGATAAAAGGAAAAGCATTTCCTTTATATTCGCGGTTAAAAGAATCCAATTATATAATACTAAGGAGATTAAAAAGGCTAACACAACTCCTTTGAGATAGATAAGGTAGCTATTTAATTACACGAAACGGTTTTCTGCTACGCCATGTTCTTGATACATTTGAAGTTTGAAGCTTAGTATTGACAGCACCAAATTAATTTCTGAGCACAAAATCTTATAAATGAATTTGTATAAGATAAAATTAAGTTTTATTTTAAAGTAAACAATCTATAGTAAGAAATTTGTATGCAATTACGTATGTACAATTGATTTTTTGTCCATCAGTGTGTTACATCGTTAACTTGTAGTATATAAGTTAGTATAACTTATTACCATTGCGACACGCCAGGTACCAACAGCACAAGATGCCAATACAAAGAATTGGGAACTTGTCATCGCTGTGAGAACCACCTTAATATTGTATCCTAATTTCATGTTACTATTCGTTCAGACTTCGAGCAGTAATCACATCACTTAGATTAGTTTTTAATAGGTCAAGTTTTATTGGACTACTGTCTCACACCTCGAGCTGTAGACCTCTTCGTTTTAAATTTAATATAAGTTAAAAGTTATCTTTTAGTACTAATCAATTCCATATTAAAAGTGTATTTTGAATAACTCGCGGACGCGCCCCACATAATTAGTATAGTTCGAACGATTGCGATGAATGCTTGTTTAGATAATTTTATGTTTAATATTTACTAGCGGACCCGAACGACGTTATCCCGCCCCGATAAAAAACCTTCAACAAAAAGTCCTCCGCGGCGTCTGTCAGTTTGTTCGCAATAAACTCAAAACTACGGAGCGGATTTGCATATGGTTTTCATTAATAAATAAAGTGATTCACGAGGAAGGTTTAGGTATATAATTTGTTTGTAAATTGGTTGAAACGATAAAAGTTGGAAGTGTCGGGAAAAGTCAAGCCGCCTGGGAGTTTTCAGCGAAAACGATGCCTAATCCCTTTGAGATATATCAAAACAATTGCGATAATAAACGACGCAGACGAAGTCACGGGAATCAGCTAGCATTAAATAAAGCTATGATGATAATTCTTTTTTTAAATAAGGATCATGTAACTAAGAAATAAAATTAAAAAAAAATGGACCAAAATCAATCCAATTGTTTTTGAGTGATGCGCTTAAAAATGCAAATCTTATTTTTATGTATATAGATATTAATCTATTAATATACTATTACAAAGCACGTATATAGAATGAAGGTTCAATCGTCAAGGTGCGAGGGTTTTTTTTTCATTTGATGACGTTAGGTGGTTTTATAGGCTATAGGTGCCATGTTAGGCGATAGAGTCACGTTGAAGCTATTGCTGGTTTCAGCGTGAATGGGTTGGCTCGCCCGGGGTAATACCACCCGACCCACAGAAACATCGACGTTGAGTAACAGTACTTGCACTGTTGCGTTTCGTTCGGTCAGTGAGAGCGCCGAAGACCTACCTCCCCTCCCCAACTCCCCCCACCCGTCTCTCCACCCCCCAAACACAGGCTGCATGCATTAGCGACTCCCCTGATGTTGCTAGTGTCTATCGACGACGGTCATCACTTAACATCAGGTGACCCAGTTCGTTTGCCTCCTATGATATAAAAAAAAAGTTATCCGAGATAATTTTTCTGACGAGTTCGATGAGTTACAAAATATATTTATAAACGACGTTACATGAAAAGTATTTCAAACAAGCAACTCATTTATGTATCATTAATAAAATATTAAGAGAACGATTATCCTTCATTTTTCCGGGAGGGATAGATATTATTCAGGGACAGTCGTTCGAAGTGCACGCGTTCGTTGTCGCTCTCTCGATATTTTTTGTCTCTTTCGCACATATCGATCCATCTCTTTCGCGAGTTATCGTGTTTGTGAGGCCGTTCCTGTGAAGACTGTACGTGCTCCGTGTTTAGTGCCGCGCTTCGCTTCGCGTTCGCGGTATTGTTTACGTTGTTACGTATCGTGAGAGCGCCGTGCGTTTCAGTCCGCTTCGTATCACGTAATATAATTCGATCGTAGGCGTCCCATTCAGGGCGCAGCAAACCGCACTTTTCGGTGCGAACCCGGTCGACGATACAAGACCAGTCGTCTGGCCACACGTGGATACCTGACGGTGCTGCAACGAAGCGTGTGGAGCGTCCTGCCCGCTCGCCGGAGGCCCCGTGGTCTACGGCAAAGGTAGACGGGCCTGGGTAGCTTGGCCTTGGCGAGGACGCCTAGTCAAGTCCAGGTGTCGCCCTCCCACCCTCCTGATCCCCTCATTCCATCCCCGAGTGTCTGTTTGGGCGTAGCCCGGTTTACCGGTCTGCGTTCTCGGCCTCGGGCTTGTTAGGGCTTCCCCCTAGGCAAGTTAGGTTCTTACTGTGAGGCATTGCACTTCGCCCACAGCTCTCTTGGTCCGGACTCGGGATAGTCCCGTAGTTTCCATTAAGGCGTGCCCCGCTGCCCCTCAGGCAGGGAGGTTGTTTCGCGTCCCCCCTGCCCCCTCAGGCCCCGAGATGGCCGAGTTAGAGATTCTTCACCGGTTCAGCGAGTACCTGTTAGCTCAAGGTCCAAACGTGGACATATCCGCGTCGGTTGAGGCAATCACGCGAGCTAAATATGTGCCCCGCGTGGCAACCGCCAATTCGTTCGCGGCTCTCGAGTCCGACTCGGAGTCGTCCGTGGATTCGCCGCTGAATCCGGCGGATCGAGCACCTGCTCCCGCGTCGAGCTCCAGCTCGGAGGCCGGCTCCGATATGGAGCTGGATGAGGCGGCGCCCGCCGTGCCGACCGAGATAACCGCGTCGATCGCGTCCCCCGCGTCATCCGCGGCCTCTGCGCCTTCTGCGCACGGAGATGACGGTTTCAAGACCGTCACTCATATCAAACGCACTCGCGGCGCGCGTTCACCTGACTCCGGTTCCGACTCGGGTTCCGGACGTCATAAGGAAAAAATAGTTAGGCCGAACGATCAAGTAGATGGCGCTCGGGCGCCTAAAAACACGGCTATACCGGCGGTCGCAAGACCGCGTGCGAGCAGAGCCAACCCTGTCTCTCTCTCGCTCCCTCAGAGCGACGCTTCGGGTTCCGTAGAGCCCCAAGCGAAGAAGCCACGCCCACCGCCTCCTGTTACTATACAGGACAAATCTCAGTGGACGTCGATCTCCACGAGATTAAACCATTTAAAGATTGCGTACACGTCCGCCCTTAATACTCCGGCGGGCATTCAAGTTAAGGTACCCTCTGTACAAAACTTTCGTGATCTAACTAGATTCCTTCGGGAATCTAAGTTAGCGTACTTTACATACGCTCTCGAGGAGGAACGCCTCCTCCGAGTAGTACTCCGCCGCGTCCCAGCCGAGATCTCGGTTGATGACGTCACCGCCTCCCTTAAGGAGGGTGACTTCCCCGTCCGTGAGGTACACCGAATGTACCACCCGCGCACACGCGCCCCCTACAATATGGTCTTGGTTCTCCTCGACCGTACGGTAGAGGGGAAGGCTATTATTAGCCTCACCTCCGTCTGCGGACTCAGCGGCATCACCGTTGAGCCCCCGCGAAAGACCAACACCCCGTCGCAGTGTCACAACTGCCAGACTTACGGACACTCTGCCCGTAATTGTCATCTCCGCCCCAGGTGCGTCAAGTGCCTAGGAGACCATTCCACCAAGGAGTGCGGGCGCTCGGCCGGCACTGCGGAACCCCCCAGCTGTGTTCTGTGCGGTAACGCGGGTCATCCCGCGAACTATCGCGGCTGTCCCCGCGCACCGCGCACACAGCGCCCTCGTCAGGCGCGGCAGGTGTCCAGGGCACCTGCGGCCGCCGCCCGCCCTCCGCCTCCACCTCTCATGTCCGTGGATGCCTTCCCCGGCCTGCCGGGCGCCTCTCGCGCCCCGGTAGCGCCCGCGCCCACTACGCGCGCGGCACCTTCTGTGCCGCGCGCGCCTCAACCCGGGCGGGCCCCTCTGGCCCCCTGGGCCCCCCGACCCCGGCCGGAGGCTCCCAGGCCTCAGGCTCGCCCACCACAGGCGCCGCCGGCGCGCGCCTCTCCCGCTCACTCTGCGGACCTCTCCGAGATCGACTGGGTCTACCAGTTGCTCCGGGAGCACGACCTCGAAGAGGTCTTAGCATTCCGCGTGGCCATCAAGGCCGCGACAGGGTTGGGCCGGCTCGACGTGCTAGCTCAGTACAGAGGCATCGCTGCAACGTTGCAACGCCTCTCTCGATCCGCGAATGATTTAACTCTTAAATAAAATTCGCGGCATTAAATAGAATAAAACCGCGCGGTCTATCACTTTCGTTTTTTAACGCGAGAAGTCTTAGGGCACAGCGCGATCTAGTAGCTGACTTTTTACGCGACAATCAGATAGACGTTCTCCTCGTCCAGGAAACGCTATTAAAACCGATAATGAAAAATCCCGCGATCGCGAATTATAATATAGTTCGAAATGACCGTGTCACCCGCGGGGGTGGCACATTGATTTATTATAAACGATCGCTCTACTGTATCCCGATGGATCCGCCCGTTCTATCCAATATGGAAGTGTCAGTATGCAGGTTAGGGATGACCGGTCATCCTTCCGTAGTGTTAGTATCCGCGTACCTCTCGCCGAACAGAGAGTTGCTCAAAACCGATCTACAGGCGTTACTCCAGTTAGGCGACTCCGTCATTATAGCGGGGGACCTCAACAGCGGAAACGTCATCTGGAACAGTCCGACTACTTCTCGCAACGGGAAGATACTCGACAAACTAGGTGATGTTCTCGCGTTTGACGTCATAGCCCCTCCGGAACCCACTCATTATCAGGACAACTGTCGCCCGACAGTGTTAGATATTGCCATTTTAAAGAATGTCACGCTTCGGTTGCAACTCATACGAGTCGCACACGAACTTGACTCAGACCATCGCCCGGTAATAATGCAGCTAGGTAGTCCGGATGACGCCTCTCCTCAGTCGGTGAGGGTGGCCGATTACGCGAAACTCGAACGGTATCTCCGAGATAACCCGTCAACAGATATTTTAGACAGAATTCCGGACGTGTTGGTGTCCAAAGCCGACGCGGATCTGGCTATCGATTCTCTGGTTGACTACCTTCAGACCGCCGTCAGGGAGACCTCGAGAGAGGTGCAAGCGGCGAACGATCGCCGCTTTATACTCCCGGACGACGTGAAGGCGTTGATCACGGAAAAGAACGCCGCGACTCGTGCTCACGACACTTACCCGTCCGTAGAGAACCGCGATCGCCTACGTCTTCTACGCAAACAAGTTAAGGCCCGTATTTCCGAAATCCGGAACGACAGATGGGACAGGCTTCTGGAGAGCATCCGGCCGTCCCATCTGGCGTACTGGAAGCTAGCTAGAGGAATGAAGTCAGACGTGACTATTCCGATGCCCCCTCTCGATAGAGGCGCCGGTATGCCTCCCGCGTTCGAAAGTTTAGACAAGGCGGAGTCTCTCGCCGCGAGCCTCGAAAAACAGTGTTCACCGAACACAGCTAATACTGACCCTACACATATTGGATCGATCGAGTCCTC
The DNA here is from genome assembly GCA_036509395.1 of Antheraea yamamai. Classification (NCBI taxonomy): domain Eukaryota; kingdom Metazoa; phylum Arthropoda; class Insecta; order Lepidoptera; family Saturniidae; genus Antheraea; species Antheraea yamamai. The sequence continues at coordinate 8,757,889 of AP028440.1, forward strand.
GGTAGAGCAAGCACTCGCGTCTCCACCGGCGGATACCCTAACCCCAGTCACGTTTAGTGAAGTCTCGGATGCCATCAAGCGGTTAAAGCTTAGGAAGTCCCCAGGTCCCGATGGGATCAGGAACGAGGTACTCAAGCTCCTTCCTGATCGTATCATAGCTCTATTGGTCTGCATCTTCAATGCGGCCATGTCCCAGGGTCATTTTCCAGCCGTCTGGAAGAAGGCCGTAGTGATAGGAATTCACAAGTCCGGCAAAAAAGCAACGCTTCCCGTTAGCTATCGCCCTATCAGTCTGCTAGATACGCTAGGTAAACTGTACGAGCGGCTCCTTCTGAACCGCCTACAGACTTGCATATCAGAATTAGATCTGTTGCCACCTGAGCAGTTCGGATTTCGAGCTGAACACTCATGTACAAATCAAGTGCACCGCCTCACGGAGTACGTTTTTTCTAAGTTTAATCAGGATCCGGATCCTAACGCGTATCCGACCAATGCTAACCCGAAACGCACAATAGCAGTCTTCTTCGATGTCGCGAAGGCCTTCAACAAGGTCTGGCATGCAGGGCTCGTCCACAAATTAATTCAATTTCGTGTCTCAGATAGGTTAGTTCGCATAATTCGCGACTATCTCACAGATAGGTCCTTCCGCTATAGAGTGGAAGGTGAAATGTCCTCGTCCCACCCGATACGCTCAGGTGTGCCCCAAGGGTCCATTCTGGCACCCACGCTCTTCAATCTGTTCGTCAGTGACCTACCTCGGCTCCCGGGGGTGGAGGTGGATTGCTATGCTGACGATACAGTTCTCTACGCCTCTGGATGGCATCTGGTAGGTCTCAGGACACGCGTCGAAAAAGCCGTCGGCACACTCGGTGCCTGGTTTATTCGATGGCGTATAGAAGTCAATCCCGACAAAAGCGCCGCGTTATTTTTCGACCCGATTTCTAACAAATACGAACGCAGGCTCGCGCCTATTAAACTATACGGGTCAGTGATTCCCTGGGCCAAACAGGTTAAATACCTAGGAGTCACGTTGGATAAACGCCTCACGTTTAATCAACACACGAAAAGAGTCAGGAATAGGGCCGCTATGGTCTTGGGTCGGTTACACCCGCTAGTTTGTCACAAGAGCAAAATGTCCTTAAGACATAAGCTCACACTTTACAAAACTTGTATTCGTCCGATTATGACATATAGCTCACCCGTTTTTGCGCATATGTCCAAAACTAACTTCTTATCATTACAGCGTATTCAAAACCGCTTTTTACGTAAAGCCACCGGGGCTCCGCGATACGTCCGGAATGAGGATCTCCATAGGGACCTGGAGATGCCTTCTATCTGGGCGTATGTAAAATCACACACCACCAAATACTTTGAAAAAGCCGCGAATCATCCCAGCCCGTTAGTGGTATCCGCCACGAACTACGAAACCGTACCGGACGTACCGCGTTATAAAAGACGACCGCGTCACATTTTTACCGATCCTCCCGATAAAGAAATAACGTCAGCGAACGATCAGTACCAGCCTGTCTCTCAAAACAGAGCGTGTTCACGCCCACGCCCGCGTAACCACAGATCACGCCGCCGTGGTCTGGGGGTAAATTTCGCTCCCGCACACCAGAGTAGGCCCCCCTCGGCAGCGGCTCAAGCCTAGGTCCGTTCCCTCGGCGGGGAGCCCTTGAGTCCGCTGCTCGCGCGATACAGTGACACAAATTTACATCACTGCAACAACACTACACATATCACCTCCACACACGTGCACGCATACACGCTTACACAAAAAAGTGGAAGGGTTTACTTTTTTTTTCCCTTTTCGAACTGAAATAGTTTAGAAATTTTCCGATTCAGAATACACATAAGAGTTGTTGAGATATGTATGCTTGGTACACATATATGTTTCAACAACTCATATATGTATTAATAGTGTAGCTTAACTTAGGTTAGCTCAGTTAGGTCGCGTATTGCATCGAACAGGCAACAGCCAAGCCGAGGTGTGCCGTGCACCCTTGAGCTGGTTGCCC